>PUFA01000209.1:2585000-2891224 GCA_003508835.1 Eonycteris spelaea | reverse complement strand
GAGTTCAAACAATTTTTAAATGGCAGAACCAAGAGTCACTCCCAGGTCTTCAAACTCCAACTTATTCTGAGTTTCAAACTCCATTTTAAAGCATTGCAGAAGAGGCTTTGCTACCTGGTTTGTTGACAGTTGCTTCTCTCTAAGCAGACTGGTGATGATAGGAAGAGAAGAGCTCCCCCATGTTTGACAGAAAGTTACTGCTCCCACACTACTAGCCCAGGAGTCAAGAGCTGTTTTCCTAGCTAGCTGGTAGATTCCATTACTCAGGGGCATCTCGTATGCAGTCTGATACCAATATTAACTCAATGACTACATTTAATGCCACTTTCAGAAAGGCAAAACATACATTCAGATAAAGGGACAGCTTTTTCATAAAATAAATCTAGCTCTATGAATAATATTATTCTCTCCCTGTCTTCCTTCCTTCCTTCCTTCCTTCCTTCCTTCCTTCCTTCCTTCCTTCCTTCCTTCCTTCCTTCCTTTTCTCCCACCCTCCCTTCCTCTCTCTCATTTACTCTTTCTCTTTTTCCTTCTCATCTCCGTGCAGTCCAGTCCATGAATAGGGCTTTAAGAGCCAGAACAAAAGCTCTCCATTCTCCCTGGAAACACATGCCTCTTCGTTTTGGTAGAGGCCTCTAGGTAGGAGTGAATTAAATCACTGTGTGTTTCTTGGAGTCTCTGAAATCTGTGTGCTTCCAAAAAGTGTGAAGGATAAAAAATACTAGTGCACCATGACATAAGAAAGTATGCGGTGCAGCAGAGCCAGGCTACCCAAGTATTGAAATGTGCCCACTGAAAACAAAAGAGACCCACCTCTCTTCTTCCTAAAGGAGGTTCAAAGAGCTCAATAGCCATGGAAAACAGGAAGTTTGAGAACTGCCCATGCACTTGACAGCCCTGGAGAGCCCCTTGGGGAAGAGTCTGGGTGGGTCCCATCAGGGTAGGGTGGAACCGTGGTACTTGGAGAACAGTGCTCTGGGTTGGACATTTCCCTTTGCAATGGGGAGATTGGGTTTCCTTCTGATCGTATTAAATGCTCATGCAATCGAAGTTCAGCATGAATCACTTCATTTCCTTTATGTTGCCGCACCCTCCTACACACCCCTCTACATACATTAAAACCTCCCCCAAAAGTTCCCAGAAACTCCCCACAAGCACAGTTCTTTGGTAGTCAAGACTATATCTTGGATTGGTTCTGCTGTGCCTACAGGGGAGCAAAGGACAAAGAGAGGACACAGATTCATTCAGTCTTATGTGAAGACTGTTTGCATCTGTAAACTCACTAAAGTGCTATCCATGGACCAATAGAGTTGGCATTACATTCTTGGAAGCTTGTGGAAAGTACCCCACTCCAGAACTACTGAATCAGAATATGCATTTTAATAAGATCCCAGATGATTCGTGAGTACCCTAGAGTTGGAGAAGTACTAGTCTGTAGCACTCTGGGTCTTAAAATGCCTCTGACACTGGCTTTTGCCCATAGCTGACATGTAACTAATAGTTTTCAAAAAATTAAAATTATAATTCCCATACAACTATAGAGTGAGAACAAGTCAAAAAGATATTGAACTCATTAATTGAGAAACTTGGAAGATGCCAAAATTTGTTTAAAAGAGAATAAAAGAGATTTCAGTGTGTGTGTGTGTGTGTGTATGTGTGTGTGTGTGTGTGTATTCAATGAAAGAAAGATTACCAAAGTGAGATAGAAAGTTTAAATACAAAATTAGTTAATGTCTTGTAGGACAAATAACACTGTAACTGTTGAAGTTATCTTTTCGATTAGACAGACATTACTTGCATCTCTACCAGATAAAAATTATATGCAATATGTCAATCTCCTATAAATTAACATCTAATTTTACAAAATCTGGGCTCTTAATAATAAATGATGTCAAAAAGGCTATATCCTCAGGACAAAATAACATGTCCCTTAGGAAGGCTTATGATACGATGCTCTGGAGTGACTCTGAAAGGGAACTCAATAACCTTTTGTGTTATTTCCAAATTTTGGATAATCTTTCTTAACATAGAGTATGACCAGAGGGGTACTACCAGCTTCCCCCTTCCACACAGCATCTTCTCTTCTGACCTTCCTGGGACACAGATTCCATTCCATTAGGCTTCCATTCCCCTCATTGGAGATACTTTGTGCTTAGAAAATAAGATCGAGGCGCTGCCTCAAGAAGGTAACCATAAAGATGCCTAGGACTTACCTGGGACAAAAAAAAGAGGGATGAGAGTCTTGTCTGTTTCTCTTTCTTTAGCATGTTGACATGGATTTCTTACACTTGTTGACTGCCATTTTATCTTAGAGCTCTAAGATGTTACAGTCCATCCCTCAGGAGATAAGATGCAAGATGAGCAAATAACAATGAGAAGATGGAGTCAAGAAAAGAATAAATGTTCGAATACCAGGATAGGAGCAGAACTCACAGTGAGCAGTTCTTGTGAGAGGCTTCCACATTGGAAATGGGATCAGCAGGAAACTTGAGTCTGTGGCCTAAGAAGGGCAGACTGAAGGGAGTCTGTGGGGATCAACAAGTGAGGGAAAAACAGAATTCATTCTTATTCATTCAGTCCTAATTGACCATCTACTATGTTCTGGTCATCAAGCTATCAAGATGAATAAATATCAGTCTTTGTCTCAGGGATAGTTTATTTCAGGTGTTTTTAACCTGGGCTTCTAGAAGGGGTTTCCGGGGTACACCTCAAATTACAAGCATAATTTTGTATTTATGTTAATTTTTCTAAGGAAAGAGTCCATAATTTTTGCCAGAATCCCAAAGTATTTGTGTCTCCAAAGTTAGAATCCAAAGACTAAGCTGAAACTAAGTTTTAAGAAGAGAGCTCAAACTCACAAAATTTGTGTCATTAGCAGCAGAGGCCAATGAAGTAGGCAAATTAGTCAATACAGAATATAAATAATGTCTATGTAGACAGTCTTCTTATGGAAAGTCCAACAAACCTCCCAGTGTTGAACTGACCCACGGAACCATAGTGTCTTCCCTGGGCTGCCTTTATAGTTTACTGCTCTTATCTAAAAAGTTCTCCTCACTTCTCTGTTTTTCTAGGGCCACATCTATGGAATCTTCCTGGAATTCTCCAATTCTCAGAGGGCCCTTATTTCTTTGAACTCCTGTGGCCCTTGACCTGTCTGGGCTTATTAATGGTTAATGTCTTTCTTTCTGTACATTTAAAACATTTTTAGAATAGGGAATGGAATGGAGAAGAGTGTTACTCCTTTGTGTCCCAACAGCCTTTGGCTCAGTGCCATGTAATATTGCCACTGAATGGTATTATGATTTTATTATTTTATTTTATGGCTTTGGGCCCCCTGTGTAGGCAAGGGATCCTCTTCTTGAGATCCTACTACAAACAGGAATGGAAAATAGAGGAAGACACAGATACAAACCAAAGGGAATGGAGTTAGTGATGACTAGAAATCTTTCACTATGATTACGGCCTCTATTTTACTCCATCTCTAACTTGAAACATTTCCTTTGCAAATTGTTTGGCACAGAAACATTTTAATGCTACTTGAGGGAGGTGGAAAAGAAGGTAAGTTAAAAAAGAACTGGAGTTTGAAGAGGCAGAAACTAAAAAAGGAATACAAACTATAGATTCCAGAGAAAGACAAGAGGCTGTGCAAATAAAGAGAAGGAGAAAGTTCTCCAGACAACATGGGTTCATCATTGTGCATGCATTGCCCACAACTATGTTTGCACAAATATATCAGGGGTATCAAGAATGTTATAATGATACTTCATCACCCATGGTTCTCGTTTTAACCACTGTAATAAGCAAAACATACAGAGCACATCGCTGGCTTGAAACACTATAATTTTCTCTGAGGAGAAATATTGCAAAAAGAGAAAAAAGAGAGAGAGAGAGAGAAGAAAACATGATATTTTGTTCTGTTCCTAAAAAAAGCATTTTTCCCCTTTCTTTGCTACTCTTTCCTTTCATTAAACTGTCCTTAAGTGCTTTTAGAGAAAACTAAGTAGGCCACAATTCTGGGCTGCTGACTGAATAATTATAAGTCTGGGAGGCTGTTGGGATGGCCAGAGAGAGGCCCGGGTCTCTTTCCTGAAATCCAGAGACCCATGGGGATTGTGCCAGTTGTGGCTGGACTCCTCACGTTGAAATGATTTCTCATTTTGAAGGAAAATCAGGGACATTCTTATCCTTATTAGTCCTCTGAGAACTTGGGCCACTGCCAGATTTTATTGGAAAATTGCAACAAAAGAAATTAGAGATAGTGAGTTCTGCAAGGGTCTTATATTCAAAGAGGTACACGAGAGGCATATCGAAACCAGATTATTTCCAGATCAGCTCTGCTCTATGAACTAAAACATACTCTTTGCTTTTTAAATATTCACATTTCCTTCGATCGAGATTCTTATTGTTAACTGTTGTTAGTTTCTGTATATATAAGAAGTTGTTATAAGATTCCATAGGGAAAGTTATAAAAGAGAGATGTTTGGGTACTCTGCCACTGAGGGGTATAATTCAACTGGACAAGGATCTTCTTGTCTCCTGAGACCCAGGAGATGGCAGGGCATATGGAGCAGGGGTTACCAGAGAAGAGACACAACAGGAGTCAAGACATGCTATGCACTGAGGGTAGAACAGAGATTTACATACTCGGGTAGAAAGTGGCCTGAGAAGGTCACTTTGCAAGAGGCCTGAGAAGGAATGCATTTGATACTCCAATCCTGTGGTGTCAGTGTCTGAGCTTCTCAGGGGTGGCCCAGCATAGAGAAAGAACACAGGCTCGGAAACCAGGCACACCTGGCATTGTATATTAGCTTTGCTCCTTGTTTGTTGTGACCCGGGCACATTCCCTACCCTTTCCTGGTTTCTGAAATGAATGGATCGTAGCAGAAGATCTCCAAGTTGCTTCTTATTCTAAAATTCAGACATTTCTCATTTTCTAGCAAGTTTTCTGCAAATCACGAAAATTTGCTCCAGGTTGTAAGTATAGTTTCAAGGTAATAGGGGGGACTTGAAGTAGGTGTGTATCCTTTCTTCGTTCTAGCCTTCTCCTCTCCCTCCCAGTACTCATGTGTCATAGCATGCCACCCTGACAATTCTTAATGGGGGGTCCACTTGTTTCAGGAGAAAAACTATTGGCAGGGTAAATGTTAGAAATGTAAATTAAAACAAATCATAATATTATTTAAACTCAACATGTGACATGTGTTATGTATGTCTTTGTCTTCTGATAGTGTAAAGATAAAAAGATATTAAAATCAGGAGAGAAACTAAAAAATAAAGGAAAACCGTGAGCACCATCTTAGGAAAAGACCCACAACTAAGTTAGATTATGTCTCTTCCCCTCCCCAATCTCCATGCATTTTTGTTATTCAATGTCTCTGTAAGATGGCGGTATTCATCCCAAGAGACATCTTGCTTTGCCACTAATAGAGAAACACCTTTCTCACTTTATTTGGTCCTTGATTTTGCATTGGGATTAGAGTTTCAAGGTTTCTAAACTCTGCTAAAGTTTCAAATTCTTCCCTCTGGAGCTCTTTGGGTTAGATGTTCATTCTAGATGCAATTCTCATGAAGCTCTGAATGCCAGAGGTAGAGCTATCCATCTTTAATCATTTCAACCATGATGGCTGAATTTTGAGAGTCCTCGAACACCAAGGAGAACGGTCCTGAGCTCGACCTCAAAGGCAAGGGAAGTAAAAACAAACAAACAAAAAATGAATGGGACTACATCAAACTAAAAAGCTTCTGCTCAGCAAAAGAAATCGTCAACAAGGTAAAGAGACAACCATCCAAATGGGAAATATATTTGAGACTGGTTTGAGTACTCTTCGTTTGCATAAGGAATTTCCATGAACTGCCATGAATTTAAGGGGCCAGTATAGGCCAAGTTAAAAAATGATCAGGTGTGGATACCTTGTAGTGTTAACTAAATTTAGGTGCTTAAAATAGAATAAGAATTGGGTAGCCCGAGGAAAACATTCTCTCCTCTCTTCCTCCAGCTGTGATTTTTGGAGATCATAAAGCAGTTGCCTCTGCTCAGGAGCCTCAGCTGGAGGCCTGTCCTTCCCACCTCCCCGACCCAATGTGACTCTAACGTCCAATCACTGGCCTGGCACTGGGAGGCAAGCACCATGCCTCATGGTTTGCTCATCTCTGTGTCCCAGCTTCTACCACACCAATGAGAACACAGGGTAGATGTTAAAATCCCAAAAGAGCAGTCCCTTCAGCACCATTATCAAATGCTTCTTCCAACCCTCTCTGCCCCTCTTCCTGCTCTTTCCAAGAAGTGCTTTTCACTCGAGACTTTATAAATGTCAGGCTGGCTTCTCTCACTGTTCTCTCATGAAGAGCTCCGTGAAAGGAGGATTGGGGCCATATTTTATGCTGCTTGGCAGGGTTCCCATATGAACTGTAGAATGATTCTCTCCATGTATTACAAGGGGGGTGGGCCGAGGAGTTCTCTTGCTTGTGGTCCCATCGCAAGTTGCACAGGAGCAAAGACAGAACCCGCAGGCTTTGTACAGAGAAAGCATTCAATAAATACTTCTTGGATGCATAAAATCAATTAATGACCCTCCTTTTATATTTCCTTTCACATTAATAATGTTTGTACATAGGAGATGGTGGCTAAAGGAGTCCATGTTTACCAAGCACCTTTCTTTTCTAATGTTTTGTTGGCTGAAACTTGAGTCCACCCCTGGCAGAATCATTGGTGATGCATGTCCCTTTGGTACCACCTATGGCCTTCCAGCACTTTCTGCCATAGACCCCTCCCCAGTCATGGAGAGGCAAGGTAGCCCTCCAAAAGCTAGACAATGCCTGCCATCCTGTTTGAGTTTATGTTTCTATTTACATCTATTCTGTGACCATCAGTCCCATCTTGCTGAAATATAATGTATTGGGTTGCTCTTCCTGGGATAATATATTTACATTTAATAGCAGCTTTTAGGAGATTCCGTGCTCTTCCTCCCAGAAGTGGCTTTGGAATGAGGATTTTGGCAATAAGAGTTTAACAGCAGATATAATAATCTATCTCCCTGGTTGGACTAAAGTTCATTGCTTTATACATCTAGTATAGTGTAGTGTAGTGTAGTATACCTCTAGTATTCCTCTAGTCAGTCCTCAATTATATTTGATGGACAAATATGAGGTTACTAGCTAATGTAATAAACTAATTTGAGAATAATAGATATATATGGATTAATATAATCCTGCCCATGTAACATGTTTGCATCTTCCACAGTTCTCTTCAATGGTTTCAAACACTTTGGATGAGAGAGAAAATTTTCAATATGGAGATTCCCAAATATCCCAATTCCTGGTTCTCACAGTCTTGTGTAATTCCCCTCCCATTGAGCAACTTGCTTCTAGCCAACAGAATACTATCATGCTGATTAGGTTACATGTTCAGGTACACTTCTATGTCTAGGTTGCAAAAGATTGTGACTTCCTTCTGACTTCGATGAAATGAGCTGCTATCTTGAAGAGACCTGAATGGCCAGGAACTGAGAGCCGCCTTCAGCTAATAGCCAACAAGGAATGAGGGTCCTCAGTCCAACAACTTGTAAGGAACTGAATGCTGCCAACAATCATGTAAGCGTGGAAGTCGATTCTTCCCCAGTTGAAGCTGGAGGTTAGACCTCAGCCTCAGACGACACCATGATTACAGCCTTGGGAGAGATGCTGAAGCAGAGGACCCAGCTGGACTGTGCCCAGACTCCTGCCCCACCAGAGCTGTCAGATAATAAATGTGTGTCGTTTTAAGCTGCTAAATTGTGGTAATCTGTTATGCAGCAATAGAAAACTACTATAGGGATCTTTTATCCCATTTGTCCTCCAAGCTGTTGGCCTTACCCAATGACATTTTAAATGGATTTAGCCCTAAAAAAAAAATACCCAAGATTGATAGCTGAGTGATAGGCCACGTCTTGGGGGAATTGCTTCTTCTCCTTCTTTCTTATTTCTCTGCATGACTCTTTCAAGAAAATTTGTAGCATTTGCCAAACTTCTCAGTCTCTAAAATTCTATGATTCTGAGTAATTGAACTAGAGCCAAGAGATCCTTACCCTCTGCCTCCCTAAGTCTACATGCCTCATGGGGGTCCACCTGGGTTCTTAGAGACATCCCTCTTCCTGCCCAAAGCCTTGTCTACATGAGCCTTATGCCTGAAGGAAATGCCAAGCCCTCTGGCAGTAGGTATCAGTCTTTGGTTCATAAATAATCTGGGAAATCAAATAGCAGATTTGAGCCTTAGCCATAGAGAGCCTGACTCAGGCAATATGAAGCAGGGTCCAGGAATCATAATGTTTAACACATTCTCAGGGATTCTGATGGTGGTGGCAAAGTCCCAGGCTTTGAGAAATCCTAATCCAAAGTCTCAGAAACATATCACAGTTTCCCAAAGAGCACCCTTGGCATCAAAATGTCCATATTTCAATGACCTGCCAACAGTATGTAATAGCCTTTGTGACCCTGAAAATGTCAGTTTTAAACTCTCTAGACCTCAATTTTCATAACTGCCATATGAACTGACTTGATCTAGAATTCTCCTTTTGTTTGATCTTTTAGGATTTAAGTAATGAAAGGGGTAGTTCAATAATAAAATGAGACTAAACAAATGGCACTTATTGTGTGGCAGATACTGTTTCCAAAATCATTCTACATTAACCCCTTTAGCCTTTAGGGAATCCCATGAGGTAGGTACCATTATTAATCTCATTTTACAGATGGGTAAACTGAGGCCCAGAAACCACGACTTGCCCAAGTTCATGCACCTAGTATATATTGTAGACGGGGATCAAATATGTTCTGGGTGGCTCTAGAGTCCATGCTTTTAACCACCATGTTAGATTACTTCTCTTTCAAATTGTAAGGTTTCCCAAAATTATAAAAAGGCAGTATTGGTGTAGACTGAAGTTATTGGGGAGGCATGCGAATTGTGATATTGTCCTTTATTGTGGAATAGAATTGTCATTGGCAAAATGTATGAAGTAAACATATTGCAAATAGAGAGAAGACCAAGAGAGGACACACCAAGGCCTGAAGGTGGCATATGCGTCAGGTAATGAAGACACTGGCCAGCCAGAGAGGGGTCCAACAGGAGAGCAATGACGCAAGGCTTTGGAAAGGAGTGGGCTAGGAGATGGAGACAGGAGAGGGGACGTAGAGGAATTGTTGACTACCCTATATAGCCTTTCCCTCTTTCCTCTTGCTAAGCAGAACTCCAATATTCTTCTTACAGTCCCAGGGATAAATATGATCTATCTTCTAGTTCAATTATTGCTATTCTCTTTCCCATCACCAATAATTCAATTCAGTCAATAAGACATAAGTAAAATTCTACTAGTGGCCTCTGAAAAAGATTTTTATGCATAATAATAAAAAAGGATATGTAAGAAAGAAAACCTTTTGACTCCTCTCTGCCTTCTTCACTGGGATGCTGTCATGTGAAGACACGATGTTTAGGTCTTTGGCAGCCATCTGCAGCCAGGAGGAGAAGACCAGAGAATCGTGGATATTTCAATCCAACTCCTTGGTGTTCTGACTGCACAGAGCTACCGAATCTAGAACTACCTCCTTCCTTCTTGTGTTTGTGTAAGATAATGTAATTATCACCTGGACCACTGATAGCTGGGCATCCTGCTACATGAGGCCAAATGCATCCTAACTGAGAGAGCTTATACCAGGAGGCCAGGCCTTTAGTGAAACAATACTTATATGAGTTATTGACAGTATTGTGCTTCTGCATATGTTATCTCATTCAGTTAAAAATGAAAGAACACACCAGCTTTGGGATTAGAGAACCTGGGTTTAAGTCCCAGCCCTGACCAAAGGACCTGGGAGAAACCATCCTCCTGAGCCTCAGTTTCTTCACCTGTAAAGCATGGGGATTAAATGAAATAATATTTCATAGCATCCAACTCAGTATCTAGCACTAACTACAGCTATTAGATAGATAAATTGACAACGATAATAACAGCAAATAGTTACTGAGCTCTTAGTATGTGCCCATGTCTGTGTCAAAAAGTTTAAGCATTTTATTTTATTTAATCACTTGGAGATAGGTATCGTTAAAAACTCCATTTTCACTTATTCTTCTGAGTCACCAGAGTCTTCTGCGGAGTAGGCAGACAGGTGTGCCATCACTCTTCCCATTCTGGACTGAGGAGGTGGTGTGTCGAGTGGAAGTGGCTTGCTGAGGGTTACATGATAGCAGAACTGGGTGTGTAGCCCAGGTTTCCTCAGTCTAAACCCCAAGTCTGAGCCATGAGGTATCAGTGACCTGGCCCAGGATCTCAGTGTTTTGTGTCCAAAGGTGACGATTTACCTTTTGCTAGCCTTGTCTGCATCTGTGATTGTGGTTAACAATGTCCACACCACACACTCTGAAGGAGAAGAAACTGTAATACCATGTATGTCTCAGGAGAGGCCTGTGGCTTCCACCTGATGTGTCCAAGAATCCACCCAGAGGCCTGGCTGGACTGGATTTAATGAGGTTCTTAGCTGGCTCCCCATGGTGATAACAAGGGGCCTTGTTAGGAGAAGTTTCCCATCCCTGAGGAGTTTTCTGCAGAGTGATGGACCAAATTGTTGGCAGTGGGAGGTCTGGAGAAAGATCTGGGGCTCTTCTTGTGTGGAAAAAATTCTCAGAGCAGGTACACAATCTTTTCCACTTTCCTGTAGGGACCACCCACATGCTGTGTGGACTGGTATGGGGAAGGGAAATGGCCATGTGTTTTTACTTAGGAGTGTGTCGCTCAACCGTGTAAGTGTCACTGCCTACATTGTTTCAGCCTCATATGGCCCTGGATTCTGAACAGTGGCTCTGACTCCTTTGCTCTGTTTTTGATTCACGCAAGTTAAAAAAGAATCATAGAAGTTAGAGAAGGACTGAGTCATTAGTGCACCTTCCTTACCAGCCAGAGGGTAGAGTGCATTTTCCAAGTTCACACAGATGGTTCATGGCACAGCCAGGCCCAGATCCTGGAGCTGTGGCAAATCAGAGCAGAAAAAGCTAGTGGTGCTGAGGAGTACCCAGTCTTGGATTCTACTTTGTTTAAAAAACAGGTCAGAGTTGCCCACTACGTACAGGAGTATATAGTCAGTGTTGCTATTTGCATTATCTTGCCTGGTCCTCACATCAGCCTACAAGGCACTTGCTGCTGTTACATCCATTACACAGATTGGCATGGCTATAGGTCACAGATATAGTATGGGTCAGTTTTTTCCACACTGCTCAAGGTTAGCCTTCAACTGAACAGATCCAAGGTGTCCTAGGCTGTCTCGGGGCTCACTTCTTCTCTTGCAGTTGTGGGGCTGGCCGTGCTGGGAACACAGCTTTCCCAGCTTTATTGTTCAAAGACCTAGGGGATCCTGGAACTACGTTGCAGGTGTTCCCATTATCACTCATTTTTGCTTGTGCCCTTCTCCACACACCCCATTCCGTTATTTAGAGGCAATTCCATGCATATGTGAAGAGTGGGCGTGCGGTGGTGTGATTTGAGGGCTGCTAGAAAAGCACATGCCTGAATTCCCTCCCTGGTGTCCTGTTGCTGATAGCTAAAATTTGAAGCCTGGCTCTTGATTCTAGTACCCTTTGAATGCAGACCTTCCTTGCAGAGACAGTATACGCCATAATTCTTGACGGTTTAACTTCTCTAATTTGTATCTGGAGTTTTCCCAGGTCCCAGCCTGGAAGACTAACAACATGAGAACATTTGACTCTCAGGGGTGAGGGAAAACTGGACTGGAAGGAACGAGGGATAAACAGGGAAGCTGAAAGGCTGAACTTGGACTTCAACCACAGCCTCATTGGGCTACATCTGCTCCACCGGCATCAGAACTCAGAACTTCTCAGCATCCTGACTGGCCAGAGGCCAAGGTAGGACTCTCAGTCATCAATACTCAGGGACAAGTGACACAACAGAGCAAAGGGAACTGCCGTATGGTGGATGTTTGCAGAGGTGCTGGGGAGGGTGCCCGTGGGTGGCACCAGAGCCCGGTTCTGGTACTTCTATCCCGCCTGATGAGGCCGAGGGAGCCCGGTCTTCCCAGGGCAGTTCCAGCACAGCTCATTTGTGCATGTTTTACAATGGTGTTGATAAAATCCCCATGGAGCCCTGGAGCATGTGTGAGGAGTTCCCACCAGAAATCTAAACAACGCCCTGGCGTTGCTGACAGCTTAATAATGTGACAAAGTTCAGCTCGTTCAATGACAGGGACAGGAATGCAGCTGGGCTGGTCTGACCTAGAGCCTTAAAATACGCACCCCCCGCCCCCCACCAGCTCGGACCCAGCATTTGACAAATAACCTTTTCTTAGCCTCCTTGAAGGCACCAGACAGAACCAAGTGCCACGCAGGGGCCACATGCCACCGTTAAAATGTTAAATGGAGTGGCAAGGGCCACCAGAGTCATTTGGGGCTGACATTTATCTTTATTATTATTATTAATAATAATGCATATATTGCTTTTTGGTGCATTCCAGGCTTTTTTGCACTCCTAAATCATGAGGCTGTACATCAGCAGGCCCGATAAATCACCCAATGAACCCAAATTCAATGCAGCTGTCAGGCCAGATCCGAGAGAGGCAGAGTTAGCTTAATTGAGCTGCAGCAGGGAACCGACGGGCGTTGCCCAGAAAATCAGAATAATAGCAGTGTTGCTGGTGACATTTCAAGAGCTAGATGTGAATTGCTAGCTTCAGCTTTAATTTTACAAGAGGGAATGGGGGAGAAGGGTGCAGGGAGAAATTCAGACTTCAATAAATATTTAAACTCTTAGTTTTGTTTGTTTGTTTTTTTTTTTTTTTCCTGCCTCAAAGCCAGGACAGACAATGAGTTCCACATTTAGAAATTTCAGTAGAAGGAATTCCATTTTTTCTTCTTTCTCTAGCGTCTCCTCATTTCTTCTGCCTGCTCGCTCCTCCGCGTCATGCCCCTGCCCAACCAAAAGAACGCTGAGAGTAAAAGAACAACAGGGGTTGAGTTGGAGCCAATTTAATGGGCCAAGAGGTTACATATGGAGCCAACAAATCATGGGACCATGAAGGATATTACTGATTTAAAGTTATGTATGTTAAAGCCTAAATCTTAACAGCATTCATAAAGGTAAAGGTAACTAATGGAAAGGCTTAACCGACAGAAAATGGGCTTTTTCCCTGGCTGCACTCCCTCCCTCTTCAAAATTGCAGTGCATCTCAGTTGGAGAAGGCCTTCCAGCCACAGAGTCTCCCATTAGCTGATGAGATGGAAGGCCTCGGCCTTGCTCGCCGAGGAAGGATAGGCTCAGCTGGATCCTGCATTTATAGAAGGCCTCAGACACCATCGCTTGGTTTATTTTTGTATGCACAAGTGTGTGTGTGTATGTTTCTTCTTCAGATATTTTAGGGTTACCAAAAAAACCATTCCCTTTCCCCCTTAATTTTTAAAACTGTGTAATTTCAGGGAAATTCGATCCATGTGTTTTAGATTCATTTGCACTTAATCATGAAAATCTCTCTGGAAAGAGCTATTTTCTCTCCCAGAAGACTTTGGTGCCCTTTTTAATAAGCCCTGTAAGTGCCCTTCCACCTTAAGCCACCCTCTCCAAGTGCAGAAGGTTGTGTTTGGCCAAAGGAAAACCAACCTCACCACCGAGGCCATGGGTCTGGTTTGAAATGTCAAACTCATGAATTTGGACTGTGTTCTGGCAATGGGGAAATGACTTCCCCTGCCCCCAGTGTTTACATGGTGATAAAAAAAAAAATCCTTCTTTAAAATAAGAAAAGGAAAAGAAAAAGTGAAGCTGCACAGATCAACTCTAGAGCATTACCCCGTGGCCATTGGCATGTGAGCATTAGCTTCCCGTTCACAGGTTCAGAATGCACAATCGCTACTTTTCTTTGAGGTTCTTTGAGGAAAGGCTTTTACCCAGAGGCTCTCAACTACCAAAACCAGTCCGGAACCTTTTTGGATCGCTTCCAAGGGCCATGGCACGACTGAGTCCAGGACACACATTTCCCCACCCTCCATCCGCAACGACTCAACACTGCTCTGAAGCCACGATGGCATTTCTTCAATCCAAAACAAACATGTCATTACCAATCTCAGATTAATCAATGCCATTTGTGTGCCCTGCCTATTGGTTTCAGCTGGAGCCTGCCCGACAGCAATGGTCACCACCCTCAAAAACCTCAAGGCACTCACGACTTTGGCCCTTTGCAGATGCTCTTAGCTGTTCTTTACCCCTGTGACTCCAAGCCTTTTCTCCTTCCCAGTCCCTTTCCACTCTGAGGCTTCGGGCAATTTTGCAATGAGTTTCCAGTGGAATGAGGTTGTCTGTGCAACTGAGTTTTGTTCTGAGTAAATGTCTTTGCTGTATTTCATTAATTTTAATATACACATTTATTTTTGTTTTAACACCTCTGAAATTAGGTTATTCCTCATGATCGACAATGAGAAAGTATTGTGGTGAGTCAGGAAAAGCCTTTCCCTTTTTAGCGGTACATAAAACACTGGTGCATATATTTTAGTCCCTAAAGTATTTTTGATCACTTTTCAAAACACTGTGATAAACTTTTACCTCTCTCGCTCATTCCTTCACCATTCGTTCTTCAGTAAGAACATATTGACCACATGCCTGGCTCCGTGCACAATGAGGAGATTAGGAGAGTGTTGAAATGCTCCCCCCTTTCAGAAAGTTATAATTTAGTTCTAGACATAAGTGCATACATGACCAACCATACAAAGTGCTAAATTAGTGGTGTGACCAGAAAGTGGCGGAGAAGATCAAGATTGAGCCACTGAATGGGATGGAGAGACTTCGAGGCGGGAGGCAGGTGGCCTCACTACTGGTTTGGCTCTGTAATCCACAACAGTGAAGTCTTACCTAAAGAATGAATGGGTCTAGTAGATCAGAGTGTCCCACGCTGTGTTGCATAGAGTTGAGTCCAACGGAATGCTTTGAGAGAAGAGGGACCCACAGCGGGAGTGGGGGTGGTGTTGGGACGTTGAGAAATGTCACCACATTCCTTCTCAGAGATTCTCAACAAGTACTAGCATACTATAGGCTCTGAGAATTTCTACAGTGAAGAACTTGTTAAATTTTGTTTAACTCAGTGTTAACAAAACAAAAATATATTTGTTCCTGAAATCCTTTATTTTACTTAATAGCTATTGCTGTAATAAACCTTAGCAAAACTCTAACATTCTAGGAATTCATGAAATGACATGGAGCTAGAACATGTGGGAAGAAGAAAGTCTAAGATAATTGGTGTGAGCTGTAGTCAAAGTGTGATTGGCTCCTAGCAAGAAGGTGGGGTGTCGTTGCTGAAAGGAAAGCCTTTACCAGTTGATCAAGAAATGTTTATTAAGTATCTATAGTATACTTAATAAATAGAGTTTCATACATATAATATAACTTAATAACAATAGCATATATTATAATAAATACAGTGTACTGGGCTGGGTGCCAAATCTCAGAAATACATAAAACACTGCTCCTGACCTCAAGTGACGCCTAATTATGAAGAAGACTGGACGTTCACAAACAGTCACAGCAAAAAGTATACCTGGCTTGTCACTCAGGTGGAAACAAGTGCTGGGGGAGACTCAGAACGCCGAAGAAAGCGACGAAGGCTTCTCATGGACGGAATCATCAGAAATGGATCTAGAAGGAGGGGTATGAATATCTGTGTGCCTGGAAAAAAGCAGAAGAAGAGCGTTCTAGGCAGGAAAGGAGCATCAATGAAGAGAAAAGGACATGAGAATGTTTAAGTAGCTTGTAGTGGCTGGAAGGCAAGATACATTGTGATGAATGGAGAAAACTGAGCCTGACTAGTTAGGCTGGGACCAGACTATGAAGGGTCTATCTCAGTGAGTAACAACAACAACAAAAAAAGAAGAGACACAATTATCTCCATAATAAGGAGTCTGGATCCATAATGAGAGGGTCTAGGACTCGCTCAGTAGCTCAGCAATGCCTCCAGGGCCTAGACGCCTTCCATCCCTCTACGTGGCTATTCCTCAGCATGTTGGCTTTTTCATCCTCATGCTCATTGCTTCATGTCAACAGATGACTGCCACAGAACCAGGCATATTTCTCATGGATAATATGCTTTATCCTTAAATGTAGGCTTTTGGAAGTATCCTACGGGCAAGGAAAGTGAAGTTTTTTTACAGCTTAAAGTGGTATGGTCAGACCAGTGTTTTTATAAGATGACTGACCACAATGGAAAGATATGAATGTAAGAAGAGAGGTTGGAGGCAGAAATGGAAGGTATCTAGGCAGAAAGTTACTGCATACTGATACCAGATCCCCAAAAGGATTTGGAAGAAGGAGGCAGCAGAAAAGTGCTTTCCTTTTATCATGGAAGACAATGCTAGGTGACCCCAAACACTGATCTTCTTTCTCGTTGGCTAGAACTTGGTCACATGGCCATCCTAGCAATTGAGTCTCTGGCAAAGGAGTAAACAATAGCTATGAGACCACTCAGGATTCGGTTACTGTAGCTGGAATGTGATTAATAGATTAATCTTTTATTTTATTGAGCCCTTCGATATGACAGTTACTGGTTATGGCAGGAGACTAACTACCTTTTCTCATACATGTGGATCTCAATGCCCAATAACTAAGGAAAACTAATGGTCTCTTATATGAAGAATTGACTTAAGTTTGAACTATGACAACCAAAATTTTGGGGAGAGAAGGCATATGGGGGATCATATACCTTTCATTCTTTCATCTCTCCAGAGGTTAATAATAATTTGTAACTGCCCAACAGTGATAAGCTGTCAAATATCCCATCCCTGCCTACCACTTAACTCAAGGATACTCTCCCCTAAATATTTTAGTCATGCTATGCCCATGATGTCAATGAAAGAGCATTTCTTCTCATCCATCCCACCCCCGCAAACAAACAGGTCTGATTGTAAGAGTGAGAGTGAGAAAGTGTCAGTTGTCCAACGTGGAAGCATGTAAAGATGCTTCCCCTCCATGGATACAAATCTAACAAAGAAAAGATGAAAACATGGGGAACTGCATCTCTCTGTACATCCTCTGAATTTAATTTCAAACCAAAGGAAGGTTGATAAAATGGAAGTCACAGAAACCCAAGGAGAATTCGTCCTTCTCATTCCAGAGCTCCTAAAAGCTAAGATAACACTATACTTCTAAGGATGTCTGAAGTAGACTTCAGGAAGATATATGTAAGAGGTTCGGAGAAAAATAAAATATGATGCCATGTCAAGAAGCTTCAAATGTGGAAATGGCCCAAGAGGAATGAGAGACCCTCAAAATTCTGAAAACAGTAAAAACGTGAGCTTTGTGAGGAAGCACAAATCCCTATCTAAAGTAACCAATATGGCACAGAAATTCCTTCAGCAAATTTCCATGGGAGGAAAGTAGAACATAACTGAAGATGGAGGCTAAAGAGTGGGACCAATTGGCTAGGATAGTATCTGACAGATTAAATGCCAAATGAGTTGAACTTTTTAAAATTCTAAGACTACCTTAAGGGCTCTTTTGGGTCTCTTCAGAATAGGTTCTGAAACGGGTTGTTCTGTGCTCATAGTTGGTACCATGTGGCATGAGGAAGCAGAATCGTCAACACCTGTCCAGGTGCAGCCCTCAGTCCTGACACTGCCCAGGCTTTTGCCTCAGCATCTGGGTCAGTAACAAAAGGTGAACCACAGAAAAGACACTTGCCTAACCCTCTACCAGTTGGCTGTACTCTGAGCTGCCCCACCCTGAACAAGTGTGTCCTGTCCTTGTCTGCGTAAGTCACACCTGCACAGACCTCTTTCATCAGCCCAGCTTCAAGTGGCAATTTAAACCTTTTAAGGCCACCTGTTGAGCACCCACTTGGTAGATTTCCTTTTATCACCGGCTCAAGGGGAGTAACTGGATAACATAATTATGGGGCAGAGAACGGGGAGTTTTGATTTGTGTTCTTTGAGGATTAGCCAAGTGCCCCACTGCCAAATCCGTGATCACCTGAAAGGAAATCTGAAGGAAGAATCTGCCAAATAAGTCCTCCAGGTGCTCTTCAGGCAAACAGCTTTGCAAATGGGCCTTTTTCTGCCCTTTTCCTGTCCCTGCAGAGCTCTAAGGCATTTGGGGTGGACAAAGCTGGTGAATTCCTCCTTGCATGATGAGGTGGAGGAAAGCAAAAGAAGACATGTTTTCCAAATGCCTCGAGCCAGGGCAAGACAGATGGGAAGCCCTTTGGATGTGGGATTATGTACAAAATGATGATATGAGCCAGACCTCTGATCTCCTGAACGTTCCTGGGACATTACCTGTGCCCCAGTCAGTGCAGTAGTTCTCGAATGCTTATAGGGAATGCTGGGGAACTGGCATGAGCAGGACACTTGGTCTCAGACTTTAGAGCATAGAATGCTGAAATCCCACCTTTGTTGCAAATGATGGCTTCTCTGAAGATGCTCAAGTGACCTTCTGTTTTGGCTGGGAATATGTGGAAACAGAGCAGGGAAGGGGTACACACAGGACGTATTCAGCAATAAACAAATATGTGATGTATTAGTTTCTTAGGGCTTCCACAACAAAGTACCATAATCTGGGTGGCTTTAAACAACAGAAGCATACGCTCTCACATTTCTGGAGGCCAGAAGTTCAAAATCAAAGTGTTGGCAGAGCTACCCTTTTCCAAAGCCTCTAGGGCAACTGCTTGTCTCTTCCAGCTTCTGGTTGCTCCAGGTGCCCCTTGGCTTGTGGTAGCAGACTCTGGTCCCTGTTTCTATCTTCACATGGTTGTATATTCTCTGTGTCTGTCTGTGTTCAAATTTCCATCTTCATGTAAGAATGCCAGTCCTATTGGATTAAGGCCTACCCTAGCCCAGGGTGAAGTCTTTTAACCTGATTACATCTGCAAAGACCTATTTCCAATTAGGGCGCCACCTACAGGTACCAGGGGCTAAGACGCCAACATATCTTTTAGAAGGATGTAATTCGACCCGTTACGCATGGACATGTGAAAAAGCAAAGTTACTGTTCATGCGATTTATCTCATTAATACCTGGAATGCTGTGGAGTCTTGGATATATCATTTCAGCTTTGAGTTCACCCGCTGAAAAAGTCAATGGCTTTTTTATTCGTTGTTCTAATTCTAAAAAGATATAACCTGGTCTAATATAATATAATGTAATATAGTGTATAATGAACTCACTTGTAATAAAATTATAATACAAAGATAGTAGACATCTGAAGGGCCGAGAAGCCACTGGGGACCTAACTGTCACAGAGAGGGCTCTCAGGAGAAAGAGAAAGGGCAAAAAGAATTGAGAAGAGCAAGAGAAATGATCAATGAAGCTTTAAGGGTTGAATTCCCCAATACCTCCTTCTGGTCATACCTGAATTGTTGAAGAGAAAGCATGGTGAGAGAAAAATTAACAAGGCAGCACCAGGATACAGTGTGTGGTCCTAAACTTCCTGGAAGGTCCAAGCGGTGGGAGACTACCGTGTGCTCACAGAAGTAGCGGTTTGGAGAAGAGGACTGAAGTGAGAGCAGCTTCAGAGGGTTCACCCCTGAGGGACCCCGGGGGCTTAAAGCACAAATCAGTGTGTGATTCTATTTTATATGTGGACCTTTGAATGAGCTTTGCAAACCGAGGCTGTCCAGGGATTCTCCACGGCCACATGTCTCTTCGCTTGATATTGAATCTATGTATAAGATGGGGTGTTTTCTATTGATGACATACATTCTTTAATTTAATCCTGTAAGAAGGGGTTGTTAACTGGTATTTCCAATGTTCCCAGAGTTTCAGGAAAAGGGTAAGATAGTAGTAATATTAAAAAATTACTTTTTTATATTAATTTTTCCTGGGGAAAAAAATTCTGGAAAATTGATGCTGATGGTTATGCTACAAGCTAGGTAGAGAACTAAGGGATGAATTTGGAAGAGAAGCATTATGGTCATTTATAACTTTACTTTAAGAGCTTAAAGATACCCTGAATGGCTTATTTAAAAAAATAACCTCTATGAGTTTATCTCAACCTGTCATAAACAGATTTTGACATATATTACATAATCTTCAAAATAAGTATGTAGCTCTTCAGCATATTCACCTAATTCAAATAATAAAACATAAAAAGGTCTATAGAGGAAAATCTCCTTCCAACTTTGTTCCCTTCTATTTAGTTTCATCTTTCCCAGCAAGAAAAATTATTAACTTTTTATTTATTCTTCCCAGGAATTATTAAAAATTTGCCAGCCAGCACAGATACATAATCCTGTTTTCCCTTAACTCTTTACTCAAATGGTAGCATGCTATATGCATTTTTTATATCTATTCATGAGTGTAAAATGAGGTATGTACATATTTATTCATTACAGCATTTTTTGCAGTAGTAAATATTTAGAAATAACTTTAGTGTCTATCAAAAGGAACTAATTACGATATGGAATATCTATACCATGGAGTATTATGCAGCAATAAACAATGGAGATGTGCCTTATATCCTTATATGGAAAGATTTGTAAGATACATTAAGTAAAATATGTAAGATACAGAACAATGTATGTAGTATGTACTCTTGGGGTAAAAACATAGGGAATAAAAATATATGTTTGCAAATAAATCCACTTCTATATGGTCATTTAATCTACAACAAAGGATACAAGAATATACAACAAGGTAAAGAGTCTATTCAATAAATGGTGTTAAGAAAACTGAACAGATACATGCAAAAAAAATGAAACAGGATCACCTTCTTATACCACATATAAAAATAAACTCAAAGTGGATTAAAAACTTAAATGTAAGACCCAAAACCATAACACTCCTAGAAGAAAACATAGGTAGTAAACTTTCTTACATTGCTCTTAGTAATACTTTTCTGATATGTCTTCTTGGGCAAGGGAAACAAAAGTAAAACCAAACAAATGGAGCTACATCAAACTAAAAAGTTTTTGCACAGCAAAGGAAACCATCAGCAAAACAAAAAGACAACGTACTGAATGGGAGAAGGTATTTGCATATGGTACATCTGATAAGGGTTAATATCCAAAATTTATAAGGAACACATACAACTCAACACCCCTCAAAAAGCACAATCTAATTAAAAAATAAGCAGAAGACTTGAATAGGCATTTCTCCAAAGAGGACATACAGGGGGCCAAGAGACATATGAAAAGATGCTCCAAGTGTCACTAATCGTCAGAGAAATGCAGATTAAAGCCACAATGAGATATCATCTCACATCTGTCAGAATGGCTATCATCAATAAATCAACAAACAACAAGTGTTTGCAAAAAGAGAACCCTCACGCAATGTTGTTGGGATTGCAAATTTGTATAGCCACTATTGAAAACATTATGGAGTTTCCTCAAAAAATTAAAAATAGAACTACCTTTAACACAGCAATTCCACTTCTGGGTATTTTTTCTAAAAAAAAAATGAAATCACGAATTCAAAAAGATATATGTACCCCTTCATTCACTTCAGTGTTATTTATAATAGCCAAGATATGAACGCAACTTAAGTGCCCATAAATAGACGATTGAATAAAGAAGTTGTGATATATCTATATCTATATCTATATCTATATCTATATCTATATCTATATCTATATCTATATCTATATCTATATCTATCTATCTATCTATCTATCTATCTATGTATTCCAATATATATATTGGAACATTACTCAGCCATAAAAAAATGAAATCTTACCATTTTCAATGACATTGATGAAATAAGTCAGACAGAGAAAGACAAATACCATATAATTTCACTTTAAGTGAAATATAAGAACAAAATAAACTAACAAACAAAACAGAAACAGATTCATAGATACAGAGAACAAGTTGCTTATTGGCAGATGGGAGGGGGATTGGAGGGCTAAGTGCAGAGGGTGAAGGAATTAAGAAGTACAAATTGATAGTTACAAAATAGTCATGGGGATGTGAAGTACAGCATAGAGAATATAGTGAATAATGTTGTAACGGCTATATATAGTGCTAGGTGGGTACTAGACTAATTGAGGGATCACTTCAAAAATTATATAAATGTCTAACCTCTATGCTATACACCTGAAACTAACAAAAATTAATATTGAATGTCAACTTTAACTGAAAAATAAAAATAAATAAATAGGTTGGAAGCTAATTTTATACACACACACATATGCATTTCTTGCATCTGAATAAAGAACAGTCTAGGATTCATAAGAAACTAACAAGATCTTTACTTACAGATGATGAAGTATACCGGTCAGGGATAAGAAGTGGAGTGAGACTTTCCAGTGTTTATTTTGTTATAATTTTAATTGAAAACCATGCAAATGAATTTTATATTTAAAATCAAATGAAATTTAAAATTGATTAAATGCACATCTTTGGGAGCCGATAATTATACCACCACGTACGTACACTACAAATATTTTCCTACACACATTCAAAAATACCTGCAAGGATGTTCACTGCAGTATTATTTCAATAGCAAAAGACTGGAAATGACCTAAAAATGTCTATTAAATACTGACTGGCTGAGTGAATTAAGTTACATTCATATAGTAAAATATTATGCAGGTGTTACAAAGAATGTGAAACACATATTCATATGTAAAGCTCTCCAAGATATATTCGGTAAAAAATGCAAGATAAAAAACATTGCTCTCCCATTTGTGATAGCATAACAATACATGCATATATACCCACTTATGTTCTTATTTAAAAAGAACATATATGTGCACTGTGTGCTTGAGTGTACGTGTGGAAAATTTCTGTAAATACAAGAAATCGTTAACAGTGATGGTGGCCTTTGGGAAGCAGGTGATAGTATTGACACTAGGAAGGTCACTAGTTTTTATCATAATATCTCTTGAATTGCATACATTTTTTCTTGTGTGCATTTTTTTAATTTAAAAATATTTATCAATAAATTAACACATAATGAATGGTACATCCATATAATGAAAACTGTACTACTATAAAATAAACAACTTAAGAAGTTCTTTATGTACTTATATAGAACACTCTCCAAGATACATTATTAAGCAATTTGTATTTTTAATTTTAGCTGTTTCAGGGTTTTCCATATTATGTGTTACCTGGATTACACATCCACTTGGTGATTGACACATAACACTATTCATGATTTTGGGTTTGATCATATTACGGTGTCACCTTTAAGATTGAAGAAGACTACTTTTTTTTGCTTCCGTCTGTCTTCCTCACATTTAAGACTTGATATCAGTCTTTTGGGTTGAAAGCCTAGTTCCTGCTGGCTTGTGAACATGGGCAATTTGCTTAATTGCTGTGAGCCTCAGATTCCCAATCTGTAAATGAAAAATAGTGTACATTATGAGAATGTCGTAAGAATCTGAGATAATGCCAAGTTGTACTTTTTAATCCCTTCACATTTAATATTGAATGTCAACTTTAACTGAAAAATAGAATTAAATGATAAAAAAAGAATTTGAGATAATGAAAATACATAGAATTTAGCACATGAGGACCCAAGAATGGACATTCAACATGGTGACTGTCATCACCACTAATATTCTTTGGCATATGGCAATCAGAACTGGAGACAGGAGTGACCACACCTTGGTTTTGACCAGGAAAAACAAGGCTTTGCATGTCATACCATAGCCTTTCCAGAGGAACCCCAGGATTTGGCTGGTCTTTTTGGCCACAGTGGACTTGGGTCAGTATCTCAGAGAAGCAATATTCTGTGGGTGCCACTGGGGCTGCATTCTTGCCTGTATGGAGCATTTTACAGCTCTCCCAGGGGAGCTTATGCCATTTTTTAGCAATACATTTTTACCCAGTGACTTTTCTCAGGATGCCTCCTATTGGCATCTGTTGCCCTCAGCCTATCAGGCCTATTTGTGCTTGAGTCCATGTTTATGACAATGTTTCTCAAAAGAGGAAGCGAAGATGCCTATCTTAACTTTCTTCATTTTTACAGAGTTGAAAAGAAAAAGAATTGACTCTCCACTTTCTGTTCATTTCATCATCCTGTGTAGTTCTGGGTCAAGTGGTCTCTCACTGATTATCTGCTTGGCTTTCTGCCTTGATGTATTTATTGGGTCTTTTATTATTGACTTTGGAGCTCCTTGCAAGGTACTCCAAAACAGCATTTTAAAATAGTCTCTCGTGGGCAATTTACATTTTAACTGCTCCTTTCATTATCCACCTCAACACCTTCATATAGGTCCCTTTTCTAGAGTTAAGTAACCATATGATCACTTTTGGGCTCCATGTCACTTTTGGATGTTGAACTTGGCCCTGTTGTGGTCTTTACTATGTAGTGATTCAGTTAGACTCTCATGCTTTTTCATGTTCATCACCTTTCTCCTAGCTTTTGTTATCAGGTTACATAGCACTTTGATAAATTAAGGGCCAGATAGCTAGTACCATCTTGGTTTGGTTTTTGAGACTCTCTCTAAGAATGACTGACCTGTTGATAAGAAATGGTATTCAAGGAGAAATGTGATGTATGAGAATGTGGAGGGAGCAAAAGGAAAGATTGAAGACCATCATTTCCCAAAAGTCCTTTGGTTCCGGTGAATGTAAAGTCTTTTGCCCCCATTGATTAAAATAGGATTTAAGACTGAAGGTTTGCCTGTCTCCTGGGTCTTATTTTAGAGGCCACAGTACTTTGGAGATCATTACCCTAGAAATACAGTTATACTGTTTTAGGTTTTCTTGCTTCACTTTCTTACACATTTCCATAAATCCCAGTGCAAGGCCTGCCAACTTGACATTTTTCTCTCCACTTTACATACAATCATCTTCCCTAAGGACAGGTCTGACCTTACTCTGAAGGCCAAATGTTCAATGAATTGTGAGAGTTTCTGGTGGAAATTTCTAGTATGAAATAGCTCTTCATAAGTCCAATACTAATGTTTCGAAAACTATACATCAGAAAGTACCCCTACCCCCCACTACATACGCACATACACACCTTTCCATAACATGTTCCCTTGGAACTCTACTGGCGGGATATATACTGGGTTTGATCTAGGATGGCAATTATTATATGGTCTAAGGTAAAGATTTTTGTCTTTTTAAATTTTCTCATGTTTTATTTAAAGAAGAAATACTTCATTTTTTCTTCTACTTAAAAATACACCAAGAAGTCCCAAAGGGGAACAACGACTGCCACAAGAACCAGTTTATAGTCAACTCATTCCATGATGTGGCAGCCTCATGTAGAAGCTGTATGTAGTAGCCAAATTGCAAAGGAGAAAGCTGGCACACTTTCCCTTAAGAGAGAGAAAGTGGAATTGTGTACTTAAAAGAGATACTCAACAAGTAAATAAACAGCCATCAGGTAAATTTCACCTATCAAATTAAAAATAACTGAAATATAATAAAACCCAATATTGACAATAATGTAAAAAAAATAAGCATGCATAATCTTTGGTAAAAGAGTAAGTTGTAACAATTTGGAGGCAAATTTAGCAATATATATCAGGACCCTTAAAATATGCATGCCTTCTGATTTAGCAATTTCACCTCGAGAAATCTATTCTGAGGGGAAAATAGAATTAATGAAGGATCTGGCTTATTGGAACTTTATTATAGCATTGACTTTAAGAGTGAAAAATTAGAAATACCCTGAAGACCAAATAATAGGGAACTGGTTAAATGGATTATGATACTAAGAATGATATTATAAATGAAAAGGGGCAGGGAAAAATATTTATGATATATGAGCAAAAAAAAAAACCAACAAAAAAACAGTATGTGGAATGTTAGCTTATAATTACAAAAAACACACACACACACTAGAAAAATTTATTGATCAAGAAAAGTTAAGTTTATTAGATTTATTTTAATAAAGAAGAACACCTTGATAGTCTTGGTCGTATTTCAGAGGGGGAAATTAGGGGAGGGTATTTATAGGGTTTTAGGACCAGAGCTGAGTGATTATAAGGTGGGTCTTACCAGGTAGGGAACTGGTTGGGACTTGGCAGTGTAGGACATAGTAGCTTTGAATTGGTGGGCACAGTAAGGTAAGGTCTTGAACCAAATATTGTTGAGTAATCTGTTGATCTTGATAAGTAAGCAAGTATTTTCTGGAGTAAGTAGCAAGTTATTTTTGTCTGGTCCCTGTATTGTTTGGCATAGAAACAGGAAAATATGCTTTACCTATAATTACTGTCTTTATCATAAAGACAGTAATGTACTTTTGTTTTCATTCTCAATAATAGCTTTTTGTTAAATATTATTTATATTTACATTTATATCTCACTAGGAAAAAAGCATAGGAAGATAATTATTTACAAATTGATAGTGGTTATCTCTGGGTGTAAGTATTATAGGAGGTCTTTAGTTTATTCTTTACTGTTCCTGAGTATTTTCTAAATTCTCTCTAATGAACATATATTCAGGAATAAAAATGATTAGCTTGTTTAACCCTTATTTAGCCAGATAATTCTACAAATACAGTCACCCTCATCTCAAAGCTTCTAATACATTTCAAAATATAATACTCAATCTGGGCAGAATTTAGTGGCCAACTTGGGAAACTGGCTAAATCATTACCTAATTACAACCACGTGATCCAATAAGCACTCAGCAGATTTTTATCTGTTTAGAGAGACAGATAAAAGTTGTATGGACTGTTTTAGAAAGTCCAGTTTTCAGAATTATATTGCAAACATATTTAGCTAACACAAATGCCCTTTTCTTTCCTCTACTCTCTGTTATCACTCCGTTTTTAGCATTATGGTATAGAAGGTGTCAGGGATTTCAGGGAAATAAAAAAGTAAGATCCAAGATGAAACCAGAAGTCTAGAATACTGTCTCATGAACTCTCCATCCAACCACTAATAAATATTTTTGAGTATCTGATATTTGCTGAGTGCTAGACAAGTTGAGACATAGCATAAAAATTCAATAATCAAGATTCCATCCCTTAAAGGAGCTTAGTTTTTAATTAGGGAGAGGGTAGTGAGGAGTGAGTAACACACAGGAACAATTCCAGATAGATACAAAAAGGGCATATGGTGTGACCGAGCACTGTTCCCCAGGAGGCTTAGGACTTGATTCTACGCTAGTCTCTATTACGATATTTGTGTTATGCATCTTTGTGCGGTGTAGACTCCAAGTCCTACATAAATTCAGAGATAGGAAGTTTTGGGGCATTGAGATATTCTAGTTAAAGAAGGATTAAACTCAAATTTTAAAAATTTCTGTACTTTTTATTGAAAATTTTCCCCAAATTTGAGTCTGCTTTATTTTCTACATAAATAATTGCAGTTTAATGAACCTAACTGCAGGGCGCCAGGGTCATTTTCATTGCATATAGACACAGATTTCATTAGCTATAGGCTAGAAAGATAAGGGACTGACATGGGTGAAAACTGACCCCAAGACAGTCTGAAATTTACTTTAAAAGACAAAAAAATTTATGCAAATTCTTAACATCCATGTATTTTCTGGTGATCACCTTCTTTCCATTAAAGAAGACCAGAGTGAGACCTTCCTTTAGATTGAAATTCCTTTTGGCTGAAATGCCATTCTACTCAAAATAACCTTTTATTACCAATAAGTACTCTTCATCAGGGATCTCATCATCTCATAGGCAAGGGACCTTAATATCCACTTTGGGGAAACAGAGGCCCAGAAAGGGACCTTGCTCAAGGTCACATAGTAACTTATTAATGAACCTACGATTAAAATTCCGATCTCTTTATTTCCATTCCTGAGCTTCCTACCTCTCCAGTCTAGTACCCTATGCCTTCTTCAAGGTGATTCTGGGGATTTCAGCTACTACACATAAAAATAAAAGAGACATAGCTCACAATACTTTTGAGTATAATGAGATATCCTCATTTCCAAGTTCACTTTTTGGATCCTTCTCTGCAACAAGACTCAGTTCTCCTCAAAGCATAGGCTCCTAGGATTCATCATAGCATAGATGCAGAGAGGTAAAGTCCCCCATGCTCCTGGCCCTAAGTCAGCCTATAGTGCAGATCCTCTTCATTCAATCAGTGGAAACGTGGACCTCCTGGGAGAGCAATTTGATGATCTAATGGGCTATTATCAACAACAACAACAAACTTGGCTAATGTGCCATTCAGGATGTCTTTGGCCATTCATAATAATAAACAAACAAATCTACCCTTGAACCATCAGCTATTAGGGAACTGGAAATATAGAGTTAGACCCAGTTTCAGAGTTTGGTCATTTAGTGGCTCAGTGGTCCCATCGATGACTCAGGTGCTCTCCATTCTTGCTGCAATTTGCAGTGTCTTGCTTATGCTCTTGCTCATTATGGTCTCCAGAGGGTGGCATAGGTCCGGGTCTCATGCCTGCATCCAGAGGCAGCATCAGAGGCAGTGACTTAAGGAGTCACTTTCTTAAGAACAAGGGGATCTTTCTTAGAAATTCCTGAACAAATATCCCATCACAATACTGGGTGGAACTTGGTCAAGAGCCCACTGTAAAACCAACCACAGCCAGGGAGACAGGCTCGGACCTTTCATGATTCACCCTGGGGTTGGAACCACTCTCACCTGAGTCACACAAGAGTTGGGAGGGAGTGTTTGGTGGGAAATGGGGAGGAGGGGGAGGTGGACTCCTGACTTAATCGGGGCTCTACCAGAGGAAGACAGGGGTGGTTGGATGGACAGATGACCATCAATAGCATCTGCTGCACCTGCTCCGAGGCTGTTTCCCACCAGGACTCATTCCCTAAGTCAGGTGTTTCATCCTTTCCAAGGTAGTTAAAAGTGAGGTTCTGACAGAGCATGAAGGAAGGACATGGGGAACTGCTAAGACCTTCACACCTTTTGGCAATGTAAATGTTCACAGAGGTCCTTATCAGGTATCACGCACTACAACATAGATAGGAAAACAAAATGAGAAACATGAAGAAACATCAGTATATATATTTTTTACCTAGCCCATGTACTATAATAAAATTTCAGTCTTGCTAAAATAAAAATCAGTTTTTGGATGACTGGGTTCCAAGCTTTTTTTTTCTTTCTCTTCTTCCACCTTATCTTTTTATTTGTTTTTAATTTTTAAGAGCAAACATATTTTATTTAAAAAAATTATTTTATAACTGGAAATGATGTTTTCTTTTTTAATAGGAAATAAGTAATCTTTATTTGGTGGGGGCGGGGGGGAGAGATTTCATGTTGTCATTTAAAACAGCATAGGAAATTCCCACCTTAAAAAAGAAGTCTGATGATCGCTTTTGTAATATTTGAAAATAAACCAGCTTTATTTGAATCAGTCGATACCAATAAAGACTGGGAAAAAATTTATAACACTCAGCGATATCTTCATTAAAAGGCATGTTACATTTATTAAGGCTTGAAAGCAAGTCCTGTTATTTTATTACCACAGTTAAAGGTCTTGAGAAAATCAAGTCACCATCACTTGGAGTGTCTTTATAAAATAAAATGTTTGTTCTTTCATAAAGGCCAGGCATCTTTTGCTAAATTAGTAACTCCCCGCTTGTGAAATGGGACAACCAGGTGGTCAGGAAAGTAAGACAAATTCAAACAGCAGCTGGATAGTTTGTATTTTAAATACATGTATAGTCAATATTGTGAAATCTGTAGCTATACATAAAATACCTTAGATAATTGGATCCTTAAAACTATGTTTTGCCATAAAACTGATTGCTTTTATAGAAACACAGATTAGCCCAAACCCAATAATGAGGCAATCATTTATTTTATGTTTGATTGGGGAGGGGAACACTGGATCAATTTCCTTAAGTAACATTAAATAAAATTACGCACACTTTAGATCATACCTAATTATGAAATAAAAGTATCCTGAAACTAAGCTGGGAGAAGAATATTGACAAAGGGAGAGAAACCCGCATTCATGAGGACACATGTTGATGTTGGGTTTGAATGCTAAGAAGCAATGAATAGGAGACAATAGGCCTGTGTGCAAAAGGGCCCAAAGCTAGTGATGTGACCTAGTCAGTTCTCCTGACATCAGAACCAGGATGCTTTCTGTTCACCTTTCTTTCTCTAATGCTTAAGATTCTTTTAATGGCATATACAAAAATAAGGAAGTGATTTCTTGGTAATCATTGACTTAATTTTAACCATAAGTTAATGCTTCATCTTTCCAAGGAGAGAGATACCATCATTTGATTCACTCTGCTATTGAAATGGCTCCAGGCCAATAGGGATAGGGTGGAGACACACAAATCTACTAGATATCTACTGCCTCTAGACCAATTTAATTTTCGATGCAGACTCTCACTGGTTTTTTATGATAAAAAACTTATGCTAGATAGACCTTCTCCTTCCTGACTCTGCCTCCCTTTTAATTCTATTTGTTCAGACCTTGCTAATTCCTGGGACTCAGATCTTCAGGGTCCATTCTAGGTATACTCCATTTTGTGACAATTCTCAGATGCTTGGTATTATCTGTCTGCAAAGTGGCCAGTGGGCACAGGTGCTATGAAGAGCTTCTGTCGCTTCATTTGACAAATACTAGAAAACATGACCTTTCTCTAATGAAAAGTTCAGGATCCTCACTGGCCCCACCAGCACAAAAGTGAGCACTAAGGACTGTGCCATTTCCTTGGAAACTGAAACACGTCTGAGATCTTGTGGACAAAGAAGCTGAGTGTGTTTTTCACTTTCTGGCTCATTAGTTTTTTGCTATGTACCTATATCACGTGTTTAAAACTAGATTTTCATACTCATGCCCGTGATTCTGAATTGTCAGGCATTGGACTCCCTTTGTCAGGAGATGAAGGCACATCATAGAAGGAACTATGCTCTAGATCAGTCAAGATTTTACTTACCCAGCTCATCTTTTATAGTTATTAGTCTTATCCAACATCTTCTCTCTGGGCCAATCTGAGAGGTAGGCAGTACTGAGTAGATGGGTAAATTAAACAGCCGTTCTGGTTGGACTCTTATTTCTGCCTCTGCCTCCCACTATGCTACCTAACAACCACCACAACAACAAAAAAGTAGTCAAAGGAGAAAAATAAATCTAAAATAAAATAGGATCTCAACTCAAATTAATCCCCTCTCTGAACCACTGAAGTGCTTTCTGAGGGATCAGTATTCATTCAAGACCAATAACGACTGTTACTCCCATTTTAAAACTCCAGAGCATGGAGTCAAACTGCAAACCTTAAATATTCCCTGAGTTGGTTCTGGGGACCCCTAAGAACCTTACCACACTGTTGCTGGGAGAGGAATTGCTGTGTGCATGACAAGGTTATGGCCAAAGCCCCAGGAGACTGAAGGATCTGGAGAAAAAACTTTTTTTGAAAAAAAAATCAGAAAAGAATTATTATTATATAAAAATACTGTGATTAGTCTGGTTATAAGACAATAAAGCTCTAAATCAATAGTTGCATTATAATAATCTGCTATTGAATAAAAAGATATTCCTGAATGAAGTATCCAGAAGAGCCTTCCATCTTTAACTCCTCTTCTTCTTAAATGGTTATAATTGATCATATAACTGCCCCCCACCAATGTTCATTAATATTATTATTTATGTAAAACTAAGTCAACCACAGAAGGAACACAGAGTAATAATCAATATTGATTTGGTTTGGCTTGTTTGTTTTTAAAGGCTGCTTTTAAGGACTCGCCAGTTGTTGAATTCTGAGTATCAGATCAGGCAGGGTTGCTCACGTCTGCCAGCTACTCAGGAGGAGCGAGTCCACCTGTGTGTCCTGTCTTCTCTGCTGCACTGGCTGTGGTACATGGATGTGTTTCAGGAACGTGCCACTGTGGGTCTCAGGAAAGTGAACTGCCTCTGAGGTCATCCAGCCTGTGCTGTGAAGGTTAGGGTCGGATTTCCCAGGGTAACAGGATTTCACACTAATTAGAAGGCCTTTGGGGATCATTCAAGCTTTCATCTCCCAGGAGGCCAGTTTGAGGCTTTTCCTTACACTAAAAAGGACTATTTTCTCACCAGGTCTCCTTTTTAAACACCTCCAGGGACAAAGTTTCCAGGGAGTCCTGGAAAGGTTCTTTTAGAGGTGGAAATAAATCAATTCATTCTGCCTTTTCAAAGCTCCCAGGCTTATAAAATGTCCTACTGAGAAATTTCCTCTCCTCAGTGGGATAAAAGAGACCCCCTACTTCCTCCCCTCTGCTCTGATCAATGGGTCACTTTTTTCTTCAGAGATCCCTGGAGGCAGGTAGGTCGGGGATTGCTCGGGTTAGAATTTGTTGATGTTTCCATGGAAAGGACCCATGCTATCCTGCCCTCCCTGAGCAATGAGCCAAGTTCTGGGGATTTCCAGCACTTGGAACCTCGCTCTCCACCAGCCGGCCACATAGAAGGGAGGATTGTTGAAGGGGAGTGTCTATGGCCAGTGGCTTTTCTCACACGGCGTTCACTGGGAGAGGGAGCTGATGACGAGTTCATTTTTCTTAATTTCCTCTGCACAGGTCCTGATGCTCAAGCAGGGTAAGTTTTTGAGGAGGTGAAACTCAAAGAGAATGACTAAGGAGCACAAAATTAGCTTAAAAAAAAGTTCCCTTTTTTTCATCGGTAGTTGAGTCAGATGGTAGGAACATTAATGCAGATGGGCATATATTTTTCCTGTAGCTCAAACCCCATGGTTTCCCAGTCAGAAAGCCTCATGGACTTTCTTCCTAAGGTGTTCCACATCACCCATCAGAGGCTGCAGCTGAAATCAGCCTGGAGCGACTGCCTGAGAACACTCAGCTAGCAGACCTGTATCCGGGAACAACTTGAAGAGACTGGAAAGTCATTTTGCCAATTTGGCTATAAGATTGGTAGTCGCATAACATCACCAGTTCAAGACTAGATCAGGAGAGAGAAGACCTGTCTAAAATATTCCCAGGGAACATCCAGCATCATAAAGAATTCAAACCCAGGTATATAATATCCAAAAAAAAAAAAAAAACAAAACAAAAAAAAGAACTACCCCTATGCAAGCAAACCCTGTGGCTGGTAGACCCCTGTGGGCCTTTTGGCATCTACACTGCTCCCTGATCCTCTCCTTCCCAGTTACCCCGTTTGAAATTGCATGCCAATTTCCTTTCCTGGCAAGGCCTGACAACATAAGAATGGAGATCAGTGTCGGCCAGGTGCATGACAGCATCGTAACATTCACAACACTGTAGCAAACTGGGAATGAGTCTGAAGCGGTTTTTCAATATGGCCTTCAGTGACATTGTGACAGGAGTGTCAGAAAGTAGTGAGTGACTCAAGGTGTGTCTGCCAGATGCCAAAATCCACAGCTCGCTCCATCCTTCTCCATTCACTCTCTCTGTCTCCCCTAAGAGGAGTGTATCTCTTTCAAATAAGATCTAAGATGGCATTTGTCCTTGGTCTTGGAGTCAATGACAAAGAGGAGAGTGGAAGAGGACACAGTGTTGCATGTTCTAAGGCATGTGAGGAGATATTTTGATATTGGCATAAGGGGCCAGTGACAATCCCATACATGGGTTCTCCGACACTGACCCTAAATACACTGAACCCAGACCAGGCCCAAAGGCTGAGAGCTTGACATTTCTAGCATATCTGTTTGCAGATTCCTGTGTGATCAGATGGGATTGGCGCTGACCTTCACAAAAGAGAACAGGCTGAAGTTCTGATAATACCAGCAAGATGCACCCTGGTTAAAAAACAAACAAACAAACAAAAGACGATTCTCGAGGCAATGCAGAAGAGGGGTCTGTGAAGCCGGAGTCCTTTGGGAGAAGCAGAGTTCTGCAGCAGGGACGGAGCAAAGTGGCCGTGCTCAGGACCGGCTGAGGCGCTTGGCAACATCTGCGTAGGCCAGCTCGATCTCCGAGTCAGCTGCACAGGTGTTGGTGAATTCGTCCCGGGCGTAGGCGTTCTTGAGATACCGCCACAGGCCTGTCATCTCAGCTGGGAAATTGTAGTTGCGGTATTTCCTGGACACAATCTACAACAGAGATGGTAGGACAGAGATGGAGCGAAGGCATGAAACAAATCACTTAGAAGGTGTGAGTGGCGTGACCGAGTGTGCGCACACAGCAGGATAACCCTCCATGCCACACAACGGGCCAGCAGCAAAGTGTATGCAATGCAGGGGACATCGCTGCCTTCTTTTTATTTTACTTTGTTTTGTATTATTTTATTTTATATTTCTTAAGTAAATAAAATTTGCCCTTTGCCCTAGGATCCTGCTTCTAGGATTTTTCCTCAGGAAATAATCATGGATGTACATGAAGATTTAGCTATACCTATGTGATCACAGGAATATCTAGAACAGCAAAAAAAATGGTACAACACAAATGTCCAGCAACACATGAATGGATAACTACATTATCCTACATACACACAATAGTATCCTGGGGAGCCATTAGAAATGATACTGCAAAGGAAATTCCAGTGGTCTGGAAAACTCTTCAAGATAGATCATTGAGTTTCAAGTGCAGTATAACACATTTGGAGAAATACGTATGATGACTAGAAGTATACATATCAATGTATTATCAGTGGTTGCATCTAACTGAAAGAATTATAAACATTTTTTTTTCTATTTCCCCTCATCCACTTTGTTTTACCTAAGCATCCTGATTTATAGAAGGGAATACAAACATGAAAAAGTAAGCTAGATGTTGGAATGAAGTGTAGGTACAGAGTATGATGGGGAGTGAACAAAGAATGATTTCTGTTCTCTCCATAGTCAGCCACACTTGAGGGCTGTGGACTCGGGTGTTCTGGGGGAAGTGGTGTTTGCGTTGAGAGAAGGGATAGCATCGTGGTTAAAAGCATAGGCTCTGGATCCCCGCTGACCAGATCTGCAGCCCTGACTCTCCTACTTAACAGCTGTGACCTTGGACCAGTTACTTAACCACTCTGAGCCCCAATTTCTTTATCTCTAAAATATTAGGAGCTATCTTGAGTAATAAATTAGTTAACACACATAAATGTTTAGAGGGGTGGTTGGCTCATATTCAGTGCTCAAGAAATATTCTCTATTATTATAATTCATTGAGATCCACCCTTTGCCCATTTGCATGCATTCTTTCATGGGTAGGGGCAAGCTGGTCTCTTTCATAGGTCTCAATAGCCTGGGAGGGATTCACACAGACATGTGACCTGTGCAGTCACATGGGCCTCACACTCAGAAGTTAATGTTCTGCTGTCAATATCTGGAAATTCTGAATGTTTTTGTTTGTTTGTTTGTTTTAACAGAAGCCCCTTTATTTTCACTGTGCACTGGGACCTGCACATTAGCTGGTCTTTCTTCCAGCCCGTGGGTTGGGGACGGCCACGAGTAGCCTCTCTATTAAAGTGCTGACTTCTGACTCCTTCCCTCGCTTTCCACTGGCCCTGGGATCCTTCCACTCAGAGAACCCCTAGATTAGTCACTTTGGGCTTTCATCCTCATTTCAGTGCAGTGGTGTGCAGGGTTCCCTGGAAAGTTTACTGAGTGAAGGACAATGACGACCTATTCCATGAAAAGCTCAGTCTCGTAGCTATGAATGATCACATTTCCCAGAATGATACATTTCTCCGCTCCATTCTCCTACATCAGTTTTGACTTCTATTACAACACTAAGGCCTATCCGATTCTGAATCACAGTTACTGTTTAAGTGTCTTCTCTCGCTTGCTTCCCTAATCGTGAGCAGTATAAGAACAGGAACCATAGCTTCCTCATTTCTGTACCCTCGATAATCTCCATAACGCTCTCACTGAGAGGAACCACAACAGCAAACATGTATATACTATGTGCTCTGCTCCAGGCCCTGCTTTAAGCACTTTGCAAACTCCTTAAGTTTCCAACTCTATAAGGAAGAGTGTGTTGTAGTCCCATTTTACAGATGAGTAAAGTAAAGTTACATAAGTAGGGATTCAATAAACAGTTTATTTAATCCTTACCATTCTCAGTTATCCTAATAGCAGACAAAGTGCATTTAGTGTAAAATGTAATAAAATTACTTAATTTTAAGAACAGAATATCCTTAGTAATGAACAAATTGAAGCCACAAAAGATTTAGTGGCTTACACAATGTTATACAGGAAAATAATTAATTCAGCCAATATTTTTGAGTAATCACTAATATTTATTACAGTCTCTGCTTTCTAATCCCAGTTCTCTCCACTTTGCCACTCAGTCCTATGTAAATTATCAAGAAATAGTTCTGCTCAGAATGTCTCCTGTGCCAGCTTTTCAGCTAATGTTGCTTATCTTCAAACCTGCCCTTGTATTTGCTTCTTTGTGACCCTCGGATTCAGACTGCACAAATCATACCTCTGCTTTGCCAACTACTCCCTGTCAGGCTCTACCACGAGGGGCCACTAGAGAGAGCCTGCAGACTGGAGGAGGTAAAAGGGTCGTGACTCTTCATGTTGGCTTTCTGTCTCCATCAGAGCCTTTTTCACTCCAGTGTCAGCAGCTGAATTCCGTTTGCTGTTTTGTCAAAACTTGCAGAACCAGTGTCATCACACCAGTTCAGGAAGGCCAGTACGCAACAGTGACCTTGCTGCAGAGGTTGGGTCCCAATTCCATGGGACATCCTCTGAATTCAGACCCCAGCATCAGCTAAGCAGAGCCCTGCCTCAGAGATCCAAGGTTTAGCTCTGTGGGGCCCCTCATCTGAGTTTTGATGTTTTAATAACTCCAACCTCTCGCTTTTGCCAACCCCCTACCATACACCTTGAGGGTAATAGCTGCCTCTTGAAGGTGGAACCTCGCGGCAAATTTTGACTTCCTAGCTCCTCAGTACTTAGTTCTTCTTTATATTAGGTTTGGTGCGGTCACCCAAGAAGGCAGTCTCAATGTTCTGTCCAGTTTAGGTGCAGCTAACAAGCAAAGGTGATGGAATCAGAGTCTTTGGACTGAGCACTCTCCAAGAGCAAATGCTGAGGCCGGCACCCCCTACCAGTTCTTGGTTTCCACCTGTTCACAGCAAGACGAGGGCCCCATGAGTTTGCCCAAGAGCCTTTAAAAGAGGCTGTCTTGGCTAAGAAGCAAATCCATGCAGGAGTTGTGGGTTACAAACTGAATAATAGAGCAGCCTCCAGTCTCTCCATCCTGGAATTTATTTTTAAGTTTTTAAAGGCTATATATGAGCTCAAAAACAGCAGAAATACCATTTATAAATATATGTTTGTGTTTATATTTATATCTCCCTTCCCGTTTGCCACAGGGGCTAAACAGATCACCATGCCAGGCAAGATCCCAGTAGAGGCGACGCAAGGCCTGCCATGTCCTCCCTGCCCAGATGTGCATGGCTGCCTTAGTCTCAGAACTGTTTGTTTCCTCATATGTTGGCTAGACTTGGGGAGATGAGAACTAAAAGGGAGACAGGCAACGAAAGTTCAAACCAGGTACTCAGTGAGCCAAACCAGGCACTCCTGGGCCAAAGCAACACGCTTCCATGGATGAAGATGAAACTGAAAGAGAGCCAGGGGGAATGAGGGAGGGGAAGTGTGGGAGAGAGAGAGAGAGAGAGAGAGAGAGAGAGAGAGAGAGAGAGAGAGAGAGAGAGAGAGAGAGAGGAGGAATACACACAGTAATGAGAGGGTGAGGATTCGCACAGGAAGCTCTGACGTTTGCAGGCACGTCCATGCTCATGTTCTGAATTTGTACTTTCATATGAAAACAGTTAGCTCCCACAGCCCAGATTAAGTTTTGGCGTTGGAAACCAAACTGGAGGCCTGACTTGGCTCCTCCTTCACTCTTTCTGCACTGAAGAGGTTTGCCAGGTCTCTGGGACCTGATAAGCTGCATCAGCAGAAATCCAAGGAAACGGGAGGCAAGGCCCAGCCTTTGTCTCCTCACAGGCCATCCTCCCTCCAGTCCCCAGCTTCTCCCCATGAACAACTCGCTGAACTTCATCCAAGGACAGGGGCTAGGAGGAACTGGAGAAATTGTAGGATGAGACACAGGGCCTGGGAGATTCATTTGTTTACCTATTCAGCAAGTGATTCTCAAGACATATTTGAGTAAGAAAGAAGAAATGAGGGAAGGAAGAGAGGGAAAAGAAACAAGAGGAATATAATCCACATCTCTTCTTGTAGGCAGGAGAAAATGAATTCCAAGGAGAATAAATGACCTGAGCCAGCTCGCGCGGCTAGTTGGGAGCAGACATAGGACTAGAATTGGGTGTCCTGACTTCTAGAATGGTGGGCTTTCCGTTACATCACTTTGACACAGTGTGATTGAACTGGAATCACGCTGTCCCTAACGGTGCTACTAGCGCCTCAGAAAAAGAGAATAAAGATGTTTCGGAAGTGGAGTGAGATACGCACTAATGAATAACTTCAACCAGATGTAGCTTAGATGCACCTACAGTTGACCATTGGCTCTCCAAACCCAAAGTGTATCCATGTTAATAAGTTGTATTTGCCCAGCCCATCAGCACCGGCATACATGATCCCCTCCCAGTCTCCAGCTCAGATCGAGCCCACAGGAACACCAGTGCACACTCAGACGTGGGATTTCAACTCAAGCTTGTGTGTGCTGTGATTAGAAGGAAGGCAGCATGTCTAGCCTGGACTTCAGCAAAACAAACAAATAAACAAACAAGTAGACAAAAAACAACCACAAATAGAAAACAATAGGCAGATAACCAGCTGATAAACGATTGAATCTCATTCTTCTCAGTGAAGGATAGAAAGAAACTGGGTATCATAAAGACATAACTAGTTGATAAAATGACTAATCGATGACTATTAAAAGGCCACTGTATATTCACAATTATGCTTAGAGAAGGCCCTGTCATCACAGAGCTTATTCTCTCACTGAGATGGTAAAACATAAAAACATGTACAATTTTCAAACTGTCTAGCTCTACAATCCTTTGTATTTTTCTCTAGGCTGATGTGGGTCGGGGGAAAGGATGTAAGAAGAAGTGTTAGTTTAGACAACTTTGGGGGGCACGACTGGTGTCTTCAAATGCAATGAAAGGGGGCAGCCCTGTCTGGAAACGTTCCACAGAACACGTAGCAGCGAGGCAGTTTGGAAGCTGCTTTAATAATCAAAGCTGTCAGTATGGTAGGGTTGGCTGTGAGGCAGAAGGGTCTTCATCGTCAGAAACGTGCAGTCGCAGCTGCATAGAACCCTGTCACAAACAGAAAGCGGCCTGGTTTGGGCTGGGAGGCTGTTTTGGATGACCCCTGACTTCCCTGCTATCCAACTTGCAGATCCCAAGATGCATTCAAGAGAGGATTACACTGCCTGTCAAAGATGGTCAGAAAGCACCACGGTAGTAAACAAAATGATGTCACTTCTTGCAGCCTCCATCTCTTCAACCGACAGATGAGGAAGAAGATGCCTGCCTGCCCTAGGGAGTTGCTCAAGGGAACGAGGAGGTGGGTCAGTGCACAAAGAAAACATGCAGATGCGGTCACATTTTATAGAGATGTGGGGGTATGGCCAGTGAAAACCTATGAAGAAGAAAGGAGAAAGAGGCCTTTGGAGTAACGGGTCTATATATAACTATATATGATATGACAATAGTAACTACTATATAATGAGCACTTACAATATGCCAGGCACTTACATGCCACGTTACTCTTCCAACAACCATAGAAAAAAGCAATACATGCTCATTTTATAGGTGAAAACTGAACCTCAGAGACCTAGAGCCAGTATACAGTGGAGGCTGACTTCAGTTACCTATTTAGGTGACTTCAGAGCCCAGACTCTCAACCAGCCAGTGGCACTGCCCTCGACTTAATCCCACAGGTGACCCCAGCCTAATATGGAGCTGCATCTGAGGAGCACTTGCGGGTAGAGGTCTCTTACCTGGACCACATGGAGCTTGGGCAATAGATTGCAGTCAGCCAAGGTCAGCTCGTCCCCATCCAGGAACTTGCGTCGGGACCGCTTGTCATCGTCCCCGTGAGTGTTGGCATCGATCTCCTCTGGCAGAGGGGTGTTCAGGTAGTCATCCAGTTCCTTCAGAGCCTTGGTCAGGCCCCTCTCAAGGGCTGGCAAGAAACAGCAAAAGAAGCATCTTTAGTCAAGCCTACCATTAGATACAGCCACAGTCTTCAGAGTAGAATAGCTTATCCTGAACCCCTCCTCACACTGCCAGCTCCCCACACACTACAGAGTACCTGGCAGCCATGAACACAACACAGTAGAAGAGTATGAAACGGCCTGAAAGAGCAAGGCTTAACCCAACAATAAGAACTAGTTAATCTTTTTTGGGGGCATGGGAGGCAGGAATATCAAGATGCAACCATGAGAATATATATCAAAACTTAGTGCTTATCTCCAGAAGATTCAACAACAATAGGTAACTTTCATTTTCCTTTTTTGTTTACATATATTTTTCCAATAATCTACAGTTAACCCACATAATAATTTTGTATAAAGAAAAAAGCTATTAAATAAGTAAATGACAACTATATAGCAGTCCTAGGGCAGAGATCTGCACCCGATTTTGCGGAAGCATTAACTGTGGCTAACCCAACCAGAGAAGGGTGGGAACAGGCTTCCAGGAGGGCAAGACATAGGAAAGTGAGAGGCCAGGTCCTGCCCCCAGAGAACCAGTGGGCATCACTGGGAGGCCTACTTGAGTTTAATCTAGAGATGGTTGTTCTAAAAATGGAAGGGCCACGGCACCAGGGCACCAGGCAGTGGGCTCCACCAGCAATTTGCAATCAAAGGTTGCATGGAAACCTGTCATGGATACAGCTAAAAAAAAAAAAAAAGAAAGAAAAGAAAAAGAAAAAGAAAAGAAAGAACATTCAAAGGACGATAATGTGGCCGCATTCATTTAGACACAAGAGCAGAACGAAACACTGAAAAGAATGACTCCAGGATGTCGTTATCACTAGCCATTCCCCCCAGCACTTCATAGACCAACCCCATCACAAAACACTGCCACAGGAACCATCCACCTGAGCTCGAGCATGGGGGTAGAGGAGATGGCTGGCTGCGTCATTCATTAGCCACCGCACCTGTGTCATCAGTCCCATCCCTTGGTTTACAGTGTGGCACTGGGATCATAGGAATCATTAATATCAGTCTTGATATTAATTCCAGCAGGAAAAAAAAAAAAGGAGATGCTGCCTCTGGAGGAAGAGCCCAGGGGATTGTGTGCTCTTGTTCAGATTTTCCCAAATGTGCTTTCTGTTAGCCACTCCTCACACAATCCACATTTGTCTTTTCATAGAGGCCCTTTTGTTTGAAACAATGAAATGACACCAGCCCAAGATAAATCAATTGAATGCTTACTGGAATGTTTGAAAACAGACTGGAGGTTGGACACAGTTTCTCAATACTTCCCTCTCCCTGGTGTGGCATTTGAACTTGTACTTCATCATCTGCTTTGTGTTTCCAGTTTGAGAGAATAGAATGAGCAGGGTTGGGAAAAATGCTTGTACTCCTCCTAGTAATTGTCTAGACTGGGATGGGATTGCAAGCCTATTCAAGAGCAACAGCAGAGGGTGGGCATTTAACAAGACTTATTATACGCCCCTCCTCCCCCACCACACCCAGGCACTTGTGATTTACATTAGGTTTGTTTGCTTCTTCAAATCCGTCTACCCCTTCAGTTATGAAGATTATGCCAAAATCTTGATTATAATGGAGAAAGGAAAAATCAGAGTGCCTGTTGAAACTTGGCCAACTGACACCAAGGAAAAGACATATGATGGGAATGAGACGTTGCAGATTCTGATTCCAAATGGCCCTTGGAGACATGAGCAGGCCACTACTCAAGTCTGGGCCCAAGTCACCTGGTCTGGGAATTACCGTGACATTTGGTACAATAGGCCCAGGACAGCAACTGGAGCTCCTTGGGAAGATAGTTCTGGATAAATTGAAACTATCTCTCTAGTGATTTCTCGAGAGGGAAGGATAAAATTTGGCAATGCTTGTTGCCTTATGTCACAACTGCGACATACCATGTAACACACCAAGTAGCCACGTTCTGAGAAGGTCCTCCTTGTGTCAGTTTCAGTACTTGCATTTGTGTATTTGGATCATGAATGTGAAGGTGCAGCGGGCGATAATCATGGTAGAGAGAAAAGGAGATGGGGTGACAGAAATGGGACCCTATGACCTGGAGCTAACTCTCCTTAAATTTTGACCCTGCCCAGGCGAGATTGAATGAGACGCTGCTGAAGCTGAAACTTCAGGCTCCCTTGTTGTGTGGGCCCCTTCCAAGGCCCTGAAGTTGACGTTTAAAATGCCTCATTAGTACTTACTGTATTGGCTTCAGACCTCACAAATCCTGGAAACATTCCTCGACTTGGCGCTTACTAAGTGTGACCTTGGGCGAGTGCCTGAACTCCACTGAGCTTTTGGTTTTCTCATCTCAACTATGGAACTAAAAATCCCTAACCCTCATAAAGCGGTCGTGAGAAATAACTCAGATTATTCAGGGAAAGTGCCTCATAGAGTGCCTGGCCCATAGTAGGATATCAATTAATGACAAGTGTTGCTATCACATCACCACATGTGCCACTCATCCTGCTCTTGGTCCCTCATACTCTTGGTCAGTATATTCCTGAAAAACCTAAGGCATGGCAGATAATGAGATGCTAAGAAACTTCAGAGGGAGAAATCAACAGCCCAGAGCTTTGCTTCTCTTACTGACTGAATGTACAACCACAGCCCTGTCCCTTCTGCTCCCTCGGATGCCTTCTTGGTGACGAGCCATGTTGAGAGGTATGGCCAGAGGGAAATCGACGCCACGGGCCTGTGTGCTAACGTACTGCCATATTATCGAATAACAACTGCCAGCACCAATACGTTTTCTGCCAGTTATTTTCCCTCCTACCTGCCAACTCATTCCTCTGACCCTGGCTCAGTCTGGCATCCATAGGATTTAATTATCCCTTTCAGCTGACGGCACCCAGTTTACGAAAACGTTTGGCGTTGAAGTTTTTGTTCTGGTGAGAGTGAAGGGGATATAAAAGAAACCAGAGTGACAAGAAGATGTTAAATCCTTCAGTTTTCAAATCTGAAACCCTCCTTCCAAAGACTGCCTCTGAGTAGCAGGATGGGTCACCCATGGACCGTAGCAAGCCTGAGGCCAGGGGACCCCGAGACCCAGGACCACTAACATCCCAGGCACTTGATGGATACCCAGTCCTCTAGCCGCTTTCTTCTCCTCTCCACCTCACCCTTCCCTGAAGATTTATTCTGTACCACACACACACGCACTGGGTAAAATATGTGATGAGGAAACAAGGGGGAATAGTTCATAAATATTCTCAGCCATATGCAAACAATCTCAAATTTATTTTTCTCTTTTTTAAGGAGGGAAAAAAAAAGCCACCCATTCCATGATCACTTCCAGATTCATTGAGGTTGATATTACATAAGACCCAATATTGTTTTCTCGTCATAGAGAAATAATGACTTGGAAACGGCAATTTGAGCTAAGAAAATAATATACTCTTACCAGGGCTGGAGGCTGAATGGGGACCAGAGAGCCAAGACTCTAGCTTGGTCTCCAACAAGCTCTTGCAGGCACAGCTCAGCCCTAGTTAGCTGGCATGCTTTGTGCACCAGGGGTATTGATCTGCAAACAGCCATGCAGACCCCTTGGGGCTCAAAGTTCACTTGGAGCTGAGCAGATGTCAAAGGTGGCCTTTGAAAGATGGGCACAGCTCTGTGGGTCCAGATTGCTGTACTTTCAGTTTCTCATGTGTGGTGTTTTCTCCGGCCTATGGATATGTGGAGAGATAAAAACCCGGGGTCTGTTCAGCTCTCCATGGAGGAGGAGATGGTGGCTATAGGAGGCTGGTCTCAGGCTGAGCACCTTCTGCCCAGCTGGGTTCCTCTCATTGGTCTGCTCCTGTTCCCCAGCACCAGCAAGAAATACACTTACTGAATTTCTGCATTGGACCAGGATGTTTATGCCAACCATGTTATAAATGTACAATGAAGGTCTTGAGATAGGAGTAAGTATTCATCCCATTTAACAGATGAATTGAGTCTTGGACTTATCTAAGGCACATACACATGTGCAAGCAAACTGTTCAAACTACTCTTGGATGTGCAAAGAAAACATACCTGCTTTTTCTTTTAACTACTTTGGTTTCCTTACAGGCTCCTAACATCCAGGCAATGGGAAAACAACTTTGATTTAGTCCATTCTGGATTATAACTTAGTTTTATGTTATAATCTAAATAGTCCCTCTAGATAATTCCAGTCACTTTTGCATTAAAAAAAAAAATCATCAGTTTCTCAGAGAGCTTCCTCCCCTCTGCTCTTCTTCCTGAGTAAACAAGGGTGGATGAGGGAAGAGGCTCTTGTCACTTCCTGGTACCTTGGAGACAGGAGTCTTGGGTTTATGGGGTAGATGTTTGGGGAAGCTAACACAAGTTCTGCATCTCTTCGCACTTACACTAAACCAAAATGAAGAAAAGGTCACTGTAAAATGACTGGAAAAGGATCTGTAGACTTCACGACTAGCCATGGGGATGTTGACCCTAAGGTGGGGGTGAGAGGCGGACTGGGGGTCTCCCGCCAAAACCCCGAGTAGAGGATGCCTGAGTAAAGTGCCACTTGGGGCTTCCCAGACATGTCTCTAGTTCCCTGACCTCTGTGCCTCTCTCTTTCTCCTGGCAGTGGTTGATGGACTTCTTGACATTTTCCTATGTCAAGTCCATCAGTCACAGAGCAGCAAGTTTCCCTTTGAGCTGAGTCTTTTAGGCTTGGTTCTCAATGTGGTAAAGTTGAGAAATAAAGAAATTTAGGACATCTTTAGACAACAGTTTGGCCTGCAAGGCTACTGTCTTGTTGAAACTGCTATTTTGAATATCAGAAGCTAAATATTGAATTCTTTTTTTTCCTTGGAATTCCTCTATGGAAATTCTCATCTCTCAAGGGGCCTGTGGATGCCTAGAACAGATTAGAATCATGTACTCAGAAAGGCAAAGAGAAAATCATTTTCAAAATAGTAGCCCTTTTACATGAGTTAGAAGAAAAACCAGGATTTAAAAAAGGAACTGATGGATTCCAAAACTTACACTTCCTACACTCTGCCAGGTGTTTCTGGTGCCAAGAGCTGCCCCACGGCTCCGTGGGGTCCCCCAGCCTGTCATCTTCCTTTCATGCCTCAGACCTTTCTCACCCACCCTTATTCCCCGACTACAGTGTGGCTACCAGAATATCCCTCTTCGTCCCACCGTCCAGCTCATTTGAGAACATATTTATGTTCTCCTATAAATGGCTTGATTTTCACTGGACTTCTTGGTGCTCTGAGTGACCATGATTGGGTCTAGAAGGTGCCGTCTCTGAGGAGAGAGCCTACCAGGCCCCCTCACGTCATTTCTCAGCGACAAAGACCAACTCTGCCTGTACTCGGACCAACACAGTCACGTTGTCTGTGTGATAGCGAGACATCAGGGTGAAAAGTGAGACATCCCTTTGGGTTTTACCTGTGATGAAAGAAATGACTAGATGCTGGGAAGTAGCTAGAGGACTGAATGAGAGCATGTCACCACTATAACCAAGGGATGCAAAAAAAGTGTGTGTGGGGAGAGGGGTGTGTGGACCGCAGCAAAGATTTCTCTGGCCATCACGTATTCTTGGGAGAAAATAAAAAGCTAGCCACGCCCTGCTGACATCTGATCATTTTAAACATGAATGATACTGTCATGGAAACAAAAAAAAATCAAATAATAAAAATTTAATATCACCTCTCCCTCATCCTTTGGAGGAAGAAGCCTTTCTTCAGAAACTGTGAGAGATCAAATTGCCCTACACGAGGTGACCAGGACCAAAGATCCAGGAGAGAGGAGGGATCTGGAGCAGAGTTACAAGGGACGAGAGAAGAGGAGATGCAGGCCAGGTGGGCAGAAACATAGATGCTGCTGTAAAGACTACAATTTTTAGGCGAGACAGACATTCTAGGGAAATTTTTAGGGCATTTGGCTTCATGATGGGCAGTGTAATTCCCTCCCCGCCGGAAAGCTTCTGTAAAGATGTATCTTCACCTTTCTGGTTTGGGGATTAAAGTCATGTAGCTTTTCTTCCTGGAAAGTCCTTAAAGAGAGGGTAAGGTGGCCCAGTTACAATGAGGCTACGTGAGTGTGAATGACCACACAGAGGCAAAACTATCAAGCAGGTGGAGACTGGGGGCCACACCCTCTGATCCACAGTGACTCTTCTAGAGCACATAGCAGGTAAGGGGCGGCTGATCCTCATGGTCGTTTTGTCTCTTACAATGGTATCTGCTGGGTTCTTAGAACACACTGAGGCAGAAATAACAGCAGGGCTGTAGAAGATGGGAACTGGGCTTTCTTTCAGGTTTGGTGGGGCCCTCCTTTGCTGCTCCCGGGCCCTCTCGTTATGTTAGCATGTTACTGGTATCATTGGGGAAGGGATGGAGAAGGCCTGGGTGGTAGGGAGGTGGTGTGTCAGGTAGCCCGAGCCAGGCTCCCCTGAGAGGTCTCATGGTAATAGACATGGCAGCAGAGTGGACTGGCTACTCTGGTTTCTAAGAACTGGGTTTGAATCCTGATGCTGGTTTTGGTTGTTCACAAGTTGCTAATATAGTATCTTATACAGTCTGGTGCATAGCGGAACTTAACAAAAGACAGCTGTTATTATTACGGCTGTAGAATTTAAGTTTATGAGAATGGGAGGGGAGAGACCGAGTGAAAGACTGAGAGCAAGAGACCAACTCAAGTAGAAGTTGTCTGAAATGAAGCTTGTCTAAGCATCCTAGAGTTTCTCAGGTGCACAGAGAATCTTGGATTACTCAGAGGATGAAGCTCTCTCCTGTCTTTCCCAACACATTCAGAACCCCAAGTCATCTAGTACCATCCCTTTGGGTTTGGCTTTGTTCTCTCCAAGCTATGTGGGTGTGTCAAATTTTCTTGGTCTGAAAGTTTGGAGAATTCATGTCCACCTTCGGCGTCAGACCAAGAACAGGGAACTTGTCCTCACAGCCAGAGAGAAGTATGTCACACTGGCTCTGACTGTGAAAGACCCAGGGACTCATATGTGGGAAGCAATTCCCAGGTCTTCGTTTCTAGGCACTGGTGAAAACAGGGAAGTTGGAAAGACAAATAGTGCTTTATGAGAAAGCAAAATGTGATGGTAACTTCAGCAGGTTCCCTACTGTTCCCTTATGCTGTGTCAGCTAGGCATGAGAAGAGTCTGCAGCTCACGCTGCCGTAGTTATTATTTTGTTTGTTCTAGAAAGGATTTTGGCATTGAATGAGAGGGTGAATTAAATGACAAACTCCTATAGTTCTTTCCAGTAAAAGGCCAGTAAATGATTCTTTACTGCCAAGGCAGGATTCAAGTCTTAGACTATTACGGCAGATTGGGGCATGGGACACGGCTGGATGCCACCACCCTCCTCCACATTTGGTGGAGAGGATCAACTGAGCCAATGGAGCACTCTGATGTATTTCTAAGGAATCTGTCTCTTCTGGAGGAAGAGACAAATCCTCCTTACTCCCTAGCACTATAGGGAATCATTGTGAAGAATAATCTTTTTTATATAGCTCCACAAATCAACCTTGTATTTGCTCTATGTTCAGAAGTATTATTCCAAACAACAACAAAACATTTTTTTTTAAAGGCAAGTCTTTGGCTGTGTTTAAAACACCAGCAAGGTAAAGAATTTATGACCATTTCAGCATGCCTTTCATTAAAAAAAAAAAAATCAGTTATAAAAGAAACTAGGGATAGTGTAGACAATTCCAGATTCGGATAATTTTCTGAATCTCCGAAAAGCCATAGTAAATTTGAAGACAAAGATTATCCTTAGGTCTTCACATTTAGGTTTCTTTCTGTGTGCACAGCCTGTACCATGTAAGCACCCCAAATATTTATTTATCAACAGGTGAAGAAAGAGAGGCAGAGAGAGACTGACCGAATGGAGCTAGCCAGAAGACGAAAATTCAGAAATTCACCAGACACGGTGTGCTAGCTGGAGCCACTGGGAGAGAACGTATTCCCCATTAGAGAGCCCAGTCGGGCTTTAGCCATGGGGTGGTGCGACCCCTTCTGGCCCTGTCCTTAAGTGAAGAAAACTTCTGCATCTTACACAGAGAACATGTATGTGTGTTTTCTATTAGGCTTTCCAGAAACTCATAAATGGTTGTAAAACCCATTGTGCTAATAGAAAGAACGACATAAATGCTGACTGAAGCTATTAATGCTGGTTGTAGTTTATGTAGCAGACTGAATCGGGCTGAAAACGGTGAGTTTTTTATGGTTACTTTAGAACAGGTTATTTTTAAGTATCGGGTCATAGATTAGGTTTAGTGCTGATGCGCAAATGTTTGGAATGAGCTGGTCAAGGCAGATTCTAACTTTCTCAGGGGTCATCTGTCCCAGCATTTAGACCTAGAGATTTTCTTTCGCAACTCTCCCTCCGTCCAAGCACTCAGGCCGAAGTGATTGAACCACATTTCGTCTTGCTTCGTCCTCGAAAGCCTTTACCAAAAGAGCCATTAACAAATTTCAGAATGGCTACCCTGCCACCACATCTCTAAGTTTAAATAATTACCAGGCTAGCCATTCTGTGACCATCCTACATTCTCTTCCGGCTTCCCGTTCTCACATTGGTGAAGCAGGTGCCTATGGCGGGCCTGCTGTGGGCCAGGTTTGGCCCGCCTGCTCCCCATGGATTGCTGAGGCAGGACTCCAGTGGCGCAGCTGGGTTGCTGGTATATTTAGGGAAACACACACAGTGGTCGTTCATTGGTTTATGAGCAGATTTGTTCATAGTTTCCGAAATGACTTCCTAAGTCTAGTTTAAAAACTCATCACCACAAACGTTTTAAATAAGGGATTATATTAAATGTATAATGTGCACAGGTCAAGAGCACAGACCATCGGACCAATAGCCCGGTTGGGATCCTGGCTCTGCCACATACTCGCTTGGGCAGGCTGCTGCATCTCTTGTGCCTCAATGCCCTCACTGGCAAAATAAAAACTGTAACGTGGCACGCCATGTGGGGTTACAGTTGATACTGCCCGCAGAGGGCTGAGAAAGGGGCCCGCATGCAGGGAGTCTTCTTATGTGCAATCTGTGACGACGCTGATGGATAAGAATCAAAGCATACGAAACAGCTAATAAGCTCTTAGAGTTGCAAGAAAATAGTTTGCTTGATAAATATTGCCCTTGACTTGTCCTCTGCCCTAAGGAAGTCATCCCAGATGAATTATCCAGTCTTTTCCTATGTACTCAGCTGGTCCTCTTCTCTGACTCTGCCGCTGTCAACACAGTCCCATCAGAGTGAGCCTCCTAATAGTCATGCAGTGGGACAACTTTAGAGGGGAAGTTCGGCAGGGATTGGGATTGGCTAATACTTTTGAAGAATTTCCCAGATATGTGTAATTATAACCACTGTTTCCCTTACTGAGAGCAGTTCTCTGGGTGCCCTCACTTTCTCCCACATAGATCATGGTCTGGAAGGAGAAGCTATTCACTGGCCGTGTCAGTTGCCCAGCTTTTACTACGGGAGTCTTGAATCTTCCAAAGTTTGAAGTAAGCGTGTAGCAGATTAAGCATACAAATTTATACTTCTGTTTCCTAAAATCTAGGTGAGGTAATGATCCCAATTTGGTCAATCCCAAAGGAGAGTTTGAAATAGTGTGTCTCTTTCTGGAGGGCTAGATCAGGTATTTTCATCATAGTTTTTTTTGTTTTTTGTTTTTGTTTTTTGTTTGTTTTTAAACAAACAAACAAAAACACCGTAAGTTGAAAGTGAATTATATGCAAGAATTCACTCTTACTTTCTTTGTTACTAACAGAACCCACAGTTTTCAGAGTACCCAGTCGATAATGCTTATCTTCCCAGATTCCCAGACTTGCAGCTAGAGGAGGCCAAGTGGCCAACTTTTTGGCCAATGAGATGTAAGTGGAAATTTTACGAATAGACCTTCTAAGAAAAAAGAGGACAAGATGCAGCTAGCACTGCCTGGAACTCAGATGTAATATCTGGAAGTAGAGCAACCATCTTGTGACATGAAGATGAAAGTCACACACTAAAGATGGAGGATCAGGTGCTCTAAGGAGCTGGAACCCCTTTAAGCAACTAAAACCTGAGACTCTACTCTCTGTATTTCTTGTTATGTGAGAAAAGCAAACTCCTATTAAGAAGTAAACATTTACAAAGAGTGCTTAGAGCAGGGCATGGCACATAGTAAAATGCTACATAGGTTTTTGCTAAGTAAAATAAAATAAATATTTGCTTTAGCCTCTGTAATCAGGTTTCTATTATATATAGCCAAACCCAACCTTTGCCAATACACACAGATATTGCCAATATTTCACCATTACATTATTATTTTAGAACCTTATGCAATGCCTGGTACTGAAAGAGGAGTCTAAGGAAAGGTGAGGGACCCTGAAACATGACTCCGTGTGTCTCTACATGCTCATGCGACTAGTTTTGTCATGCCAGAGAACCTACAATGGCTCCCTTTCTTTGTGTTCAGATAGTGCTTGGTCTCTTGGGGATGGATGAGGGGATCCCATTTGTTTGGCCTGACATGTTCTCCCTGCAGGGTCATCGGAGCCAAATGAGAAGAAGCACAGGCTACCACCAACCTGCACCTCCCTGCCAAGTGACACAGGTAGAACTGAGATCAGGGCCAGACAAGGGCAAAGTGTGGAGTAAAACGTGTCTTTGTGGTCCCCCCAGTGGAAACAACACGTGAGTGACTGTCCGTGCGCACATCAATGGGCATGTGTCCATCAGAGTTAGTGCTGGGCATGGAGGGCCTGCGAAATCACATGATTTGACCTCCTTATCCGGAAATTCAGGATGGAGAGAGATCTGGACGTGGGCACCGGGGAGCATACTTCTTACTATGATCCAGATCACCAACTGCTTCTTTGACCAGAGGTTCCCAGGAAATTACTCTGACCTCTGGTTTCTGGCTGGGAGGACACTAGAATTTAGCCCTTCGTGTTTACGCTTCTAATCATGGTTAAATGTCACCTTTGACACAAATATAATGTTCCTTGAATGTAGCTATAAAAATAAGGGTGACAAGAAAAATATCACTTAAGCAAACACCACTACTACCCTGTCAGTCTTCAGGAGAAGTGTTCAGATCATCACATTCTTTCATCAATTGGTTCTAAATGAGGTTATTTGTCATTGTTGTTGTTTTTCCACCATGAAGTTGAGTTCATATAACAGAAATTGTTAAAGCATTATATGTTCTCAGCTGAGAGATAGTTCTAGTCATAGAACATCATAAACTTTAAAGGCATATTGGTAAGTTTCAAAGATAATCAAGAGAATAGGAGTGCCTGAAGTGTGCCCACAGACTTAAAGGTGGGGCTGGACAGGCTGGAACAGGAAGCGGCTTGGAAGAAATGCCTTGACACTGGTGAGTGAGATCAGGCTTGAAATATGGCTCAGGTAAATGAGCAGACAGGTTAGGAGCATCCTGAAGTGTTTGGGATGTCGTTCGCTCACTCATTTAACAAATGTTTATTGAGCACCTGCTCTGGGCCAGATGCTGAGCTGGGCTCTCGGGATAATAATGATGAATGAGACCCACAGAGCGTGTCCCCTCATGGTGACTGCTGCTGAGAACCCTACTTCCCAAAGCATTCTCCTGGACCTGCAGCAGCAGAATCACTTGGGAGCTCTCAGGCTCACCCCAGATCCACTACATCTATACCTGCATTTTAACAAGACCCCCAGGGGACTCAAATGTACATTCAAGTTGGAAAATGGTTTGGATAACAAGGCAAGCAAAATGAAGTGTTACTTGACACATAAGTTCTAAACAGATGCATTTTCTCCAGCTAATGAGGCTACTCAGGCTACACTCCCGAGTGGGCTTGAGGTGGGTTGAGGTGCCTTCCTGAAGACAGCAGAGTTTTAAAGAAGGCTAGGGGTTTTAAAGTCAAAGTTCTACATAGCACCTTTTTTTTCTTTCTTCAATAAATTATCATCTCAAAGGGCTGATGAATTCAGAGTATCGGATTGGATTTAACCCCTGGTTTCAATCGTTTATGTTTTAGTATGATTTAATTCGTAGCAAAAGAGTTTAAAAGCTGAGAAGTGCCTGGGCCCATCACTGGCTCCATCACATCTTCTGAACGATTCCCCATGCCTCAGCTTTTCTTCTGCGCAATGGAGAGAACGAAGCCCATCCTGCCTGGATAAGATAGCGACGAATGTGACACGGGGAGTTTTTAACTGGGAGCATCTGAAGTTTTTGTTGGGAATTTCAGCATACCACCTGGATTTTACATCTGTCACCGTCAACCCCAGCTCTCCCCCAAATGGGGGAACCCGTTCTACATGGTGCTTTTCCCAGAGCCACTTTGTACTAAGAGTCAACAGAGAGGAAGAAGTTTCTCTTAAAGCCATGTTCTAATCACAGGTGAGGGGTTATAAGTGCGGTCCTCATATAAACCAACTCTAGTGATGAAAGTAGACACGCCCACCCAGGTACATCATTGTGCTTCAAGACGAAGCCAGGGGATCCACACTGTGTCCTGTCGCGAACACAACTTTACATGAAAGCACATATTTTTTTCAGATTAATTGATATATAACCCTGTTTATTTAAGGAGATGTGTAATGACCTCTGCTAGTGCATAGAAATTGCAGAACACACATAAGGTGTCTCTAGATATATTACATATATATTATAATATATATGTTTTATATATATGTACATATATAATATATGTTATATATGTACATATACATGTGTGTGTGTGTGTGTGTGTATAAAAGAGAGAGAGACAAGAGAACATATTTAGCTATTTAGCTCCCACGTGAAAACTGCACAAAGACAAGAGGTGTCGGCTGCACAGGATGAGGTAAAGGTAGCTAGAGGTGAAAGAGCATTTAGCTTGTGTTCAAATTACTCATTTAAAGTTCCTTTATTCCCCAGGCCTTGCTATGAGTCCAGGCCAGGCCAGGAGAACGCGTTCTGGTCAGACGGCGGGAAATTCCACCACATGGAATGGTGTTGGTGGTCTCTGCTCTACGGCAGCTGGGGGGCCCACACAGCTAACACCCTCTCCTTCCACTAATGAATGCGCCCACCCACACAGGACCCTCCTTCCCTCCCCATTCCTTTTCCTCCCCTCCCTCCACACGCTGCCCCCTTCAACAAGCCACGTGGCCACCAACCGACTTCCTTATGACCGCCCAAGGATTCATTTTGGGAGCAAAATTTGTTAAATTATAAATTGCCAGCATCTGCCTCAATAATGAACTAAATCAAAGACCCTCTGGAAGAATCCCCTGGGCAACTCCTGGGAGGTGCCAGAAGGAAATATTCACCCCTTCCCCTCCCTCTTGTGCTTAGCCTCAAGGACCCTCCATGTGTGAGGGTAGGCATCTATGCAGGATGCGCCAAACCTCAGAGGTGGGTCCCTGCAAGCTCAGGTTATTTGTTTTTCCTTGTAAGAACAGTTAATCAAAGCAAAACTTCAACCCAACAAACAAACAAACAAAATACTCCGAGTTGGCTATTTGCACACAGGGGTGGCCAAGGAAGGCAGCCTGAAGGGTTCCTTTGTGGCCAGAGGCGTTTTTGAAAGGAGACAGCAATGGCTGCTTTATGAGGAAGTGGCAAGACAGTCACCTCGTTATCCTCACCACTGTGGTGGTCTGAGGACCACCCAGGAGCCTCCACCATGATAACAGCCCGGGCTGAGGTCTTCTTCCAGCACACCAGTGGTCCTGAGTTGAGACACAGCTGTCGTCTTCCAAAAGAATGGGTCTGTGCTCCCAACAGGATAGACACAGAGTCCCACCGCCACCTCAGCGAGTTCTGTTTCTGAGCAGAGTAACTATAACTCGCATTCCTACCACCTTTCACATATTGCCTTAGCTTTAACCTCAGAGCACGAGGGCTGAATGAGAGGTGGGGGTCATGCCCATCCCCTTGGAAAGGCTAGGTGTCCAGACTGGGGCCACCGGGTGACGTGGGGGCCGAGGGCTGGGCAGGAGGAAGAGGAGAAGGAAATAAGCGCCTTGTGATTGAAGTGGCTTGAAATAATAAATACACACGCTCTCTTTTAAACATGGCTCGCCACATCCTGGAGAATCTGGAAAAATGCTCCCCTTCGCCTCCCCAACACCCTCCTGCCGTCCTCACCCCCAACAGCAATTGGCTTTCACGACGCTTTGAGGAAAAAGCACAGGGCCTTTGATAGTAAGGGCTTGTTAGTTCTGGGCTAACAGCCCTCCCAGGCCGCTTTGAATCCTTTCAAACACTTTTCTATTTTGGGTCAAGGAAGTTCATAAAAGTGAAGATTGAAGGTGGTGGTGGAAGGGGGAGAGGAAAGGGAGGAAAAAGCAGCTGGGGACAGCTTGTCATCAGGCAGCCAGCGACCTCTGGAGGATGCTTCCGGCCTGGTGGACGGACCCTGCCTTGGGTGTGGAGGACAGATGTTGGAAGGTGGCTTTGAGCCCACGAAGGAGACCTGGCCTCTTCTGGAACCCCCAGACAAAGCGTAAGCATAACAGTGTCCCTATAAGCAGAAAATGGATGAAAATCCACAGGCCTCCTTACTGAACAAGATTAGCATCTCTAGCGCTGATTCCCCCATCTGCCACAAGAGGGCAGCACATGCTGCTACATTGCACTGGAAACTGGACAGCCCAGTCCAAAGAGCTGGCACCAGGGAATTTGAAATGAATAGCAGCCGCAGCAATAGCTATATCGTATTTGTGCCTACTGTGTGCTAGGGACTATTCTAAGTGCTTAAATGTATTAATTCGTTAATTAACATGACAATGCTATAAGAGCCCTATTCTAATCTCTGTATTAGAGACGTACCTGGACTGCCTAAAACAGAGCTCAGCAAATTATAGCCCAAGGGTCAAAGCAGCTCACTGCCTATTTTTTCACTGTCCTCCAGCTAACGATGGTTTTCATATTTTTGGATGGTTGGGAAAAGTCAAAAGAAGAAGAATATTTCCTGATACCTGAAAATAATGTGATATTCCAAATTCAGTGTCCATAAATGAAATGTTCTTGGGACACAGCCACATCCACTTGTTTACGTATTGCCAGTGGCTGCTGCGTGTTGTTCCCACAGCAGAGCTGAGCAGTCGTGACAACATATATAGCCTGCAAATATTTACTATCTGACCCTTCACAGAAGAAGTTTGCCAACCCTTGACCCAAGACATAAGTGCTACCTGTTTCCAGGCAGAAGAGACAGAGGGCAGAACTGACACTTCACTGGACATGGAGCTAGAACAGCTATCCCAGAGGGATCTGGAAGCATTGCTGACCTCAATTCATTGTCTTTCCAACAGGGTGGCTCAAGGTCAAGCAGAAGGGAGGGTTTGACAATTCACTGTATAGCCTCTAGGAAGTAATAGAATGTTCGATTTAGAAAGGGCTGTGGGAATCACCTACCACATTTCATCGAGACTAAGATGCACATTTTTTCACATTTGACATCTTTGTAATCAGACTGTATCCTCCAATCAAAACATTATAGTTTAAGTGAAAGAATTTTTGTTTACTTGAAGGCAGTTTTTGTTTCTTGGTGGCATTTAAAATAATAGTGTCTTACAATAGATGACACCTTAGATTAGGCAGTTCTCACTGTCAAAGGTCTAGCCTCTTTTTTATACCCTTCCATCGATGGGACATTCACTTCTTTAGTTAGTGGCCCATTCTACAGATTTCATTTTAAACTGCTGTGAGCCTCAATTTCCTATACTTCAAATGGGAATGCTCTTGTTTAATATATTTACTTAAAATGCCTCATAGATTTTATTATGAAAAGTGAGGGGAAGGCGCTCTCACCACTGGGGTAGGGAGGAACAGAGCAGGCTGCAGTGGGGTTGGTCTGTTGGTGTGGGTCAGCCCCAGGCTGGCTGCAAGGCGAAAGGACAGGAATCGGCTTGTGTGGACACAAACCACTGAAAACATAGCAGAGAAAGAAAGATTGCCAGTGCTATAGAGAGATTCGTTTTCAATCAGCATCAGCGAGGAGCATGGCACTCTGCAGGGGTACTTCTTAGCAAACAAAGAAAAAAAAAGGAGCAATTTTAAGATTCGGGCATGGATGGAGGAAGAAGACAAGGAAGGCACAAAGAATTCAGCTGTAGCTGGTTCACACCTGCTGCCTTATACGCCGGCCCTGAGAGATAATGGAGGGAACAGAGAGAGGCAGGATGAGAGTCACTGACTGATATTGTGATAACAAACACATTGTAATCCTCCAGTCACGCTTCCATCAAGCAGGGATGATCATCCCAATGATGAGATGAGCTTCCTGAGGTTTCTAGAATATCCTGAGAGTCTTCTCCAGGATATATGGCCGTGGCTATCAATAGTCTCAGAAGAAACCCGAGGAGCACACGGCTTGCTTCCAGGTCCCAAGAAATGATGCTGCAGATGTGAGCGTTAGGGAAGAGGAAACCTCGGCCTTCCTCTGGAATTATGGCTGCTCAGAGAACTTGGTGGCTAATGGCAGCTCATTCGTTCCAGCAAAGGACCTGGGCCCGGCGGCGGAAGGAACTGTGATGCATGCCCCTCCCTCCACAGTGGCAGCCAGGTTTGGACTGGGTCCTGGGGAGAGGGGCAACAGAGGGCTAAGCCCCAACCAGGTGCTTTTCATTTGGGGACATGTGTCCTGGATTTTCTGGGACCATACCAATTCCTTATAATTTGATTATTTTCAATGAAGGCAATTTGTTAGACATCTGATTTTCAGCTTGGAAAATGTGGCTACTGCATTTGTAACTAACGGAGGGCAAAGCTGGAGAGACAACCCAGTCTGAGTATGAGACTTGTCCTCTAAACACACAGGACCGCATCCGGCCTACCATAGGTAGTCAGTGAAGGTTGTTGTTAGGACTTAATTTAGGAAATGAGAAGTATTTGATTAGGACAAATATTTTAGGAGGAAAAGTTAGGACATCACAGTGTCTTCTATAAGTGGGAAGAGGTGCATCTCTGCAAACATAGCATATGGGGACCCGTCAGTCATGATAAAAAGAGACGGGCACAGGCCGGCTGCTCTGTCTTGGAAATGATGAAGAGGAACAGGAAAGTTGGGGCACAAGCCTGAGGCTGCAGGGAGGTCTCATGGGTTTTCAAGGGAAGACAGGGAGAAAAAAGAAGAAAATGGATTTTAGGTGCAGAGAGGGCACGAGTGAAGACCAGAGGGTGAGGAGGGGTGTCGGGTTAAGACGGTGCCTACAGGGGAAAGACGAGAGAAGTCCTATCAGCAGGAAGTCAGCAGGCCTGGAGACTGTGGCAAACAGGAAGAGAAGTCGCAGAAGGGAACGGCCTAAGAAAATGAAAATAACACCTCTTCTGTGCCTAAGACCGAAGCCCCCAACTCAGGAATATTCGTTATTCTTCTGGGATTGGTTTGTTTTTATCTTCTGGGAGAACCAAGCTGTAGCTGACCAGGGGGTCCCCTTTGGCTATGTCTGCTAGGTTTAGAGCCAGGTTTGTGGTCTGCCATTTGTGTCAAGCACTGAGGCCCCAGGAGCAGCTTTTACTGCTTGGGCTCTCCCTGAGCTGTTTTACGGTTCCCGCCTCGTTTTTCTTTCTCACCTCCTCCTCGTGTACGTTGCTTTGCTGTGCTTTATGTTTCCCTGTGAGCCACTATAAAGTCTTTCTGGAACAAGTGGAGTATAAATTTTAAAATAGAAAGAAGGCGCATAAGACAGAAGAATAGGAGACAAAAATATGAGAGGAAGCTAGACTTGAAGGACGAAGAGACGAGGGAAATCCAAGGCAATCTTAAAAGCCCCAAATCACTCAAATTGGGAAAAACACCATTTAGCACTGAAGTATGTGGCACCAGCAGCCTGAGATGTATGTGGGTTAGATGTGTTAAAAAAGAACTATGCAAATGTGGTGAGAAAAAGCCGTAGGTCTGATTAAGATATACGAATTAGGTAAAGAGCTTGGTTTGGGACTTTGCTGACTCCTTAGGAGGGGAAAGAGAGCCCCATGGAAGTGGGAGTGAGCATAGAAGTGACGGAAGGGAAATGTGGATGTGCAGGGAGTGGGAGAAATGTTGGACCCTTGTCTTCGTCTACGTGCAGGTACATGTCCTCTTTCTCTCCGACCAAAAAGATAGTGGGGAAAAGCCCATAAAGATATGACGCTTGCGCCAAAGATGATATGGTGACACTGGGCAGGAATTTCAACTGTATCCGCAGGAAATGCGATAGGGCTGGAAGGAATTTAAAAGGGACTTTAAAAACAGCGCATAAGAAAAGAGGACTAAAGATGCACCTTAGACCCATTTCTTAATTGTCTGGAATTGGCAATATGTACAAAAGTGAAATAAACCAGTAGCATTGATAGGATTGAAGTATAAGGAAAAGAGAGATTGCGAAAAAATAATGTAAAATATAGTGCTTTATGCCCAGCGTAGGGTAAGTAGCTGAAACGAACTTCTCCAAAGCCAAAGGGTTTGGCAGAGATTTTCCAGAGTCTGTTCAAATCGTAGTTTGAGGATACGAAATACACAATGTAAGATTGCTATTCGGAGAGAGAAACCCAGATCCTCTTACAATATGACAGAGAGTGGGGGTGACATGTTTAAGCAGAGTGTAAAAGAAACCCCTCAAGGGAAGGGATAAACCCGAGGAGCCCAAACAATGTGCCGTGGCAGAGCGACAAAGCGGGTGTGTGGGATGGAGCGAGGAGACGCAGAGCTGCTGAGCCCGGGGGCCGGCTGCCCCGTCTCGGGTTGCCGGGCTCTGTGTGCCACCGTGGCGTCTTCGAGGAATGTGAAAGGCGCGGTGCCAGGAGGCGAGGGTTTTTAGCAGCAATGGTGGCGGAGACAGCGGGGAGGATATTAGAGATGGAGGCCGCCAGTGCTGCTGAAGGCGAAGGCCAGACCCCTGCCGCGGGACTCTGCCGCGTGGCCGAGCAGCACGGGCGGGGGCGGGAGGCAGGGTGAGGACAGAGCTGACTGCGGCTTATCCAGGCACGGTACCAGGTGTGCCAAAGGCGGATGGACGAAGCTCGCACCCTCCCGCCATCCTTCTGCTTCAGGATGCTATGGTCCTTCAATATTGAACAAAGGACATAACGTCTCCCCACTAGCATGAGAAAGGGATGTGCCGGCCCGAGCAGAGTGTCCTGCAGCCGATTCTAAATACAGTGCTGCTCCCGCCCACGTCTCCAGGGTCACACCGTCCAGGTGCGCTCCAGGTGGGTTCTCGATCTCGTTCCCTGCACTTCCCCTTCCCAGGGAGAAGGGCCTCCGCTCCCCCCCCAACCCCCACCCCCCCCCCACCGTCACTGGCCGCTGCCTTCTGCCTTCCTCCTCACTGGCCAGGCCCTCTTGATTTTCCTCCTGCCTTCTCCTCTCTGCTGTCCATTAAGGTGGGTGATCTTTGCCTATTGTCTCTGGTGCTAGCCTCTTCTCACTAATGGGCATAGATATATATATATATATAATCTCCTCAAACTACACTTTTATCCCAGGACTTGGTACTGAGGTATAACTGTTTGCCCCTAGACAACAGCTCAGAGCAACAGCTGACATTCAGACACAGGGGCGGGTACTGTTCCAAGCATACTTATGAGGTGTGTACAGTTATTAACCCATTTTATAAATGAGAAAACTGAGGCACCGAGACTTAATGTAACTTGGCCAATGTCAGAAGGCCAATAAGACGCCAATCTGGTCAGAACCGAGGCAGTTGGCTTCGGTCTGCCCATTAAACCACCACGCAGTTGCCTGACTGAGCCACGGGATACTCAGCATGTCCAGAACAAGTCCTGTTTTTCTGTCACACCGGGGTGGGGGTGGGGGTGGGGGTTCCAGGTGACAAGCAAGTGAGCCCATGTAGTACATTACTAAATGTGTGGCTTCGAAACTTCGCCATGAGAAAATCCCGGCTATGTTTAAGTAAAGTGAGAAGCAACTTTGAAAAGGGGGTGTGGAGGGCGTAGAGGTGAATCCAGTCACAGCAGACGGAGGGGATCCTGCTCGGCAGTGACAGGAGGAGGCAGTGCAGCACCAGACAGTAGAACAGCCAGGACCTCAGGGTCAAGCACAGCAGTGCTGAGCCATAACAACCAAAATCAGGCCCCTGACCCAGGAAAAAGAATCAAGAAAATGGGAAACAAAGTTGAACAAGTAAGAAAGAGACTAAACGGGTGGGATGTTTGGAAGTGCTGGTTGGGAACTGTAAAAGCAGTTCCTGATGCCAATACTTGTGTTTGTCTCATTTTTACAATAATCACAAGAATCAAATTCAGCCCTTAATGAGCGCTTCCTATGTGTCAGGCACAGTGCTAAAGGACTTAAAAGCATCGGCTTATAAAATGAATGAATCTGCATTACAAACCTTGAATAAGCTATTAATTGACTTATGTAGCAGATGAAGAAATTGGAGATATTAGTAAGTGTATCTTACAGATGCTAAAGTAGAGGCTCAGAGAGAATAAGTCTCTTGGGCAAAGCTGTACCACTAGGAGTTGGCAGATCTAGAATTCAAGCCAAGCCAGTAACTGCCTGTGTACATGTTTCACTGTCCCCAGTTAGTGCATCATGGACAATGACATCGTCTCATTTGTCTTGACATCTGTAGAACCTAGCACCGTCCCTGGCACACAAGAAATGCCCTAATTTAAACATCAGCTCAGATTTGTAGCCACTCTGTGTTTGTTGAGTGAGTGAAGGGATGACTGAACGTACACAGTAATGGACGACTTTCTTGTGGGATCACGATGGACGGCCCCCCACGATGCGTTCTGGATCTGGTAGCTGGAGACTTTTGTGGAACAGCAGGAAATGGCGATTCGTGTGCCTACCACAGGAGTGGAGAGATGATGCACCACACAGAACCACATCTCAGTGCTGGGTTTTGTCGTGCTCTGACTTAGAGAGGGCAGGAAAGGACCACGGCCACAGCCAGCATATACATGGGGGCTGGGGACATTAGGTGGAGAAGGAAGGAGGGCTCCACTCAAAAGAAAAAAATTAACAGCACAGAAGAGACAATCTGCAGAAAGGGCATTGCAGAAAGAGATGCAGAGCTGAAGATTCAGAGGAACAAATAGGGGGAAAGTGCGGGAAGTCATGCCAAAGGAAGTGGGGATGGGGTGGGGTGCGTAATGCCGATGCCTTTGCAGAGAACTGTGAGAGGCCGCCCTCCACTCCCAGTACAGACCTAAAGCGGGACAGGGACAGCGATGGGGTGCAGACAGTCTCTCTGGAAAGTGGGGAAGCGGCTGTGTGGGGTGGGGCAGTGGCCCTGCTCTCTGCAGGAGAACTTTTGAACCCAGTTGACTATAAATGGGGATTATGGGTTCAGGGGAAGGAAAAGTGAAGGGGAAGGGAGGGGGGTGGGCATGCTATAGTTACCATGGTTACCATGAAGGAAGAATTTGGGGTGTCTTGTTAGAAAGCAGGACAGGAAAAGCCCCAAGGCCTGTGATCTGGGACGTTGGCTCCGGGAAAGCAGAAATGTGGGAGCTTCAAAATGTGCAAATGAGGTAGGGGAGAAGGAGTCAAAAGGGTAAAACCCAACACAGAGGAAAACAGGGTGAAACAGAAGAAGCAGAAACAATGAAAGTTGGAGAGTGCTGTTGAGTTTATAAGAAATTGATACGTGATGTTGGGGGGAAACTGTAGCTTTGGCTTTGGGGGTAGAATGTAAGTATGGGTAATATGTAAATACAGTTTATAACTTGAAAAGTCTGGAAGGCTCAGATGAGATAAACTTTCTGAGGGTGCTCTGACAAGTATGAAGGAAGATATTTGTGGCTGAGAGGAAAAGTCACTGGATATGGAATCTGAAAACTGGAAGTGAGAGCCAGCTCTGCGGGAACTGGGGGGAGGCGAGGACAAGCTCTAGTCCTCTCATTTGCCTCTGAGTCCTCAGCCAGGATGGTGGCAGTAACCGTCCTTCCGCATGCTGGCTGCGAGGGGCTGCATTCGTTGCCCAGGGCTGCCACAACAAAGTACCACGAACCAGGTGGCTTAAAACCACAGAAATCTATTCTCTCATAGTCTTAGAGGCCAGAAGTCCCAAATCAAGGTGTGAGCTGGGCCCCGCTCCCGCCGCAGGCTCCAGAGGGGAAGGCTTTCCTGCCGCTTTCAGCTTCTGCTAGCCCCAAGGGGTCCTTGCCTGCAGCACCCCAGCCTCAGCTCTGTCTTCTCATGACCTCCTCTCTTACGTCTCTGCATCCTCGCCTCTTCTTATAAGGACACTAGTCACTGGATTTAGGGGCCACACTAAATCCAGGGTGACCTCATCGCGAGACCCTTAACTAATTACATCTGTATAGACCCTATTTCCAGTAAGGCCACATTCTGAGGTCCTGGGTGGGTGTGGATTTGTGGGGACACTACCAGAGTCCAAACGCAAGAAAGCAGGGGCACCGCACATTTTAAAAATATTTTCCTCACCCTTCTCCTCGTTCCTAAAAGGCCTCTCTCTCTCTCTCTCTCTCTCTCTCTCTCCTCTTTTTCTTTTTTTTTCTTTTTTTTTTTTGCCAAAAGAATAATTTATTCTAATATCATCATGTTATTTTTATAGGTAAAGAACCTGAGGCTTAGATCGGTTAATGACTTGCCAGAGTGTACGCAGTAAGTTAATGGCAGAACTAAACCTGACATCCAAGTCTTTCATCCATTTGCTCATTCTTTCAACAAAGTTTTATTTTAGTTTTCAGTGCATTGCCAGAACTCAAACTAGGAAAGGCCACTCTCCTTATAGTGTCTCCTCACACACCTTGAGTGGCTGCCATTGCCCCCGGGATAAAATCCAGCTTCCCAGGCTGGCACTGCAGGCTCTGGTCCCTTCCCCCAGTCTCTGTCTGGTTTTTTCCCACCCTCCCTACATCCACATGGTGTTTCCAGCCAGCTGACTCCCCTTTAACCTTTATGACCCAGTTGAAACTCCTTCGAGCCGCTTTCTCAAAGGCAATGAAGATAAATTCTTCCTGCTCTGAACACCTTCAGCACATGCTGTTTTACCCTTTCACATGGCAGTCAATCAGGTCTTCAAACTCCCTTTGATTAAACCATCATTCATCTCTTGTTATTTGATGTTTTTTGAATTTAAGCCTTTTCTTCTGCATCAGCCAGGCCTCAAAAAATGGGAGTGTCCTTCTAGTTCTTTTTCTAGAACCTAGTTCTGTGTCTGGCACAATCCATGTCCTCAGTAACTGTTACTAAATTATTTACTTCCCATTGCACCAGCTCTGTGCCTCAAAGTTTCTTCCCTTTCATCTCATGCATGGCTATTTTTCCTGGCCACCTTGGTCTCAAGAGCTGCCTTTCTCCTCTGATCTGAAGCACCTAGCATATACCACCTTGTTCTGATCTATTGTGTGTTTATCTGATTGTCCAAATTCGTTCATTCATTCAATCGTTCATTCACAAAGATTCATGAAGAGCTTACTCTGTTTGGCTCTGGGCTGGCCTCTAGGCTCCAGCCTGGAAGACTGTCTCATTCAGAGGGCAAGCAAACTTGCTCATCGCTCTTTCTTTTCTTCACTAGGGCCTAACAGTTCTCCAAGTATTCTTGAAGACCCATTGCTCAGTTTGATGGTTCTATTCAAATGGCTTTAGCTAATTCTTAAAGGACAACACCAAATGAGGGGCTGAAGATGCTGTGAGCTTAAACGAGCTGCTCGAAGCCCTCTGAGAAGGCACCGCAAGAAGACCAAGTCCTGAGCTCTGTAGCCAACGTCAGATGGAGAAAGAGCCGGGCTTTGAGAAATCGCTTCCCCAGCACCCTCTGCACTTGAAGTAGGGAGAATGCAGAGGGCCAGGCCGCTCATCAGCATCCGCCACTGTGGTGACTGCCCTGTCCCACCATGACTGCTGGATAACCCCGAGACGTCTCTGGGGGCCAAAAGGAAGTTGGGGTGTGTGGTTCCAATCAGGACTTCCTGAGAAGACAGGCAGGGCCATGAATTTGGGGCACGAGGACTGCAGTGCGTGGACGTGGAAGCCTTCTGTGCAGGGCATCATGCTGCGCGCTAAGGTGGGCTCAGAACACGCACTGCATTGCATCCTTCCCTCCCACCGGCTTTTTCTCCTGCGCTGGCCAAAAAGAGCAGGATCTGGAACCTCCTCCCCTGTGTCAAGAGGGATGCGAGGTAGGCGAATCACAAGCAGCTTTGCTCTCAGGTGCTTCTCAGACCCCAGTGTCCGAGACGCCCTCAGCCAGGGACAGGACTTCCAGGGGCCCTTGGTGGCAGGGAGTCACTCACCAGCATTGTTTTGCTGTTTCGTGTTTTTGATGTAGGCAGAGAACTTGGAGAAGATGTCGATGCCTGCTGTGTTGGATCCCCGGTGTTTCGCAGCCAGCTTGGGGTACCTGGGTGGAAGACGCAGTGTAAGATCAGTGAGAACTTGGAGTCCCTTTAAGGGACATCTGTTCCCGTCGAGACAAGCAACACTCCTATTTCTAGCTGGATCTACAAATCTTTTGGGGTTTTTACACTCATCCTATAGGGAAGGTGGCCTCTCAGCCCTAGTTCACCAATAGAGAAAAATAGGCGGCCGAAGTAAGGGGAGCTGCCTCGGGGACAGTCTGTGGGCAAGGAACCAGAATGCTGCTCGGAGGGCCCAGGCTGTGTCCGCTTTCTGGAACCACCAAGGATGATGCTCCGAAGAAAAGGCCCTAATCGAAATCCTGAACAAGCTTGCTTCTGTATCAGGTGAGGTCCCTGACATCTCCCCAACCCACATGCCAATAACTATCCACTGCCAGGCCTGCGGTTATATCCTAGCTGCATGGAGCTGATTCTTGGAGCAAGGAGATGCTAGGCACCTTGGTGCTGAGGCCTCGAAATCAGTTCTTGAAAGGGAGGATACTGTGGTCCTCTTCTGAAAGATCCTTTGCACACTCCTTATTTGGGTGCAGTAATAAGATACAGGAACGGCCAGGCTTCATCAACAGGACAAGTATTGCCAACTGTTTTGTTTCCAGGCACAGATACAGATTTGCAATGATCCAGCCCCTCTCCCTTGCACATTCTTTCATTTCGAAGCCAGAAGAATGCAGCAGGCAAACTGGGGTTCGGACTGTTTACCATTGAGACAATAGAACTAGAGAACAAATGACATAAACTTGCACCGTGGGTATCCATGGCTTTGACCCCACTTGCACCAGCAAAAGGAGCATTTCTAATTTTTTTTTTAAAGTATCATTTCACAAACATTTTATGTATATGGTCAGGCAGGGGTAGGAGGAGATGAAAGCCAATTGCTTACTTATCATTATGATCCATTATGTGCACCGCGCCTTTGTGATTTCTGGGTGAATAGCTATCAACTTGTAAGCTGTTTGTTACTTTAAAAGGCAAAAAAAAAAAATTCTTATTTAATGTTTTAAATAATTTGAACTAAAAGGCTTTAAAAATTATTTGTCATTTTTAAATTTTTTTTGCTCCTCAACTGGCCCATTATCTAGGACTGTCCACTCTTGGGTGACTTTGGGTGGCTGTTTAATTTCAGATGAGTCCTCAGAAAGTCACTGGGTCCAGCCCTCTGCCATCCGGCAGGTACAGAAGACACTATGGTCTTCATTTTACAGGGAAAGCAATTGGAGGCCAGAAAGGTTAAATGCCGATTTAAGGGCCCATGGGTAGCAAACAGCGGAGGGACCATGAGAACCCGGCTTCCCGTCAGTGTTCTCCCCACACCATCACACCACTTCTCTGCTTTCAGCAAAGGCTAACTTGTATCGAATGCCTACTATGTTCCAGGCACTCTCCTGACCCCTTTGCATGTATCCATCATGTATTCCTCACAATTCTATTGGTACTGGGATTAGCTTCGTTTCCCACATGAAAAAACAAAGGAGGCATAGAGAAGTTAAGCAATTCGTCTAAGACCACGTGACCAGATAGCAGAGCCAGGTTTCTGACCCAAGCAGTTTCACTTTGGAAGCCCAGCTCTTAAGTTCCATGTCCTGTGGCCTTTCATTGATTCTGCTGTTTTACCCTCAAAGCCCCAAAACCCTTGCTGGAGTTTGACTGAGCACTATGGATGAACTCTCTCTATCCACCAGGAGGGGGCGCTCCGCACAGGTTCATCGCACGTCTTCCTGCGTGTACTGAGAATTACCAAATTCATCTGCTCTGTCTGGAGGACTAAGTAAGCAAGGTTGCCTGCAAATGCTAGGTAATCTTCCAAGACCTGAGAATTTAGGATCATCCTTCCCTATTTTGGCCTCCTCATATGGAATCTGGCATGCTCTTAGAATTGATAGCCTTAATTATTATCTATTATTATTATTATTTGTAAAGGTAATAATGTAAAGAGAAAAGGACCTAGAAAATGCATTTTTACTTTTTTTTTTTCTTTATACCATCATTAGACCAGACTTCCAATAATCTGACTATTTCTTCATGATCAGTGTGAGCCAAACATGAGTGAGTGGTACCAGATCCAAGATGGATAACAAATGGTCGTGTGTTGATGGAGACCCTGGCAGTGCCATCCCGTTTTCTAAGCATTGACTCACTTTTTATTGTATAGCTTAATGTCCCATTTGCAGTTTATCCTTGTGAGAAGCACGTCTTCGAATATTTATCTCACAGATTTTGGTAACTAGATTTGGGAAGGTTGCTGTACAGGATGTTAAGTGCATTTATTTTAGCTCCATGTTTATGCTATATTTTCAATATGCAATAAGTGGGCTACAGAGTACATTCTCTTTCTCCAAAAGGCTAGCAGAAAGTGTTGCATTCACAGAAACATCGTTGAAATAACATTGCGATGCAGTCTAGTGACAGACAAGGAATATCTCTAACTTGGATGTTAGCAATCTATGGCCCGTGGGCCAAATACAGCCCAGCATCTATTTATGTACCTCTCAGGAGCTAAGAATAATTTTTAGACTTTTAAAAGATTGAAACAAAACCAAAAGAAGGATATTATCTTGTGATATGTGAAAGCAATGTGAAATTCAAATTTCAATATTCAAAAATAAAAATTTTATTGGAACACAGCCACACCCATTCTCTTACGTATCATCTATGGCTGCTTTTGCTCTACATAAATGGAGCTGGGACAGAGACTATATTGCCCACAAAGCCGAACATATTACTATCTGGCTCTTACAGAAAAGTTTACCGATTTCAGCTCTAACTAATGAAAATTTCTCTCCACTCTGATTTTAAGATCTCTTATTTCAAATGCATTCAGATGCATTCTTAGACATGCACTTAAGCTTCATTCTGAGAAGTAAAACAGTTTGCTCCTCATCAAAACCAATATTTTTTTGTAAATAGTAACAGTGTGCGTGTGTGTGTGTGTGTGTGTGTGTGCGTGCGCGCACGTGTGTGATTGCAAATGGAAGTGGTCTAAACTGGCTCAGAGTCCCAACTGACTTCTCATTGACTAGTCACAGACCACCATGTCACTGAACAAAAGGACTCCATGAAATTAAATCAACATGAGGTAAGGACCTACCGGAGGCCAGGCATGTCCCTGGAGTTGGGGATATATTGGAGAAAAAGAGAGTAGCCCTCCTGTCCTCATGGAGTGACCTTTGCTAATACCAGGGGCTCTCCTGGCAGCTTGAGTGTTGACCCTCCTTTTTCTAATGAGCTGAAAAGGGCAAGGACTGTCCCTTCTTATTCCTGCTCCCTCACTCAAACTCTCACTTGAGAAGCAGGTTAATGCTTCTGACTCTTCTGATCCTTGACTATGTGCTTGCTTTGTCCTGCCTGCTACTCAAGCAAATGATCCTTGCAGGTGGACGGGGCCTGGTTTATTCATAAAAGGAATTCATTGGGATCTGTGGTGTAAGACCTAAGCTCACCAATTGTTGTTAAGACTGCATCTGTGGACAGGCACACAGAGGCACTGATCTCTTTTCCTAACTTGTCAAGCTGCCATTTAAGGAGTTCTTACTCTATGGCAGATACTAAACTAAGCAGTATTATCTTCTATGTGGTTCCTCAAGAGCAATATTATGGTCATCGTTTTATAGATGTGGGACTTAAAGTTTAGAGAAGTTGTAAGTAATTTACTTGCAGCAGAGACCACTTATGCTCATCAAATATCCATGTGATTCTCTGCATGTCCCAACTTCGCCCTCAGTTAGGTTGGGGTCACGTGACTAGATTATGGCCAATATGATGGGAGTGGAAGTGATACAATCACTCATAGCCCTGGCCCTTAAAACCATTTTGCGTGATCCTTCTTGCTCTTTCCTTGACGAAGGAGCCTTGAAGGAAATGTGCTCCAAGAGCTACAAGTTGGATGAGGGTCACACTATCCACTCAGAAGTTGCATGAGTGAAAAATAAACACATACTCTGTTAAACTTCGGAGATTTTGTGGCTATTTACTACTGAAGTATATATAGCACAACCTAGTGGTGTAGATTAAACCTGTCATTCTTACTCCAAACTCAATACTCTCAGCTACCATGCCATCCTGTCGTTAGTGCTGAGGCCACTTCTCCATTTCCCAGAGGGTTAGAAGAATTGTCTTGGTTTTTACTGTCTTCAGATATTTGTAAAAATTTTTTAAAATAATGAATTCAAAGTGTCTTCTGAATCTGGCAGTGTTCTGAACTCTGTTAATACTCAATACTTGCTTGGCTGATTCAATGACATGCCATGTAACCAAACTTTACTGGTTTATCGCTCCTCACCGAATTTTTATCATAGCATCTATACACTAGGATTATTTTAAATAACAACCAGCTTTGAAAAAGTCCTTTGGAAAACTCATGGAATTATAGAACTACTGCTGAAAAGCATCTTAGAGACGATAGTTTCACCCCCACATTTTAGATATGAGGAAATGTGGCGGATCGGAATGGGAGAGAGGCTTGCCCAATGGCATATGACAAACACTGTAGAAACGTGGCAGAGGTAGGTCTTCTGACTTTCAGTTCTGGACCCTATTAACTCTGACCATTCCATGGAGATGTAAGGGAAAGGGCCAGCATGTCTCAACACTAATACCAATGCTTCCCTGGGTCCATCTAAGCAGAGGGGTAGATGGAAGTTAGCCTTATGTAGAAACTACTTGAGACTCCCTGGATTCCTCATTTTGACATCAACATTTTGTGGGACCAAATGTGATTAAAAAAAAATGTTAGATTGTTCATATGTGTTTTTTTCCTTTAAAAAAAAAGCCAAGGGGAAAAAAGGCTCCCACAATTTCTTGGCTCTCTGGCAGCTTTTACAAACAGCAGTGTGATGAGAAACACATGGCTGACCAGAGCTCACTGAACAGTTATGGGGTTTTTTGCTGCCCCCTAGAGAACCAGAAGCTCAGGCTACACTCTTCCAGGGGCCTCAGGGCTCAAGCCACCCAACCTCCTATCATGAGTCAGATGGAAGCCAGCAGGAGCTAGCGGCTTGCTGCGGGCAGAACAGTGGGATTCCTTTTGTGGGACTGAGATGCTGGCTTGGTGACATTTACCAGGAGGTAATTATGGTACCTGCACCAGTCTGACCCACATGTAGGTATCTAAGGGACACTCCTGCATGCTCTGGAATTGTGGGTGGCCTCCTCACTTGGGCCTCAGCTTTGGCAGCCTCCCAAAGTTGTGCATTTCAACACGTCCAAGGTTCTGCTCCCTGGGTGTGGTGGACTGTTGGGTCATTGACATGGCAGGACTGCACTTAGTAAAATCTCGTACACAAAACTGCAGTCCAGAAAAGGACCCAGACCAGAGGAAGCAGAGCTCGTGACAGGTAATGTGGGTAGATGGAGAGGAGAGAAGAAAGCATCTGCATCCCACACTGCTTAGCTTTATTTGGAAACTTCCCAGAATCTGATGAAATTATAATGAGTATGATGATGGCCCTCTTCTGGAAGAATGTACCTGCACCTGTGGGGCATGCAATTCTGGGGGTCTCGTGGACTTCCATGGTCCCATTGTGGATGTAGACTGGAGACTTCTGAGTCAGAGAAACAGCCAGGAAAGGCACAGCTGGGTTGGAGGTGGAAGGAGCCTGGCTAAAGTGGGCATGAAGAATCTGAGAGCGAAAAGGGCTCTGGGGTGATCCTTTCACAGAGGAGGGAAATGAAGCTGAGAGCAAAGAAGAAATTGGTTCAAGGGATCATAGCACATCACTGGAAATACTAGGAGTGGACCCCAGGCCTCTGGGCTCATCCTGGCCCTGCATGTCCCTATCCACTGGCTAGCCAAAGGACCAAAGGGACATCGTGTTCCTCACTGCTTCAATTTTCCATTATATTTGAAAATCAAAAAACAAAAACAAAACAAAACAAACGAAAAATAGTGCCAACAATGAGGTCAAGTCCCAAGGGAGAAGGATAGAGCCTGAGCCACCTCGGGCCTTTCAGCAAAGTGGCTGGTGTCCTGTTCAGAGAAGTGTATGGCTGAGCTGGGTGTTTATTTAATGTACTTATTTGTAGTCTACACTCAGCTGCTTCCATTAAGTTTGAGGCAGCTTCTTACAATTAGTGTAAAAATTAATTGTCCTCATGTGGGTGACAAAGATTATTTGTTCAAGTCCTGTCAGAACAGGACTGGAAGTTTTAACTTAACAATGATGTTCCACATGTGTAACCTTGGGCAAGTTATTCATTCTCTCCATGCCTCAATTTCTCCAACTATAGAATGAGTCTCTCCTATTTCCTGGGGTACACAAAGTGAAGGTGATATAAAAGTGTTGGTAAATAAATAAAACTTTAAAGCAAATGCACAATGGTGGTTTTCAGTAAAGTCCCACTTATTTTACCTGCTGAGTATGTCCTGAATCCTTCCTACCCTTTCTCCCAATTTCACTGTCACTGCCTTTGCTCAACACTCCTGTCTGTCTTGCCTGGACTGCCACCAACTGGCCCCTCCGAACTGAATTCTCCACCTCCAGCTCTCCCATCCACGTCCTCCCCATCCTCCTCCACCCTGCTAAGTAAACCTGAAAACTGACTCTCTAGCACCATTGCTTAGAACTTTTCTGCTGAGACCCTACAGGATAAAGTCCATTCATGCTTTATTCTATATGCGATATTGGTTTGTTTTTTTTTTTACTTTTGTAATTGTTTTAATCCATGATTATAATACAGTATAATGAACAAGTTTAGCTTCCAGTTGCTTTCAGAATTCATCTGCCTTCTTTTTATTCCTATTTTCCACCAGGAGCAGCATTTACTCGACAGAAACTGACAGCCCTCTGGTCTCTCCCTCCCCTGTGCTCATTTTCAGAAGAGGAGCTGTTTTCAAACAGTTTCTTCATGCTTAATTATGAGCGCAGATTAGACGTGGTCAGATTTACGACTCTTATTCATACCTTGGTGTGGTTTTAAGTCATGGGGTTACCTCTCTCCTGGCTTATTTTCCTTTCATCAGCCTTACCACTCTTGTTCTGAAATGAGGAGCCTTTGCCCTCACTTTGGGGTCTTCCAGACCCTCCCTTGGGGGTCCTCTAGGCCAAATGAATTGGAGAGACAACTTCTTCAGGGGGGTGGAGGAGTGGTAACCTTCCCAAAGCTTCTAAAGTCGCTCTGTTTAGGAGGGAGCCATCTCCCACGTCACAGGGGACAGAAAGGCAGCCAGGGGCATCTGAGACTCTCTCTTTGAAAAGAGGTATCCTATGCTCATAATCAGTGAGGCTCCTTTGGAAATCTGCCACCTCAAACCTAATCTGTGCTGTTTGGTTCCAGCATGGACCCCTCCCTGTCGTTAGCTCCGGAAACAAGCAGCTCATTACTTTTCAGGGGTCAAAGTCTCCTCCAGGAACTCCTCGATCTTGTTGACGTCTGTCTTCACATCCCCGTTGAAGGTCAGGAAGGGCGGATGGGTGCCAGGGGCTAGGTTGTGCAGGTCGGCTGGCTTTCTGTAGAGAGAGCAAGATTCAGGTGGTGGCTTACACCAGGGCACTTTCACGTTTAGGGGAACTTGGGACTTACTGTAAATTAGACACCCTGAGCTGTCCAATATGTCAGTCAGCAAAACCAGACTTATGGTGTGGGGCGGGGTGTAGGGTAGGGGACGTTGGACAAGGTTCTGAAGGGATGTGGTATGACACAGGAAGTCCATCTCATGGAAGTCAGTGAGAGAGCAGTAAGTCAAGAGTAGGAGCCTAGAACTATTTTAAAAATGGAGAGTAATGACAGGTGACTATCTAAATTCGTGCCAAGTTTTCAATACCCAGGGCAGAGGTTGGGCTTTGCTTTGAAAAGTTCCTTCACTAACTAGCTTAACAAAAATGCACTATACAGAATTCCAAATTTTAAACATTGATGGATTCAACCATCATGCTTTTATACTAAGGAATATCTTCTGCATCGTTAAAGGTATGTGCAACAGGAAGGAAAGGGACCTTGTATGTGACATGGGGCTCTGTTCATGCCCACTTGTGTGCCTCTGTGCTTCCACCAGCAGGTCAGAACCAAGAGCAAGGATGGAGCAAAGTGAGAGGAAGAGGCATTGGCAGACTGGGGGAAGTGGGAAGGGAGAGGGTCACGCTGAGAAAAGAGAAAGAGAAGGAATAACGATGGTGACTTCTGTGAACAGCGCTAGAACACCAGATTCACCCCGAATGCTCTCTCTGAGAATACAGCACTTCTTGTAGGAGTCGGGAGTGGAAAACATTAGATGCAGGAATGGAAAAAAGTAAACAAAGTGAGAAGGGGAGTCTATAATGAAACAAATTCCTGCAGTAATCAGTTTGGGAGGGGAAGAGAAGAATTTCAATTATAGTGTTACTCCCATATCATTCCCCAAACATACATACTATCCAGCTACATTGTGTGGCACTTGGAACTCCTTAGACAATTGAGACTGAAAGTACTTTTAAAATCTAATTTACTTAGTCCCTTTGCTTACTTTGTGGGTGTCCCTCATTTTAGACAATGAAAGGACATTCTTTACCTTCCTGAGTTTTAGAGCTGACACAAGGCAGCAGTGCTTGGGTTCTCAGCTGGGAGGAGAAATCTATATGGATTTTATCTTTCAGCAATTACCTCTCTGTGGCTTAATGATACAGAAATTATTATTTTTTTTCTCTGACTTGAGAGAACGATGGCCTCTGGAGTCTGGCACCCTTGGGAAGTACTGCCCACAGCTGATGAAGCTCTGCTGGGCATGGTCGTGGGATGCTGGTCAGTTGCTGCCTCCTCTCTTCATTAGCCCTCTTCAGCATTTATAGTTGAAATTATACAGTTAGTATTTAACTACATATTGGCAAGTCAAATTTCTGAATTATTTAATGTGTATCAGTCCTCTTTCCCTGACTGATTGCCAACTCCATGAGGGCAAGAATGATGCTAAGAACAGCCAATACGTGTGGAGCTCTTGCTGTGAGGCAGGCCCAGCACTGCATGCACATGCTTTGCATGCCCTGCCCACCAACTCCTCACAATAACTGTATACAGAAGGCACAACATTGTTCAGACGAGACTGAGGCTCAGAAAGGTGAAGTAACTGTTCAAGGTCACGCAGCCAATAAATGGTGGTGCCGGGATAAGAAATCAATTTTCTTAGAAATTGTTAAATTTCATTATAAAAAGATTCTTTTAACGCTTTAATATATGTGTGTGTGTGTGTGTGTGTGTGTGTGTGTGTGTGTGTGTGTACACACACACACACACATATTCATTCTTTCTCTTTCTCTTCTTTTCTTTTCTTTTTTTAATAGTAAGAAAGTTTCCTTATCTAGAAACTGAAGTTGTACTTGGCTGTCCTACCGCAAAGGCTGTTGGCAGGATCAGATGTGATAACAGATATGAAGGAGCTGCACAAGCATCTGAGGAATGCTGGGGTGGCTCCCTCTCCCATTCTGAGCTCTGGGAAACTTACGAGTCCACTTTCGTTGATGATAATCCAAAGACCTGCTCTCTTTAGTTGTCGCAGATAATAATTTCACAGCAGATGTGTTTTCATTTAATTGGCAGATAATAATAGCTGGAGACCTGAATGAATCGGCTGCTATGATGGATAGAAGGAAACTTAAAACATGATCCCAGCCCTCCTTGAGGGACTTAAAGATCTCATTCAGAAGACTTCATAACTGATGTGTTCTGAAGAACGTGGTATTTGAGCCCCAAAACTGGGCTTTTAGAAGCAGCTCCTCCAATTCTAGATGGCATCTTGGGCAAGTCATTTAAATGTGTCTGTCTTAGTTTCCTTATATAAAATGAAGAAGTCATATGTTCTGTGATTTTTTTTTTATGGGAAAGCCCTCACCAGTTGCAAAGTGTTGGAATTGTAGATACCATAACTTGGTGAAATACTAAATGATGACGCCAGTCAACAGGCACAATAGGTGCTGGGTGAGTCCGGAGGGGGTTTGGAGTGATGGATGGATCTGAGAGTGGAGGGTTGGGAGCGGGCAGCTTCCCAGGGGAGGGGGCTGAAGCTGCCGGCACAATCTGTCCAATCACGAAGGTGGGGATAGCCCCTGTGAAACCAAAGGCTGGAGGCTAAAGGAACGAGGGCAGCAGAAGGTAGTCCAACCTGACAAAGGCCGATTAGTCATGGAGAAGTGTTGGGAGAGAACATTGGGAAGAACCAAGGAAAAGACAGACAAAGGAAGACTGTGGATAAAGTTATTCCACAGGCGGCGGGAAGTATCAGGAGGTGTTCTGAGCAAGGGGAGGCCCATGATGAAAGGATCCTTTTAGGAAGAATAACCTATGACAATATAAAGGATAAGAGAGAGAGGGAGGGAGGGAGGTGGGGGAGAGAGAGAAAGAGCGTGCAGGCTGGAAGGATTGGGAGAGATAAAGACTGACCATTTGAAGAACAAAGAAACAATGCAGCTGGCAGGAGTGAGACCTGAACCAGGTGTGGGCTGTGAGATTGGACAAGAGAGCTTAGAGGTAAGAGAGAGCACAGCAGGAAAATGCCCTCCCCTGGTGACTGAATGACAACGTAGGTAGCAAGAGAAAGGAGCTGGAAACATTTTCAGTGCCTGGAAGTGGAAGAACAAAGGGATTCAGGAGGGGAGCCAGACTAGAAGGAAAAATGACAGATACAATTTTCAACTTATATTTTTAAATGACAATAGATATTCAAGTGGAAATATCTAGAAGATAGAAGGATTCTTGGTATAGGATAATTTACATAAAGATTAACTGGGAGAACATGCTAAGCTCACTAGATAAGAAGGTAAAAGCAGCAACGAACACTCAGGGAGTGAGCCCTGAGCTGTTCCACATGTAAAGCACAGGTGGTAGAGAAGAAACAGAAGAAAAGGCTGAAAAGAGCATGGTTTCCTGAAGGTGAATGATGCCTGGCATTTGTGATAGGCATTAGAACTGCACTTTAAAAAAAGAACGCGACTAACTCCCCTGCCTGGAATCCAGAGCTTTCACACTAAGGAGCTCTAACGATGGCAACGGAGCAAGGGAAATGGCCTGGATCCCCCTCCCTGAAAACTCAGACTCGTGTCCTGAGGTCCTGCTGGAGCCCCCGAGGATAGCAGCACCAGAACTACTAAAATGGCTAACTTCTGGATTTTAGATGTCCATGTCCATTTCTGTGCCAAACACTCTCAACCACTTACCCCGTGTCCATTCCCTCCTCTTTTCTGTGCTAACCAAACCTCCCTGTCTAAGCCGTGAAGCATTCGGCCCCAAATGAGACGCCGGCTTCTGAAGTCTCTCTTGTAAGTAGGGGTCTGGACAACGAGGTGTGAGCAGGAGGCCCCTTGGAGCCCTAGGAAGGCTCTCGCCCTCCCTCATGGAAGCTTCTCTGTTCCTGCAAATAAACGAATTTCTCACTAATACAGCATCGTTTACCTTTTCAGATCCACAGTGGTGACATTGAACACGACTCCTTTCAGCCAGAGTATCATAAAGAGACGCTGAGAGAAGGGACAGTTGCCAATGCTTTCCCCATCAATTCCAGCCTAGAAAGAAGAGAATCAGAGTCCTGAGTCAGTGTGTGCATGTCAGCAGGGAGGAATACATCCTTGTCGTCCTAATGTCTACGCAGGACAATGCCTGGCACAGGCAAACATGCTGAACTTGAGTTTCCAGCATGGCGATTATGTAGAGTCATAACTTTCTGAAACCATAGAAACCTAGCATCTCAGGGTAAAAAGAAGCCTTCAGTATCACAAAGGGTAACACCAATGATACTGGACCGCCAACTGCTATACCCCCAGGTAATCATCTGGTCTATGCATGAATATCTCCACTAACTAGTAATTTATATCTCTCAAAGCAGTTCTAACAATTAGACTGCTTTTCTTTGTTATACATAACCACAACATGTTTCTCTGTAGTTTACCCTCTTCTACCCTTTGTCCTTACTCCATGAGTACAAATACTTCAGACTTTGATCCCATCTCCCTATATCTCACTGGTCAGCAGACTCAAGACTTTAATCAATACCCAACTTAATTCTGACTACTACTTGACCTTTGGTGTCAATAAACCATTTCTTTCAAATTATCCTTTTACTGAATAAAGACATATTGGCTATCGATTATGTGCAAGACACTAGAGAAAACAGTGATTCAAAAATGGATTTACTCAGGGAGCTGATGATCTTCTGGTAGAGGAGGAATAGACAGGAACACATGAATAACGATAACAGGGCTTGGGTACTTCGGCTCGTTACATTTCTTCTTCTCAGTACCCTCCTCAAAATAACGTGTATTATGTTTTTATTTTTGTAACATCTGCAAGGCAAGTCTATCTTTACTTCTAAGTGGATTGCAGAGACACAAATTTTATAAGAATTCATTTTCAGCAAACACACGAACAAACAGAAAGGTTGACTAACTGATCTTTTATTTCCACTGAGTACTTTATTGTCCCTCGACAGGGTACTTACAAGGAGAAATCACCTACTCACTCCAGTCTGCCTTTGGCTCCCCTGGAAACTATGGCCTCATCTGGTGGCCCTGGCACCCAGCTCCACTGACAGGGAGGCTGGGGGAGGGGAGGCCCCCTGGCTTACTCTTAAAGCTGTGAGCAATCTAACCAGCATACTGGAATGGGGACTTGCTAAGTTTTTTTTCTTCTTTCTTTCTTTCTTTCTTTCTTTCTTTTTTCTCTTTCTTTCTTTCTTTCTTTCTTTCTTTCTTTCTTTCTTTCTTTCTTTCTTTTCTTTCTTTCTTTTCTTTTTTTGAAAGAAAAGAAAAAAATGCATTCTCAAAGCTCAACACATTATTTCCCCCTTGAGGTTTGTTTTGCTCTGGCCTCCGAACAGAGAAGGAGTGATGCCTTCTTTCATACATGAGAGCCTAATTGTGTGCTTATTTCTGTCTTGCAAATCACTCCCAGCAGAGGCTCAGGTTTACAATGGAAAACTGGCGCCTGTGACGGTGTTGGTAGTAGGTAATTGCTATGAAATTACAGTTATTTTACCTCTCTCTTAACGACACCAAGAGCCCCATCCCTATTCAGTTCTCACTTTTCCTCAGTGCTAGAAACAGACCGTAACTCCGAGTAGTTGAGACACCATGGGCTCCATTATACAAAACCTGAAAGGTGGGAGGGCACAAAGTGACCACCGCCCCTGCCGACAGAGCTAAAGTTACCATAAAGCTGCACTCAGACAGGCAACTATTAATGTAATAATTACTTGGAGCTGACGGGAGTTTATGATGTCAGTTCTCTAAGAAGTGCTCTCTCAACAGGTACCTGGTTCTTGGACCTTTAAGACATCGTGACGAAGGAGCTTTTCCCCAGGGTTGGTTGTAATATCAGTGACAAGCAGAGAATTAAAACACACAAAAAAATAAAAGCCACATTCATACACTAACATGTGTTTTACATCTGGTAGACGTGGTGGTGATGATGGAGGGTGGTGATAAAAGAATTGAAGGAGGAGCTAGTAAAATATTGAAATTATTATTAGCTGGACAAAAAAATCACATAATAATAATGTTAATAATACAGACTAATGTCTATATTGTTATTAACTCATTAACTATGAGCAGTGAAATATCATCACCTTTTTACAGAAGTGAAAACTGAGGCACAGAGTGGGGAAATAACTGGACTAAGGGTCCCAGGATTGAACCCAGGTGATGTGGCTTAGACCCAGAGCCTCCAACTGCCATGCCAAAAGTTTAACCTGAAGCCCAGAAGGTAAAATGACCACTCACGGTCACAGAGCTGAGAGGTGACGATGCTATAAGTGTGTGCATATATCCTACTTTTAGTCCATGTGCGTTCGGCCATGTCAGAGATGGAGAGGGTGGCGGCTTTCATAATTCCCCATACTTCCCTTATTGTTGTAAATTATGATTCGTAGGCCTAGTAAATAAAAATTGCCAAAGGAACAATAGAGATAATATGTGAGGATGCTATCATTTACCTTTACTGTCTTTGCATCCTTCTTTCAGCTTCTTTTCTTTTCTATTCTATTCTATTCTATTCTATTCTATTCTATTCTATTCTATTGTGAAAAGATCACTTAACATGACGTCTACTCTCTGAACAAACGTTTAGGTGTACAATATATTGTTGTTGACTGTAGGTACAATGTGGTACAGCAGATAGCCAGAGCTTATTCATCTTGCCTAAATGAAATGCACGTCCATTGATTAGCAAACTCATGGGTTTAACAGAGAGAGTTCATGGCAATCACTTGAAATATCAACCAAGAAGAATTAGGTGGGGCTCAATTTGACCCCTGGCCCTGAAAAGTGAGGGAAAATCCAGATGGACTTTGGCCCAATGAGGCTCAGAACAATGGGAGCTGGAAACAGGCACAAAAGTGGTGTACTAGGTTGAATTGTGTCCCCCTCAAATTCATGTCCACCTAGAACCTGTGAGAGTAACCTCGCTTGGACATAAGGTCTTTGCAAATGAAATCAAGTTAACAGAAAGTCATATTGAATTAGACTGAGCCCTAAATATGACTGGCATCCTTATAAGAAGGTGGAAATTGGACAAGATAAAAGGGGCAATGTTCAAATGAAGACAGAGACAGAGATTGGAGTGATGTATCTACAAAGAAACACTAAGGATTGCCAGCAAATACGAGAAGCTAAAGGACAAGAAAAGCATTTTTCCCTAGAGATTTTGGAGAGAGCATGGACCTGCTGATACCTTGATTTCAAACTTCCAGACTCCAGAACTTTGAGAGAATAAATTTCTGTTGTTATAAGCCATCCAGTTTATGGAAATATGTTATGGCACTCCTAGGAAACTAATGCAAGCAGGAAAGGGTCAAAAGGAGAATGATGTATAGCTAATAACAAAGTCCTCAAGTTCACAATTCTCCTTTGCCATGGGCCTAGTGGGCTCACAAATGCCAGCCAACTACAACCTCAAAGTGCTTCCTATTCCCTAGATATAGTAAATGTATTCATTATAAGTTACACTGTTATACTCTATTACATGCTATGTTATACTATATTATATACTATAAGTCACAATAAAACAAACTATTGGATAGCATACAATATTACATGTGATGATAATAATAGCATGATGTAACTATATAGGTTGTATGATTATACATTATATATTATATGCTTGGTAAGTTACACTGTATTGTATGAGACATTGCCTTTCATGTGATTTCTCCATCTATACAGTGAACTTGTCTACCCTCAAAACATGGGCCATGTTTTATTGACTTTGCCTTCAGCAGCAACAGGCATAAGTGCCTGAAACTTAGTTGATGCCCAATGTCTTGTAGAGCAAGATGCATGTTGAGGGGAAAGGTGATATCACTCTCTTTTTATGGCTTGAGTGTCTCAAAATTCTGATGTTGACATTCTGAAGAGTGTCCTGAGGAAAAAGCAGATCATGGTTGTAGGTCTGTCTCTGCCTCTAATTTGTTGTGTGACTTTCAGTAAGTCAGTCACCTCCTCTCTTGACCTCAGTCATTGTGTTTAAAACTTCCTGCAATTTTGTGAATTAAAGTAGCTAATGGAGATTTATTTAGAAAGCCTCAGAATCCTTGTATGACTTTAAAGATTGTCAAGGATCCCAAAGGGCTTTTTTTTTTTATGTGGGTTATAATTATCAATATTTGCTATATTACAAATTAAAGCTGCAAATATTTTAAATCTTTATTCATTTAAATATTATTATAATAATACACACATTACATGTTAACATAAATATTTTAATATAAAGGGACTGTATATTTTTTAAAGAAATTTAGTAAGTAAATTGGTTAGAGAACATGAAAAAATTCTGGCCTTGCATGGAGATACAGTTGGAAAAGGGAGGAGTCATTTAATATCCTTTTCAGATAACTGTAGGTATTTTTCTTTAACACCACACCGAAACTCACAAGTGGTAGTATCTTAAAAGTCAACTGATAGGAGGAATTTGAAACTCTACCAATGACATTCTTCTGTTCCACGAAAACCCATTCATCAACTTGCATTTGAATGGATCTTTTACCCCTGAATGATTTTGTGGCACCATAAATTCATCATTTGGAAAATAATATTTCACTGTGTTGTGGAGATCTAAATGCTGATACATTTCATTATGCAATATCAACGTATCTCATGCAGCAATATCACCATTAAGGTCAGTAGAAAACTGTCAGTAAAAAGAGAAGCTGTCATGCTCATGGTGGCAGATATGTGTTTGCCAATATTCTAATTTCTCTTGAAAGCTTGTATTTTATCGCTGACAATAAATCAGTTGTTATCCTTGAAATGACGAGTTTATTTCAGTGATTGTGCAGAAAATATCTGTCAAATACCAAGTCTGAAACCTCATAGTTTGTCTGCTCGTTTCTCTTTCAAGTAAAACCTGTGATCTGTGGAAGAAGCAGCTGGTTCAGCTCACAACTCAATCACACATATGCTTTTCCTCAGACAACTATTGTACTTTGATGCAGCCAAAGAGCTTTCTGTGCATTTCCCATTTCATCAGGCAGAATGATTAAGGGACACATACTCGAGGGCTGAGATTTAATTACATTCTACACTCTTCGCTGCTTCATCAAGGACATTTGCAAATGAGATCGGCTCTTCTTTTCTGCATGTGCATGACTTCTAGTCCCATTATAACACTCCTTTGATTTGTGCTAAAACACCAGCAGCTTTACTCACAAAATGTCAATCCCAGAGAGGAATTATATTAGTTTGAAAATAGGCCTTGAGAGGGTCTTGGAGACCCCAGGAGTCCATGAAGAACATTTGGGAATTGTTGGTTGAAGACATTCCATGAAGAGACAAGTACATGGAACTTCATCCCCAGACAATGAGGAGAAGCTGATAATCGTCCAGAAGTCATTTGAAGGCACCAAAGTCCAGAAGAGGGAAGAACTGTTCAGGGAAAATCCCAGAAGGAATAGCAGGAAACAAAGAGATAACATTTAAGTTTGACCGAACTTATCAATTGATAAGTGTGTCACTTATCAATTTATTGTGTCTCAACTCCATATGCACCCTTCAATAAATGCTCTGTGAGAATAAGAGAGAATTTGTTTCAGCATTTCTAAGTGAGCATGAAGGTGGCTTCCCCAGGATAAAGCACTGGAGGGCTGCTGCAGAAGGAACAGGTGCTCCTTCTGTTTCTGACATGGGCTGGGGGTCGGCAGTGTGTGAGGACATCCACAGTAGAGCCTGCCCAGCTACAGGCCCAGAAGGCGAGCCCCCTCCCACCCAGCACCCTGCTGCCTTGGCCTGGCAAAACTTCTCCACAGCCCTCTTGACACAAAACCCAAAGCCTGCATACAGCCTGCCTATAGCCAGGGTGTACATGCAGAGCTGCCACTTACTCCACAAGTGCCATGTGGCCTGTAAGGCTCCTGTTGCCGCTGATCCCTGGATCCCACTGCACGCCTACGCCACCACTGCTGATCACTTGCTCCCCACCTAAATCTGGAAGGTGGCCTTTTGCTTGCCCAGCAACTCTGGACCAGCTCTCTAGCCTTGCCAAACCAATGCACTTCTATGCTTTCTGCTGGGCTGACTATACCTTCTCCAGTGAGATTTTACCTTCTTCCAAGTTTGTCCTTAGGTGGCTATTCTTTGGCTCTAGCATATATCCATACAGAATTTCCTTATATGTCTTGGTTACTCTTTTCTAAAAGTTAACATTTCTTTGTGTTACACTTCTGCTTAAATTACTATGAAGTTTCTCTCTCCTGATTGGACCTAGACTACTATAGATGCTTAAATCTTTGATACTTCAAGATGCAAGATTTTTAGGCTCTTTGTTTGATTCCTTTAAAAATCTGGCACGTTTAAGTCCCGAATGAAGTACTACAAAAAATAAACCTCAATTTTCTCCAGAAAGTTAATTAAGTCACCATTACTGTCATATTTCAACTTTTTGCTACTTTCTCCCATGAATCCTGTCTACAGAGACTCAAGTGATTAAACAATGTATTCAAGTTTACAGATAAAAAATTTATAACAGTGGGCCTGGAATCGACTTTAGGGATGATACAGTCTAGCTTTTTATTTTTACCATAAGGACATAGGCTCAGAAAGGTTAGACAATTTGCCCAAGGTTGCACAGCTAGGTCTCATGGTGAAATCGGGATTATAATTCCTGATTCCTGATTCTTAGTTTTCTGCTATGCTAGGTTGATTGTTATCATACAGAAAAGTGTGTCAGAGTGACAAAGGCCACAGGAAGAGGACTTCTTTTGGTTATAAAATGGCTTATCTATATAGCACTAATCAACTCATAGCGTGTGGAAGAGAAAGAATTTTTCTTTATAATGACAATATTTGGAGCTGCCAACTTTTTCTTATTAATGTAACTCAAACAGTATTCCTTAATATGATTTTTTAAATATCAAATGGTCTGTGCTTCCAATAATTTGATTGGAAAGCCTTCCATTAGCAGTGATGTGACTTGATGGTTGCAGTCTGCTTGAAGATAGGGAGTTCTATCCTTGAAGAACAACATTCTTTTTCTCATCAGCTAAAAAAGGCTTAACTCACTGGGTCACTCAGGATATTTTGTTCCATAGACAGGTAACAAGTACACATTGGAGGCTTCGGAGATTCTCAGCATGTACGTAAAGTTGACTATAAGGCTAAATCAGCTCTGTGCAGTCAGCTGCCTATGCAATGGAATATGAAGAATTCCAGGTGTACTGGTCAGGGTTCTCCAGAGAAACAGAACCAACAAGGTGTGTGTGCATGTATGTGTGTATGTGTGTATCTCTTCTTTCCTTCCTTCCTCTCTCCTTTCCTCCCTCCCTCCCACCTATCATCTATCTATCTAATCTTTCATCTATCATCTATCTATCATCTATCAAGTGATTTATTTTATGAGATTGGCTCACATGATTGCGGAGTCTTGGTGAGTCCAAAACCTGATGGGATGGATCATCAGGTCAGACACTCAGAAAAAAGCTATAGTGTGAGTCCAAGGCAGTCCGTGGCAGAATTCCCTCTTCCTCAATATTTTCTATCAAAGATTTTAACTGAATGGATTGGACCTACACATATTATGGAGAGTAATCTGCTTTCCTCAATATCCACTAATTTAAATGTTAATCTCATCCAAAAAAACATCTGCATAGAAACATCTAGAATAATGTTTGACCAAATATCTGGACACTGAGGCCCAGACAAATTGATACACAAAATTAAACATCACATCAGCTGAATTTAAAAATATGACCTGAGACAGGAACCCATCAACCCAGTATCTGTCATCAACACCTTTGTTTGCCAGACGGTTTTATAAACAGTTAAATATAGTTATGTAAATATCCCTTCCCAAAGGAATCATAGGCTCCATTCTCAGAAGGCTACTCAGTTTAAGTGTCTGACTAAGAAAGCAAGGTCCAGCGGTGCCTTTGACCCTGAGTAATGAATGCCTGGTGCCTTGTTTGATAGTGGCTTTGGGCCTAAGGCCTTCTATAACTTTGTATATTGTGTAACATTGCTGCGCTTGAGGCCTCTTGGGAGTGTCCTTCAGACTACCTTGAGCTTTATGGCAATGTGCATTGAGTCTGTATTCACGCTCCCATTCTTCCCCATGCTCTCTGAGAAAGAGCTGCCCTTTCCATACCAATACCAATGCCCCTTCTCTATGCCCCTTCTTTTACTTCTACATGGTTTCTCCCCCTATTCTTTTATGCCCAAACTACCTGAATAAGTGAATTTGTCTGTTTTAAACCTCTTGCCAGTCCTGCCTCTACTTAACACCCCCTTCTAAAATGAATCTTTTCCAATCACTCTCTGAGCCTAAGTCTGCCTGCTTTCTTCTTTCCTTCCTTCCTTCCTTCCTTCCTTCTTCCCTTTCTCCTTCCTTCCTTCCTTCCTTCCTTCCTTCCTTCCTTCCTTCCTTCCTTCCTTCCTTCCCTTTTTCCCTCTGTGACTTACTTGTAGTTGACTTTTGTAGTTAGAACTTTTGATTATCCCTTCTTCTTAAAATGCCTCACTTGTCACCTGGTGCCTCTTGCCCAGCAACACTGGCTTCAGGGGTATGCAAGCTGTGTGGTTGCATGAGGCTCTGCTGTTGCTGTATCTCAGAATTCTTAATCATGTTTTGACAAAGGGTCCCTCCTTTTCATTCTGCAGTGGGTCCCACAAACTAGGCAGTTGAGCCTGAATGTGATCCTCTTGCTCCTTTGCTGAGATACTCCTCTTCCTAACCTTTGTTCTCTTGGCTACCTGCTTTACCCCTCCATGCTTGGTGGCCTTTAGAGAACTTATCTACTCCTGAGAATATGATTATCTTCATCAAGTCAGCAATAACTATGGTGTTTAGACCTATAAACATGCCATTTACACCCTGAGCTTATAAAACAGAAAGAAAGAAAGAAGAAAGAAAGAAAGAAAGAAAGAAAAGAAAGAAAGAAAGAAAGAAAAAGAAAGAAAGAAAAAAGAGAGAGAGAAGAGGGAGGGAGAGGAGGAGGAGGGAGGAGGGAGAGAGAGAGAGAGAGAGAGAGAGAGAGAGAGAGAGAAGAAAAGAAAGAAGAGAAGAGAGAGAAGAAAGAAAGAAAGGAAAGGAAAGGAAAGGAAAGGAAAGAAAGGAAAGAAAGGAAAGGAAAGGAAAGAAGAAAGAAAGGAAAGGAAAGGAAAGGAAAGGAAAGGAAAGGAAAGGAAAGGAAAGGAAAGGAAAGGAAAGGAAAGGAAAGGAAAAAAGGAAAGGAAAGGAAAGGAAAGACAGAGAATGAAAGAAGAAAAGGGAAAATATTGAAAATATTGAAATACTACAGGGCTTGCTTGGTTCAAGTCATCCTTACTTGTTCCATCTTCTATCCTACCTCACTCCAATGTTATGTTATTCTAAAATTTGCCTCATTTAAATTTTAATTAAATAGTTTCCAGTTTTTAGGTACTTGAGGTTGTATTAGTAAACATCAAAAAACCTTTATTATTATTTCTTAACACTAAATGATCTGTCCTTCCAATAATCCAGTTGGTAAGCCTTCCACTAGCATAAATGTGACTTGATGATTGCTTTTATTTTAGTTTTTTTTTAATTAAAAAATACCTGGAAACTAGCAGATACCCAAGAAATATGAGTTTGATATCTTCCAAGTGACTCCATCATGCTTCAGGAGCAGAATGGGTCCCACATCATAAACCTGCACCAAGTCTTGGGAGGCCTGAAGTCCAAACCCTCTGCCTGTACGTTTGACTTTTTCTGTTGCACTAGCTCTAGGTTTAACACCTAACAACTAAATTCCATTGTATTAGAGACAGGCTTGAGTCCTTCACTTCACAGAGTTTGGTGGTACAGTGTAAAGGGCATGAAGTAGAGCCATGTGGACGTAGGTTCAAATCCCAGCCCTGATATCAAAAAGCTGTATGTAGCAGATTTTATTTTCTCAAAGTAGCTAAAACTCCATTTCCAGTACCATATGCTCTCCAAAAGTAGAGTCTATATTTCCCTTATTCTTAAAATTGTGTGGGCTTTTGTGACTGCTTAGACAAATAGAAGAATGTAACAGTGTGTGACTTCTGAAACCAGGTCATAAAAGGTGATACAGATTCTGCCTGGGTGTTTCTGTCTCTGTCTCTGTCTCTCTCCCTCCCTCTCCCTCCTTTTGGATGCTTATCGTTGGTCTCCAGTCACCATGTTGTGAAGAAGCCCAGAGCACAGGAAGAGGAATTGTGCAGTGTTCTGGCTGATAGTCCCAGCTAAGTCTCAGCTGACAGGTGGCATCAATCACAAGGATATGCAAATGAGTGATTCTAGTGCCCCCAGCCTTTAAGCTGTCCCAAATGACACCTAGAGAAGTAAAATGAGTCATTCCCACCAAGCCTTGGCCAAACCTCAGGTTCGTGAGCAAATTAAATATTGTAATTGTTTAAAGCCACTAAGTTTTTTTTGGGGGGGGGGGCGGGCAGAGGGGATGATTTGTTACCCAGCAGATAATCCACACACACACTTAACCTCAGGTTCCTTATCTGCAAATTGAGAATGGGAATATCTATTTTGCAGAGTTATTTTACAATTGGATGATAATATGTTTAAAATGTAGGGTGTTTGCTTTATCAGTTTAAAGCTATTGCCGTTATGACCACACATGCCAAACATTTAGGAAGAGCTACCTAAACACCCTTGTTCGTGAAACCCTATGCCTCAGTAAAGAGTCAGTAGAGCTCTCTTCGATGGCACAAAAATTTGACAATACCTTGGTATTCAAGGTTTTATGTATGGAGCAATATTTCACGAGAGAAAGCAAACACAGGAAGAACTACAGCCACCTTCCATTGGCCAGAAAAAGTGTTCCTAAACTGGGGCAGTCACGTTGACCACAAAGGGAGGCAGGTATGTGCATGTCTGTTCTCTGAATGACAAGGCCACTGAGTTTCTGGGCAGAGCAACATTCTCCAACCAAATATTGTTTTCAAGTGGTTCAGGAGCCAAAGATGAGAAAGGTTTGGGTTCAGGGAGGATTGATGGCTAACACTGAAGGGTAAGGTTTTGTGACAGATTCCTGGTGATTTTTCTGTGAAATCTCAGTGGAAGTTTTTGTGTTCTCTCAATAGCTGGGAACCTCTGCCACAGATATTTACAGGATCCTCATGCTATTGTTTAGGTCCAATTGTGACTCTCAATGCTTGGAGCAGGAAGGCTGAAAGCTGGAATTCTTCCACCTCAGATAGGCACCAAAGCACAAGAAACCAGAGGACGATACAGACCTACAGCCGCAAATAAACAGAACTTCCCGCGTGGGTTTAATTTGAAGAAGATGTCTTCTTGCTTAAGCCTCCCAGGGGAATACCAGTCCTCTTGGGGGAAACATGCCTTCCACTTAATTAGGCCACTGTCAAAAGTTTTGCTTTTCTCCCTCAACATATTGTTATTTGTTATTTAAGATGCTATAGAAGTCGGTTCTGGCTTTTGATCATGAATACTTCTCCCTTACATTCATGGAATGAGCCTGCAGTTCCCATAATCTTCATACCAAACAAGGGTATCTTGACTTTGAACTCTGCTCCTCCCACAAAGGTTGTTGTTTGAGATTCTGCAATAGTTGAGATTCTTCAATTCTTACTCATCCTGCCCTTTGCTCTCGTCATCTGAATGTTGACTCTTGAATAGAGCATCTTAATGTCATAAGCTGGTCGAGAACGACTTTAGAGAAATCATAAAATCTGTCATCGTGCCTCTCAGTTGGGCTCAGTAAGCTCTCATCTATCCAAACCTCCCAATTATGACAGATTAAAAGATTATGCCCTAAAATCAAATTGCAGTCATGAGATTTATTATATAATGCCACTTAAATCCAGGACTTTCTGGAAAATTTTTTGCAAAATCAGTACTTCGCAATATGTCAACCAAGTGTGTTTATAGAGCTTGAAAAGTCTCTTCTAACACTCATTTAAAAATGCCATGCTCAGGCCTCACTCTCAGATATTCTGATTTAATTTAGCTGGGGTAGCGTTCAGGCAAGTTTTTCTTTTCTTTTCTTTTACCTCATAACTCTCAAAGGGATTTTAATGTTGAACCAGACCTGCCCACCTCTGACCCGTGATGCTCACAGTCAGGATGTACAATAATCAAATCACCCAAGGAGCGTGTTAAAAAAAAAAAAAAAACTAACAAAAGTGCTCACTGAGCCCACTCCAAACACACAGAGTCAGAGTCTCAGGGAGACGTCCGAGGTGCTCTCCTTGCTCTTTTTGTTCTGTATTTTCTTATCTATACTAGCAACCCCTTCGGACCATGGCCCCATCCTATCGCCCACTGCTTCTGCTGCTGTTCCTCTCCATAGTCCGTCCTGGCGGTAGAAGAAGTGCTCTGTTTTAAGTCATTCAGGGAATAGAGAGCAAGTTTCAGGTAAAGGCATGTGGAGAACCTCAAGGCAGCACAGCCATAGATGATGCCGGAGCTTCACTTGCCAACCGATCTCTTCATGGTCTCACCTCGGCATAAAGGTCTTGAACTCTGCAGGTGGGTCCTCCTTGAGAGTGACTCAGAGCAGTGTGACCAGGTGCAGAAATCCCACCCACTCAGCTCAAGCTCTCGTTTGGTCATACACGCTCAGCCACATTTCCTCCCCCTAGGCCCTACCTTCTAGCCAGCAATAGCTAGAAACTTTGCTTCTTTTATAACACAGGACCCCATTGAGTCCTATGTTTGGCTTTTGTAGCTGAGTGGAGCACTGGAAGGATTTACCTCCACCCTCAACCACAGGCAGTCACTTGGCCACTTGGGCAGGGTAGGTTCTTGCAGCAGGACAAGCATCTTCATTGAGGGCCTGCTCAGTGCCAGGGCATGGGTGTGCAGTGATGAATAAGACTGGTCTGTCTTCTTAAGAAGCTGGCCAGCATGGAGGCAGCAAAAGGTAAAGAGATGGTTTGCAGGTCAAAAGTAAAGTGTAATACTGATAGAGCATAGGTGGGAGCGTGAAGGAGCCTACCCAAGCATGGTCTAGAGGCTTGATTACACAGTGCGGGGTGTGTATAAGCATTGATCTCATCTGTTGCGCTATATCAGGGAAACTCACACCGGAATTCTCCAGTTCTCTTTCTTCCTCCAGTCTGAAGAAGCCAGCCCAATCCTTGTTAAACTTTTTTTTAGGGACCCTTGTGTCCCCTTTGTCTGCTATTCCTATCATCACTGGTCTCTAACCTCTTGGCCAACGTTGGCCAACATGGCATTTTCCCCACTTCCATTTCTGAAAGCCAAGTCTGAATGCATTCACATTTAAGTGTGAATTCTAGATAACTGTTTAATGTTGATTGTGGACCAGATGTAAGCAGAGGTTATGAAGCTCCAGCGGTGGGGTTTTGGGCAGCTGCCAAAAGGTGAGTGAGGAACTGGGAAAGCAGGAAGAAGGGCAACGGTAGCTTCCTGTGGTCTTGAAATCAGACAGTGGCCATTACCTATTACATTTTATGTGAGAGTCAATCAATTCTTACTATTGCTATTCACAAGGATGGGGCTTCTATAATGGATTTCCAGGCCAAAGGGAAATCCACTTCTTATCACAAGGTTGCTTTAATTTCCACTTAAAATTCTCTATTTAAAATTACTTCTCTACTTAAAATTAGTGGTTGGAAGCAAGACTTAAAAACAAAAACAACACATTTCTTTTTAATTAATTAGTAGGTGGAAGATTATAGGAATGTTTAACTTTGCCTTTAATATGAGCACTGTGAATTTAGGATACTTATGTTTCCCTACATGCATGCAGTAAGACCTTAGCCAGAATGTTCAGAGGAGCAGGATGTTTGGGTGAATCGAGTCCCCTGGGTAACCTTTTAAGCAAAAGAGTTCAGCGTAACAAAAAGCAAAGGCTTAGGAGTCCTGCATTTCAAAACTGGTTTGGGCACAAAGAACTACGTAGTCTTGGGCAAATGATTTCCCCTTTCTTGGGCCTGAGTTTTGTTATTTATTAAAGTGGATTAATCAAGAGAGATGGTCCTACAATGTGGCTGGGAGAGAGTGAATATCACTGCGTCTTTTATTTGCAGCTGAGAATTCCAGTGGCTGAATAGAGACTGTGCGAGCTAGGCAGCCCTCAACTCCCATCACTACAGCTGGCTCATGGCACAGGCTCCGTAAATGTTTGCAGAGAGGATGACAGAGCTTACGGAGTGGCATTCTACCCCCAAACTCAGGCAGGTGGACCTGTGGGACAGAGGCTAGCTGCAGGCTGAAGGGGCAATGAAGACATAAAGCAAGCGTCCCCAGTAACCACCTCTGCAGGCTCCTTCGGTGCTTTCCTTGAACCCATTTCCATAGTATTCCCAGCACATTACTTGAAAAAGCAGTGGAAGAAGCATCTCTTTTGGAAAGCTGCCCCACTAAACCCCCACCCAGATCCCTCAAGCCTCACCCAACCCCCTCATTCTTCAATGTGGCCCGCTGAGCTACAACGAGTTTAGATGATTTGTCCAAGACACAGACAACTGGTGGGTGTGGAGTTCATAGTCAAATGAAGATGGCTGACATTTCATTCAAAATCATCAGTGTAAGTTATTTAGATACAACCACAGAAGCTTTGAGAACTGAATCCTTTCACGAGTCATCTTTAGAGAAGTTCCTATTAAGCCTTGCTTACCTGTCATGTTACTTGCTAAAAGAGAAAATGCTGAAGACACAGAAAGAAAAAACCTGATTATTGTAGGGTATAAATTCTAACCAAGGCTTATTCTACTTTGATGTGGAGGATTCACTCAAAGTAAAGACAAGAAGCCAGGCTCACACTGAACCTCCTGAGGCCCCAGAGGGAAGATGGAAGAAAAGATGTGTAGCTAAAGCATTCCTCTCCACGCTCCTTCTTCTTCTCCCCATCTGGAGACTGGGAAGATTAGGGGAAGTGACACAAATTAAGACAGGAGCACAGTACCTGGTGGACAGTAAGCACTCAACACAACAGCCGTCTTCATTGTCACCCTGCCCTCTGGGTCCAGACTTTCTTTCCTTTTCACACCCTCAACCAGTACACTGAAGGTCGCAGGCCTGGAGAAAGTCTCTGTGCCACCATGCAATAGGGACATGTTCCACCAACCAAGTGCCTTCTGTCACATGAGCCCACCCAACTAATTTCTTTCGAGCTCCTTTAGAACTTACTGTAGTCCTGGACAATTACATCTTCTGTTTTACAGGTGATTTTTTTAAAACAGCCTCACAGCTACAGACACAGAAACTGAGCCAGGTTTTGTGTCAAGGAGACCTGATTTCATTTTTTTTCTACCTTGAAAAAACTTAATCTGAGCTCGCTCCCCACCGAGTTATATATTTAAGCTCAGACCAAGCTATAATTGAAAAGGAGTCTGTCTTTTGTAATCCCTTAGGCCTAAAGGGGAAATGGAAAGCTTATCCAAATGGCACAGTAAGGCAGGAAGTGTTCTATTTATTGTACTTCCATAAAAAAATAAACTTACACCAGTAATTATACCATACACACAATAGTCCCAGCTATCACCCAGGAAGCCACAACCTGAGATGGAGTCAGTGTTTCTCTTCAGAAGGGAAACATTTACCATATTTTCTTTTCACAAGATCTAGAGTTACCAGAGACAGATTGCCCACCCTTCTCTCTGCCTGACCAGTGGGGGCCAGAAGATCTTCATTCTGGTCCCAGATGTTCTGCAAGATAAATATGTCCTTGTGCAGGTCATCCTTGCTTGTAAAATGAAGGGATGACTAGATAATGTCTAACTCTGATTCTCTGCTTCTTTCCATGCTCACTTGTTCAGCATTATCAATTGGACACGGAGAAGTTAGAAATGACCCTTGTTTTTGAACAGCGATAATATAAATTCTCCACTTAATGCCTCAGAGAAAAACTGAAAGTGGTTATTATAAAGATATACACTATCCCCCAAATAACTCCAAAATAAGGGGGCTCCAAAATAAGTGAGGTGCAAGAATTGTTCTCTACTGGGTCTTTTCTGTAAGTCTCTGAATTTGGTTAGATTCTTCTGAGATACTCAAATTTACAAGCATCGAAGTAAGTAGGTTTTGGCATCCTAGTCCTGGGGACTTCTAATACAAATAGGGTCTCTCAAATCAGCCATTTGGTATATAAAAGGATAGGAAGATGTGTTTCCAGCTCAAGAGATTGCTCCATCCCTAGCTTTGGGGTAGAAGTTTATGTCACTGTATATGATCATCAAAGCATATCACTTGTATCTCTTTTTAGTTTGAAGGTACCAAATAAAAAATTGCGTTTGTTTGTTAAAGTTTGTGCTAGGGTCATGTCCTTTAAACCCCAACCCCCAGTGAACTGTTTCTACCATTTTCAGCCAGGACAAGCCAGTCACAATAGCTTCCCTTACTTGCAAGACCTGTCTAAGGAAGGAAGCCTGCTATTGTTGGGCTATGTTTAGAATAGATGATTCTAAGCAATGGCCTTCAAGCACTAATAGCAGACAGACTTCTGGATGCTATCTAAAGTTTAGGATCATCCCCTCCCAATGATCTTTTGATGGAGGCTCAGGAATGACAACGCCGTTTCAATTGGTGCTTCATCTCCCAACTATTGGGAGCATATGTAGAAAATTCTGAAGTCTCAACCAGGATCAGTGGGAAAGAATGTCACTGTCATTTGGTGATGTTTTATTTATCATGCTAACCTTAGATGGAATTCTGCAGACACTTCCACAGAGAGCAGAGGACTGATGAAGAGGTCAAAGAAATGGGGCAAAGCTAAAATGAAAAGCATAATTTTACCCTATGTTCTCCCAAATTGCTCTTACCACACCTTTATTTAACAGAATTTCTTTCTACTAAGTGATAAAAAAGATCCTGTTTTAGTTTTCTGTTCTCAGTCCTATAATATGGTTCAAGGCCAGACACATCATTCTAGTTGTTCAAACTGTAGCCTGCGAGCATAGGCTACAGCCTCAGAGACACACCGCGGGGCTCAAGGAAAACAAAGTCTCAGAAACAAATTTATATTAGTAGAGTAGGTGATTACCGACTAGTTTTGAGCATGGCATTTCTTCTCCCAATCTTTTCGCCCACCAGGGAAATAAAAAGATGACCAAAACTGGCCTCCAAGTTCTCTCCTTCATCTAACTGGGAATCATAACAGCTGCCACCTGCATCACAAGTTCTCTGTGAGCCTCAAATGAAAAAATGCACAGGCAAGTGCCCTGAAATAAGGGGGCACAATAATAACACTACCACCCCCACGTTCAGTCCCTCTTTATGAGTGTATTGAAATTACAGCTAGAATACTGTGTCCTACAGCTTTACAGTCCTCTTAGTAAAATACTCATGAGCCCAACCCTCAACCCAGTTGCATTAAGAGCTTTTTATCTCTCCTCCAGAATTTCCAGCAATAGTCCTACAAAGAACAATTTTCTTGATAGAAGGAAATTCTAGGTTGTCTACAGCCTTGCTACTCAAAGCAGGACACAGACCAACAAAGTCAGGATCTCTTCAGAGCTTGGTAGAAGTGCAGATCCTCACGCCCTGCCCCAGACTTAACTGAATCACAACCTGTATTTTAACAAAATCTCCGGGTAATTCATGCCTATTAGTGTTTGAGAAGGCTGGTCTTCAGAACCTTAAAAGACAAATGTCCCATATAGCAGCAATAGTATCATCTACATACTAGATCAGTGATGTCCAGTTTTTCTTTTTCATTTTAAAAAGTACATCTTTGCACACCTGGATTTCACATTATTTCTATTTAGAGAAAAATCTCTACCCTTGAACATAGTAATCTGGCCCTGTTGCGTTCTAAAAATGTCAGTGAATCTCAGCCAAATTTCCATACCTTGTGCAGAGGAGGAGCCAGTTTGCAAAGAAGCATGGCAGCCTGGTACTGAAAGTGAACACTGCCGCTGAAACCGGAGCCGGGGTTAAATTATTTATTGAAATTCCATGATATGGCTTGTCCATTAGGAGCCAGCAGAGCCTAGAGTCATCGAACATAGCAATCCTGTGCAGGCCCCACCCTCTGTCCCCTGAAGCCACCTGACTCTTTGCCCGTGGGACCAGTCAGATGTTGGACCCTTGCCTGAGAAGTTAAGTTGTGGAAACCTGATGTGCTGCGGTTAGTGAACAGGGCTCTCTGGAGGTGCCACACTGAAAGTTCCCAGTGCCCATCGCTGAGCACTGCAGTGGCTTGGCGGGATACCTACCTGCAACCCCCAGTTCATAGAAAGCCTGCAGTGAAAGTTACAGTAAAACAAGAAAAAGAATATGTTGTAGCTAACTCTTTAGGGGGTAGGGGGGAACACTCTCTGCCTCAGGGTTTCTACCCGTATAATGGAGAGAAAAGGTTTCTTTGCTGACCAACATGCCAATATATATAAAATGAATTAAACTCTGCTGATAAACTGTCCTTTTATAATACTAATATTTGGTCCTCAAAAGTAAAATACTATAAACAGCATGTCCATTAATAGCAGAATGGTTGATTACAGTAACGATATGACCATATTATGAAATAGTGTATAGCTATTAAAAAGAGGGAGTTGGATTCTTATATATTGTTCTGGAAAGAGTGTCATCGTAAAAAAAAAAAAAAAGGTAAGTCACAAAGTAACATGAATAGTATGATACTTTTTTAAATTTAAAAACATTATAATTTTATCCTTCATTGGATTAAACCTAGCGATTCTCAGTTTTAATGATCACTCCAGACTCTGTTGAAATGGGTGATGGACATTGTTATAGCTCAGACCTGAGTTTTCCTAAAATGACTAGGACAGATAATAGGCGGCTAGTCAGAAAAACAGTAACAGTAACAAAGGGGTATTGTTGATTATCTCTAGGAGTGGGTCTTATTGCATGCTGTGTGTATGCAAGGTGCATATTGTGTTGCCATATTTGTTTGACTTTTCACTGCTGCAAGGACAGTGTCGGTCAAATAGACCTGCCTGCACAGCAAAAAAGGAAATTACTTCCTTTAGAGTTTTGTCTTTTTCAAAGAAGCCATGTTCAAGCTATATGATGATTTATAATAAATACATAAATAATATATAAATATTTTTATTTGTTTGTTTATATGATGGCAACACTGGTTAATGAAATCCAGTAAGTTTCAAGTGTACAATGCAACAGTAAGGCATACACACACACATATCATTGTGTTCTCTGCCCATAGCTAGATTCCTTTCTTTAAATATTTATTTTAAATATATATTAGTGTCTACAGTCATGCCACCCTGAACAAGTCCAATCCCATCTGATCTCGGAAGGTGCTGTAGGCATAAAAAAAATAAAAAACAAGGGATTGTAAGCTGACAAGGTCCTTGCAATCTGTGAGGTCAACCAAGGGTTGCCTCGCCATAAACAAACAAACAAACAAACAAACAAACGAATAAATAACTAAATGGTGATCGCTCCCATTCTATCCTTTGATAACAGGGATCATAGCAACTTCTCTGCTCTTCATTTTTGGCCCTGTGGTCTTTCCGATTTGCATCTCTCTTCTCTGTGACAGCACTTCAGGCTTCTTATAGTGAACTAGAAACCTCATTTTTCTCAAATGTGACAGGCATATTGTAATTATTATGACTGCATGTTGAATGAATCAAAATGGTTCTGTGACTCTTTAGGGAAGACTATGTTCTCGTAGCCATCCCAGCAAACTCTCCCAGATCTGCGGTCCCTCTGTCATTTGTAAAATTGAAAATAGTGGACAGATATGCTGGAACATCCTAAATTGTTTCTTTGGTCCTTTGGGGCCCATACTCAGAACCCTCCAACGACTTTTCACTGATAATAGGTTAAAATGCAACCTCCTTGGGCCGCCTCCCAGGGCTCTCTCTTCCAGGTTTTATCAATATTCCCCTTTCACCACCTCTCCCTTCGCCTCTCCACGCCTCCAAGCAAACAGCTTGCCCACCACCTCTGTCAGAGCTCCATTGGCTATATTTGTATTTTTATCTGTACTCCTTCTCTCTTCTGGATTGCATTTCCCCTACATGTCTGTTTTCAAATACCAACTCCCTGGCAGGGCTTTTTCACCAACTCTCATTAGAATTATTTTGTGGGTAGTTAACTTCATTCATTCACTAGAGAAATATTAGGCATCAAGAATGTGCTAGGTACTGTTCTAGGCGCAAGGGAAGTCCAATGAGTCTCCAGTCAACATCTTTCCGTGTGCCTCGCTATGGCACTGATGTCTCTGAAGATGCAGAGCATGAGAGGGCAAAATACGACATCAAAAGCCCCTGTGCTTTACAATCTTATTGGACTTTGCCACTTACTAGCTTCGTAATCTTGGGAAAGTTTCCTGGCCTTGGTTTGCTCAACGGTAAAGTGGGAATGCAATGTGGTACTCATAAAGATGTGGCAAAGATGAAATGAAATAGTTCATGTAAAGCATCTTTAGATAGTTTGTAGTACAAAATAAGAGCTCAATAAATGTTACCTATGTTACGATGCTGTATCTGGCCTGACGTGCCAGTCAGTGGTGTCTGTCCTGGTAGCGCCTTCTTTTCTCCCCAGGCTGTCTATGCTCGGGTACACAGTGTTGCCCTCCTCGTTACTGTGTGACAAAGAAGTCCTCTCTCTGACTGGGATTAGTTAACAAAGGGTGGTTCTTGAGAAGTCGTTAGATATTTTCAAATAAAGATATAAATGGAAGTTCTTAAATATGTTAAATATGTTAATGAAAGTCTATGGAAATTCTAGAAAGTATTCATTCAACAATATTTATTGAGAATTTCTAGAACAGCGGTTCTCAAATGTTAACATGCCTCAGAACCATCTGAAAGGCCTGTTTAAACATAATAGGTCTGGGGTGGAACCCAAGTTTTCAGGTGATGATTTTCGTATGGGAGCCACACTTTCAAAAGCTCTGCGCTGGGTGCCAGGGATAGAAGATAATACGAGAGGGCTGTGGGGTCAGGTAGATTATGGGAGATGTTCTTTATACTTATCTGTTACAAATTTTCTACTGAGAGCATGAATTACTTTCAGAAATGGAAAACAAATAACATTATTTTTTCAAAGTAATTCAGTGATAGGGAATTTTATTTCCTCCAAGAAATTAGATGACTTCTTTCAGTCTCAGATTTTCTGTAACTATGATTGTGTTTTACTTTTCTTTCCCCTCACCTTTCAAGAAGTTCAAGATCATGTTTGAAGTACACTCTCAATAGCTATGTTGACTTTATCACAAGTTCTCAGAGTCCTTATTTCCATTTTCTATTTTATTGCAATTTCCTATTGTATGTGTTTCCTTCTTAGACAAGTAGATCTTCCTTGTCCTACATAATTTTTAAAATTCTTAAACACTATAAACTTTTCAGAAACTCAACGGGGGCCACAAATAAGGTACATTTTTAATTTAAAAAATTAAAAAATGTAACTTTTAAGCACTTGAAAAAAACATCATTTTGCAAAGGCTTATAATTTATAACTGAGAAAAAGCTTAATCAGTGGGCAAATCTGAGTCAATGTTTGGCCGAAACCACAATGTGTATATCATTCCTTTTGTGTAAGCAATTGGTACTCAGATGAGATACAATGAGGATTCCACTGATGTGGACTGTAGCATCTGGAAAACTGTATTTCCTCATCACTATTCAGCTCTGATGGGCATCAGCTAAGGGGGCCAGCCTGAATGAAGACTCAGTATCTGATGGACTACAGAAAGTAGTCGAGGATGACTGAGGCTTTCATCTTAGGTCATTGGAAGATGGCAAAGCTAATGTGAGAAATGGGAAATGTAAGGGAGACTGGCTTTCAGGGAAAGTTTTGATATGAGATGAGGTACAACCAGCAGTTTGGAATAGTGAAAGAATGTAGGATCACAAACCTCACAGGGCTCTTGTTCTTATTCCAGTCCCACTCTATCAGTTTGGGTGACTTGGGATAAGTCCCTCCCTGGGACTCAGTTTCCTTATGAGTTAAACTAATTAATCTCTAAGACTTTTCTAGTTTTTTCATGAGTCTTTGAATGAATCTATGACTGTATGTATGTACGTCTGTATGTATGTATGTATGTGTGTATGTATGCACACACACACACACACACACACACACACACACTCCACAACTGAGGAATGATTTCACACAGGGAGATAGACTTGGGTCAACTCTGTCTCAGGTTGCATGGCTGAATAGATGAGTGGTTTTAATAAGGGACATTTAAGAAGTCAATGATTAGCTTTTAGTACTGACTGACACTTTTATCTCTTGTCTGAGAGTTAGTCTAAATGACAAGTAATTAGAATTTGTAAGAACTGAAAAAGAATAGCCATAAATCCAGAAATAGAATAAAACTCGGTAAAGGGGAGAAATGATTCAATTGTAAGGTGAATTACTGAGGCTGGCTGCCTAGTTTTATGGGCTGCACTGGGAAATGGAGGAAAATGAAATATCAATAAAATAGAAGAGCTGAGCTTCTTTGTGGCATATATGCGTTGAGAGCCCATAATTCTCAATAAATATGTTAAGTCCTCAGACCTCTATCCAGAGACTTTCACAGCCTGATCTCGCCCAATCTGAAGTCCATGTAGCCACGCAGGAAGGGAGGAGTGTGGGGGGAACTGCTGATTAGGGTTTTGTTAGTATTCTTACTAGGAAGCCATAAAAAACCATACCTTTTGGGAACAGGTGTGTGCAGTCATGCACGGAGCCACATAAGTGCCATTGAAAGAGTAATGTCCTTATAATTCTGAGTGGGGGTTGGGGTTGAGTAAATGATATCAAGACAGAGTTCTTGCACATCACATGCCATCGTGGGTAGGATCCACCACAGCCTGCAGTGAGTGTGGCATTCCACAGAAATGCAGGGTTGTCAGATTCCTTAGTGTCATTAGACAAGGCCACCTAGAGGTGAAGAACACTGACTGGAACATGGAAAACCCAGGGTACAGTTCCATCTTGGCCCCTAATTAGCTGTGTGACCTCAGGGAGGCAAAAATCCTTCTATACATTACTTTAAATAAAAGGCCTTTATTGACTAAAAATAGAGGGCAGAGGTAGGCCTGAAGTAGGGTTTGGGGCTACGGTCCCTGGAGCTCTAGTGTTCTGTGTCAGTGCCTCAGGGCCACCTTGGGGTGGGGGCAAACTAAGCCAGAGTAGCCCTTCTTTTATCTCTTTTTATAAACTGAGCTTCCATATATGATTTAGTTTGACCAAGAAAAGATTTCTTGCCACCAGAAAGTATTTGAAAACTACTGGAACTGATGAAGCTGTCAGGCTTTTTCTGATTTTTAGAGCTGAGATTTCCTCTCTGCTCATTCACTGAATAGAGAACCTGGTAAGTATGCAATCCCCACTAAAATCCACCAGTATGGCAGCCAGTTGCTCAAGCACTCGTTGGCTTCACTTAATTGCTTAGATTACAAAGATACAGTCATTGTGACCTTGCCCAACATGAGGCTTGTGCAGGGACAGACAACTTGGAGCCTATTGCTTGTGCACAATTCCAGAACAGCTTTAACCTGAGTCATTTTCCATGAACTACACATATGTATCAGTGGCAGTTGTGCCTCACTTGAAAGTCAATGTGGCTCCTGCATTGCCCATAAAACTGGAGACCTGATACTCTTCTGATGGTAGCCAGTGGAAGATGCTGAGAATAGCAACATGAGTGGTATTGTGGATTTAACCCAAGCATTTGACCCCATTAACTTAGCTGATATGTGGGGAGCTCTGCAAAAAGTTTGCTTCCTAGAGACTTCTCACTCCACAAAACCTTTCTTAGTACCTTTCTGCCAAAAGTCATTGCTCCTCCTTCCAACCTTAACCTTTAGCACTACCTTTGGCTGCCCTTTGAAGTTAGATACCTGTTGGTGTGCATACCTAAGGTTTATCTCTTCTGCTAAACTGGAGTCACCACTGGAGAAAGAGATAAGTGCTCACATGTATATTTTCTGCAGTGTCTTATACACAGATTAATCTAAGATAACGTTCATTGATTTATGGGATGACGGTAACAGTTGACCTAAGAAGATGTGTGTGTGCGTGCATGTGTGTAATCACAACACTAAGATCTTAAAGGGGTATCTCAGTCTGCTGGGGCTGCCATACAACATATCACAGAATGGATGGCTTAAACAACAATAATTTATTTCTCAGGGTTCTAGAGGCTAGAGAGTTCAAAATCAAAGTTCCAGCTGATTTGGTTTCTTACAAGGACTTTCCTCCTGACTTATAGACAACCTCATCCTCACTAGGTCCTCACATGGCAGAGAAATAAAATATCTCACCTTCTCCTTTTATAAGGCCACCAGTACTATTGGATTGGGCCCTCATTTAACCTGAATTACCTCCTAACAGCCCTATCTCCAAATAAAGTCACATTGGGAACTAGGAATCAATATATGGATTTTAGGGTGACACAATTCAGTTCATAGCATTCCACCTCTGACCCCCTAAAATTTATGTCCTTCTCACACGTAAAATAAATGTTCCATACCAACAGCTCCAAGACTTAACTCATTCCAGCATCAACTCTAAAGCCCAAAGTCTCATCTAAATATCATCTAAACCATGTGAGACTCCAGGTATCATTTATCCTGAAACAAAATTTATCTCCAGCTGTGAATCTGTGAAACCAGACAAGTTATGTGTTTCCAAAATATAATGGTGAGACAGGCATAGGATAGAATTTCTCTTTCTAAAAGGGAGAAATAAGAAATAAGAAAGGGTGACAGGTCCCAAGCAAGTTCACAACCTAACAAGGCAAATTCCCTTAGATGTTAAGGTTCAAGAATAACTTTTTTAACTTAATGTCCTGCCTTCCAAACTGACTAGGGCAGCAGTCCCACCCACATGGCTCTGCTGGAATGGGGGGTCTCTCCTCCAAGGCTCTGGGAAGCTGTGCTCCCAGAGCTCTGGGGGGGTGACCCAATTTGTACTGCTCTGGTTGAAGGCCATTTGGCTCAGTAAAACAGAGGCAATGACCTCACTCTTTGAAACTGAGAAGGATGCTCTGATGATCTCTGAATCGCCCTTAGGGTCATTCTCTTTTCTTGAAGAATAGTGCATGCTGGCTCCATGGCCTAGTCCTGTAGGATCTATGAAGTCCAACAGGCTTCCTTCATTTTGTCTCATTTTTTCTTGTCCTTTTTAGTTCAAGCCAGCAGTATTTCTGTTGATATAATCCCATCACTATTTTTGGTTTCTGCTGAGATAGCTGATTAGGTCTATGAATTGCACCCGTGATCTCTTTACAAAATGGTCGTTGAGGCATATCCTCAGTGTTCTTCTTAGAGCAAACTTTCCCATTTTTTGCAATGTGGGTCGACTTATAATTTTCCAAATATCAATTCTGGTTTCTTTGTGCCTAGCAATTCCTTCTTTAATTCATCTCTCTCCTTTTACATTTTATTATAAGCAGTAAGAAGAACCTGAGGTACATATTCAATACTTGGTCTAGAATTCTTCTCTACATACAATTCAATTTCATCATTCATAAGTTATTCCACAAAACACTAGCACACAATTCAGGCATGTCGTTTGACATTTTGTAATAAGAATCATCTTTTCTCCAGTTTCCAATAAACCGTTCCTCATTTCCTTCTGAGACCTCACCATAGTTGCCTTTAACATCCACATTTCTAGAATGTGCCTCAAAACTCTGCCTGCCTCTATCCATTACCCACCACTCATGACTCTCCCAAAGCCACTTTCACAATTTTAGGTATTCATAACAATAGCAGCACATTCTCAGTAACAAAATCTGTATTCATTAGGGTTCTCCAGAGAAACAAAACCCATAGAATATTTCGGTTACCTAGAGAATACTTATAATAGTTGTATTATAAGGAATTGGCACATATGATTGTAGTAGCTAAGAATTCCCATGATCTGCAGTTGCCATTAAGCCAGAGACACAGGAGAGTCCTGTTGGAGTCGGAAGGCCTAAGAACTAGAAGAGTCAACAGTGTAAGTCTCAGTCTGATAGCTGGCATGCTCCAAGAAGAGCTGTTGTTTCAGTTCAAGTCAAAGACAGGGAAAGACCAACACCCCAGTTCAAGGCTGTCAGGCAGGAGGAGTTCTCTTTGTTCTAGTCAGGCCTTCAATTGATTGGATGAGGCCCACCCATATTAGGGAGGGTAATCTGCTTTACTCAGATGGTTATCTAATCCAGAAACACTCTCACATAATCAAACATCTAACATCATGTTGGACCAAATGCCTGGGCTCCCCACAGCTCAGTCAAGTTGACATTTAAAAAATTAACCATTACGAGGGGCCTCAGAAGTCATCTTGCACAGCCCCTTCTCCAAAGCATGAATCCTTGTGGCTATTCATCAACAATAAACCCAAGGACATCCATATACTCTTATGTAGTGTTCTTATTTTTATCAGGGTTCTACTAAATTGGCTTTGAAGGCAAAGTGTAGATTAAAATCAGAAAAAAATGTGAGCTTGAGGTATTGGATTTTGAGAAGTAAGGTTGCCACTGACCTCTCCAGTTCTTCCTCTCACACACTATAGCGCTTGCTCAGCACAGTGGTGCCCGCCCATGGGTGAGCAGAGCCTTTCCAGTGCAAGAAAAATTCGGTCCCTGTCCAGATTCTGACCTCTGGTAGGTTCAGTGCAACTGCAGCCATTGACAGTGGGACAATCACTTGGGGAGAAAGCTAAAGATCTGTCTCAGTCTACAAGGCCCTCATTTTGAGTACAGAGGGTCAGTACTGAAGCTGAGGCCCTTTTCTCCCCGCCCCCTCCCACCCCCAGCAAAGAACAGCATGAATCACCTGCCCACATGGAGGTGTTAAAGTGTGAGACTTGGTCTGCCCTTCTAGGCTGCACTTGACATCCACTTGAATCTTGTTTCATTTTTGTCAGAATGTTGAGGGGAGAGAACACAGTGATTAGCTCTGACTGGAAATTCTCCCTGTCCCCGCTGATGCTTTCCAGGTGTCATTTCACATGAACGTGTCCTCTTCCCTGATTGTCGTCACTAAGACCTCAGAGTCCCCCTTCCAGCTTTTCCTACAAGTAGTCCCAGTATCCTGCTGAAGCCGTGTTGTTCTATAAACATCCTAATTCCTGATACTACCTTTGAAAAGAAAAAAAATCATCTTGACTGGCATAACTCAGCACTGCTTTGAAATTTCAGAAAAAGCATTAAGAAGAATCCTCAGGGTATGATGTAGATCAACAGAAGCAGTTTTCTAGATTCACTAATTTTCTTTGCCTGACATTACTGTCTGACCAGCATCTTGAGTGCTGCCTTCACAACGACATCTCATTCACAATGTCAATAAACACAAAACCAGGTAGTACAGTTAAACTTGAATAAGGAAATAGGAAAGGCCCATCTCATTCTCTGCAAGGATTCTCTGCCTGGCTCTGTTTGTAAGTGAGGGATATTAAACTACACAAAAAATTAGATTGAGCAAGCTAGGCATCCCATTAAAGGTACCAAGATTATGCAAGGGGCAGAGTGCAGGGCAAGTCACATCACCCTGCAGGATGGGAAATAATAGTCCTGAGCTTGAGGAGTTTCACAATAGGATGTTGCTGGCTGAACTCTGGGGTCAACCCTGGGTGTTCCTGTGGGTCTGTGATGGGATTCACCTCACATCCAGTCACTCTCCTCAGTGACATCTCCGCCCAGATATCCATCCTTGCTCATAAAGGGAGCGCTTGGCAGTGAGTACCCGGGCAGCAGACCCAACTCTTCCTCCTATGGGCTGTGCCACCTTGGGCAAGACACGGAGCCTCTCCCTGAAACTATCTCTCATCTGTAAAGCAGGAGCATGTAAACAAAGTTGTTAGAACAATTCAATTATTAATTACACAAATAGTCTTTATAGACTGCAGTCTGTTTTACAAACGAAAGGAATTACTAAGATCTAGCCGAATAAGGTAACTCTCTGCGCTCCCATGAAAACCTCACTCTCTTGTTTAACTGGAGGCAGCACTGGTATCTTGCTATTATTTTTTAAAGTGGTTTCCATTCATGTTTAAGTTACTAGTTTCCATTCCAGGAACAGGTCAGCGAGGTAAAGAAGCTGCTAAAAATATATCTGCCTAAAGCCAATAAAAAGAAACCTCCATCTTGTCTTTTATTTTGAGTTGGCCCATAAGTTCACATTGGAACAAAGAGAGACAGAAAGATCAGGAGTTTAATATCTGACTCTCAACGAGTGTAAGAAATGTAGTGTCACATACTCTCCCTGAGTCTATAGGTGAGTTTCCTCGTAGCAAAAATTTGGATAATAACATTCACACTACAGGACGGTTATAAGGGAATATATGCAAAAACCCCTGTTACGTGGTAAGAGTATCCTTCCTCCCTCAGAAAACATACTGATGCCAAGTCCAAGGTCATAGATGTGCCCTTAATCTAACCTTGGGCAAAAAATATAAATAAATTTGGTGAGCATCCAGGAAGGTAAAAGTAATGCTTCAGTTTCCAATACAATAGTGTCCTCTGAGTGCTTAAGACTCTCAGCTTCTTTAAGTGGCACACAGAGCTTTGGTTGATTGGTTTGATTAGATAGACCAAATTCTGTCCCTACCGGATGTGTGACTCTGTGAAAGGGACCAGATCTCTAAACCTCAGTTTCCTTTCCTGTGAGATGGGCCCATATCAATGTTTTCCTCATGCAGTTGCGACGGTGTGAGATGATGGTATATATGAGGTGCTTGACTAATGTTAATATGTGTAGGGGAAAGTTAGCTAAACCTACCTGGAACAGATAGATGCTAAGGTGACCCCAGCCCCCGTAGCCCCGTCTTTTGGCATTTATGCTCCTCTATAATCCCCTCCCTTGAGTGTGGATGGGATCTATGACTTGTTTCTCAACAACAAAATATAGTAAAGGTGAAGGAATTTTGAAGATGTAATCAAGGCCCCAAATCAGTTCATTTTAAGTTCATCAAAAGGAGCCCAACTTAATCAAGAGAAAGCTCCTAAAAGAGAGACTCTTCTACTGGCCTTGAGGAAGCAAGCTGCTATGGTGTAAATTGCCCGCATAGAGAGCCTTGCAGCAGGGAATGTGAGGAACCTGGCTGGGCGAGCTGAGGGCTTTAGTCCAATACCTGCCAACAATGACTTGGAAAAGGGCTCTGAGCTCCAGGTAAGAAGCTGAGAAGAGGACCCAGCTAAGCCTTTGTCACACTCCTGACTCATAGAAACTCAGAGATAATAAATATATTGGTTTTAAATCACTAAATTTGTGATCAATTGTTACACAGCAACAGGAAACTAAAATCCCACTGCTTCTGGAAATCATTTCCTAAAGACAAGCTTGGATTAAAGAAAGACAGAGTTCCCTTTATCCTATCTCATAAACTGTTGAATGTAAGGAAGAGGGAAAGAAAGGAAACTTCCCCAGGTGCATCTTGTCCCTTTTCGGAGGACCATACCTGGTGTAGCAGCTGGAAAGGCCTCTTGTGTAGCACTCCAGACCCTCACCCGGCCCTCGCCACCCCGGTTATGCCAGGTCTCCGTGAGGCAGAACAGTGACCATCTGGCTCTGGTTTGCTGACCTATACTGTAAAGTTGGGCTAATCTCTTATTCTCAGCTGTGTGAGAGGAATCTTAGCTTCCACATCTGAAAAAAATGGGTATTATTATGAGGTTTACTCACTCAGAAGGATGTTATGAGGATAACATAAAGTAATCACTGTGGAAATAGTCAGTTTTCATTTTTTTTAAGTTAAAACTAAAAAGGATGATGGCGACTCTTAAATGAAGAGGGGGAGGAATAATCTCTGGCCCCTTAAAAGAAAGGCTTCTAATGTAATCTGGAAACAGCCACTACTCACACACGGGGGAGAATCAGACTCAATAACTCGTAGGTCTCAGTAACTGAAGCTAAATACAGATAGGAGCTGTAAATCTTCTAGGGTGTTAAAAAAATTCGTCTTGAATGTCATGTTGTTGGTTTTACATATTCCACCACCTCCCAAAAAAGGTTTTGAGGGCACTCAAAATCAAAACAAGCCAGGAGCATAACAAAAAATAATCATCAGTGTTAATAACTTGACGCCTAAAGTTGATAAAACTGCCTCTCAATGCCTGTACAACAAACTCCAAACTCTTCTACCTTATGTTCAAGAACCGTCATGATTTGGTCACAGAGTGGATATGCAGGCAGTGCCAGATTTTAGGTATCGAAATATCTGCATCGATTGGTCAGGAGTTGTAGCTGACCTAGAGCACCTGACCACCCGGGCTGTCCCCCTCAGAACCCTTCGGATTTCCCAGTGTCCAGCGTTCATGTATTAATGGCAGCTGTGGCACAGGGCCTCCAGATCTTGTCCCAGCACTATAACTGGTGGCAAACATTAGATCATTTGATGATTATCTAGACAACTAATTTTTTCTAAGTGGAGCTATTACTCCTCCCGGCACATAACCAAAATGTGTTTCTTTCTTCACCCATACCCCATGCCTTGTATTTTCATGTTCTGTCTCAGTTTTCACTGTTGCTTCTACCTGAAATGTCTTTTCTGCTCCTCACACTGCCTGCCTCACCATATTCCTACCTGCTCTGAGATATTGAATGTTGGTGACTTTACCACATTAAGGTTTCAGTTTCCCTATTCGTAAAGTGGGGACTGTAGGAGGACCTACTTCATAAAGTAAAAGACAGTGCAGATAATACCTGAGCACAGTTCTAGGTACAAAGTGATAAAGTGTCCTGCTCTTTTCAAAACGTCTCCTCCAATACCAGGCATCTATGAAGGCTTCCTCCACCTCACCCCCAGGTTGAAGTCGCTGCTCCCCCTGTGAATCCCTGGCCTCTCCACTGGCCTTCCTCCTGTCCCAGCTCCTCTCTGTCCCTAGTAGGCATGTGTGGAAGTGGAGTCTCCCTCTCCAGTCTGATTCATTTTTGGCATTTCTGAGCCCAGCCTGGCAAGAACCTGAGACACTGAAAGCACTCACTGAACCTTTGTTGACATAAGACGAGACAAGTATTTACTGAAGGTATAAAGACCAGAAGCTTTATATAAGAAATGCCATAGAGCTTTGTAGACAATAGAGCAGCACAGGGCTATGCAGAAAGCCAAATAATAATAATAAATGACATCTATTGAACACATACTACCACCCGCCAGGCACTGTTTTAACCACTTTGCACATATTAATTCATGTCTTTTTCCCAACAACCCTGTGACGGAGGTACTGAACTTGTGGATTGTCCACATGTATACCTCGCAGGGCAGAAGCTCGCTGCTGGCAGGGACTGTGTTCTTTATCTCCTGTTCTGTGCCCTGCACGCGGGAACTGCTCACCAAATGTGGAGGGCTCACAGGCATGTTCAGTTTTCCCATTCTGCTTCCCTCCCCCACCTTCGTGAGTCCTGTTCCCCTCATCCCCACCTCACATCTGACTTCAGGTTCTTCGCTCGCACTGAAGTATAATAACCATTTAAGTCTCTAAAGGGTAGCTATGCCATTTGGAAAAACTTGTAGTTTTTCCTTGTGTGCTTGAAATCACACCCATTTTAGTCATATGTAAAGCAAGTATTGCAAATCCATATTCTTTTAACTGAGATAGAGGGTATAAAACCAATGAGATGCAGGAGAATTCTTTAAAATGACCAAATCCTAAGCTGATTCCTTACAAAGTAAAGGGGAGCGGATGAGGAGAAGAATATTTCAGGCAAAGAAAATGGCTCATCCAGAGGCCTGAGGCTGTAATGCAAAAGTATGGCATTAAGGCAACCGTAAATATAGGCTTCCATCCCCACACCCGAGTTCCTGGGCGGAGCCTAAGAGCTTGTATTTTTTTGAAGCTTCCTCGAAGATTCCAATGTGCTGTCACAATGGGACATAATTGATTAATCCAGTTTTCTGGCTTGAAAAAACTGTCCCTTCACCCCCATTCACCACAAAGACTGCTTTGGTCCCTTATGTCACTCCTTCAGGGAACTGATAGGTTAGGAACACTTACAAGCTATGTGACCCTGGACAAGCCATTTGTTGGTGCCTCAGTTTCCTCATCTATACAATGAGGATACTAACAATAGTATTTAATATACCAAGTTGTGGGGATTAGATGATGAGTACATGTAAAGAGGTTAGAAAGCATACGGTAAGCACATAATAAATGTTAGTTAGTATTACTATTACCCTTTTCTCTTGAAGGAGGATCTCAGGAGCTATTGTAACTTGCTTTCACTCAGTGAAAACTTCACTGAGTGAAAGGGCTTCACTTTGGTGGCACTAAAGTTGGCGAGGAGGGAGGAGAAAAGAACTTAGTGTGATCTTGCTTTACCCCAGCTTCCCCCATGCTGGCCCAGTGAGTCAGATGATTCGTATTCATAACAAGTCCTACATGTAATCCTGGATCTACATTTTGTCAATCTCTGTTAAAATCACCCCAAAGAACTTACATAGGTTATGAAATACATATTTCATGTTAAATATCTTAATAGGACATTCTAAGGACTCAAACTAGGTATTATAATTAATGTCATAGGAACTCTAAGACTTCAAAGAAGATTCTGTTGCACAAATTTTTTAAAGGAAATATTGATAAGGGCTCTTTTGCAAACCACAGAACTCATTCTAGCTATTTTAAGTAGAAATGGAATTGGTCTAGAAAGTCATTTCCTGACTTCTGCCTTGAAGAAACTGGGCCCAAAAGAAGCATGTTTGAATGGTGCTAGGCAGCAACAAAACTGGACAAATGTTCACCATACTTGTCAATATTAAAATCAGTTGAAAATACTCTCCAAAATATAAACATATGAATAATAAGAAACATGCCCTTTATTATTACTTGTTGGCATAGGAAAGAACTAATTTCCTGCCAGATCATGGTATCTGAGACTACTGAAAAAGAACTTAAAAATCAGTGAACAAGGTTCCGCACGTACACACATACATACTCAGACTGAAACTGCCTAACGTGAAAGTTAACCATAATAAGTAAACAACAGCCAGAGACCTAAGTGGATTCCACGAATTTACACAATTTGAACTGAGGCCAGGATCCAGCAGGCCCAGGAATGTAGTTCCAACTAGTTCATAGTTGAAAAATTCCCCAGAGAGGCCAAGTGTCTTGTTCAGGGGCACAGAAGAGTCAAGGGCATAAACCAACCCAAGTGCTGGCCATTAGGAATGTTTGCTTCATAAGACAAAGTTCTCCTTTCTCGGGAAATGTACCTTCTGCAACAGCTGTCTGCGGTCTCACAGATTGGCTTGCCTATTTGAATTGCTCACCTCTCTCATTCAGTGTGCAAAATTGGTTTGAAAATGAGGTCATTGTTGTGTTGTCACTCAGTGACGTCCCCTGTTGCAATTCTCCACTGCCAGATGGCCATGTCCCAGCATGCTGATGTCAGGGCATTGCCCAGAGAAGCGGCTTGTGTCAGCAGTGCATAACTTGGTGGGTGCCAAGCCAAGCAGTAAACATTAAGGAGATTGTTTGACAGGAATAACACCCCAAGTGCTGGAGGGTGAAAAGAGAGAAAGGGTAGAAACTGGGAATGAGTTCTGTCCATGTGTGACTCTCCACACGACCGTGGACATCTTTTCATGGGTCTCACAACAAAGTCTAGAGCCTCAATCTGTGACTATTTCATCACATGCAGAATAAGAATGTTAATGATTTTGATTCACATAGGAACATTCTCCAAGAAATTCAGAATGCTTCATCTTACAACTCAACCCTGGGGTAAACAGACCTCAATGCTTATTGGCATGGACAGCGACAGGTAAGTATAGCCACTTCCACTGAAGATCCCTTCCACAGTGAAGGCCAAGTCCACAGCTCCGGGCACCAAACCACATTCAGTTCAATTCCTTGTCAGTTGGGCACCTAGGTCAAGGGTCAGCCCACTGCCTATTTCTATAAAAAAAGTTTAATTAGAATACAGGCATACCCATCGTTTTCATGCTGTCCATGGTGGTTTCATGCTGTAGTGGCAGAGTTGGGTAGCTGCGACAGAGACTGCATAGACCGTTAGGTTGAAAATATTCACTATGTGACCCTTTACAGAAAAGTTTGCTGACTCCAGCCTAGATTGCAGGAGCTCTGAGACCCTGACCAAGTATATGGTAAACTGCCTGAGAAAGTCCTTTTGGAATCTCCCACAGAGCCCAACACGGGGCTCAGTATACGGCAGAATCAAAGAATCAACGACCTCAGACATTTCATCGAATGCTCTCATTTTAAAGATGAAGAAACTCAAATGACTAGTCTAAAATAATAGAATGACAGGAAGCAGAAGCAAAATGCAAGTTTCCTGAGTTCCACTGTATTGCTCTGTTAACACAACACATATTTGTTGGATATGGAATAAATGCAAAACTATGTATGGATTTATCTATATAGCAATTTGATTAGTTGGTGTATGCAAACACTATTTGAACATAGACATTTCAGTCCTGGATATCAAATCTCAGAAGAGAAGGATAGATAGATTCTAATTTGTATGTAGAATATCTATCTACCTATGAATAACAAAATGATGGTGCACATGCAGTCTAGTAAAGAACAGCCAGCCACGAAGAGAGAATCCATCTGATTGGTGACTTTAAGGTCACCATTTACAGCTGATTATTTTCCTATCTGTTTGAAAAACACAGAAGGAAATCAGCACCGGGCCTAGGGAGCAGAGCTATGGCAAGAGTGATCTTTATCTTCCATCCCTGGCCTCTTTTTTCAGCTCCTAGTAGACCATCCTTCCCTCACGTCAAACACTCCATCAACTAGGTACACCTGATAACTACTCCTTCCTCCTCCTCAACCTATGTCTGATTATACATTGGGAGGTACCCCTTCACTCCAGAGTGGTAAATAGCCAGGCGTTCCCACTGAGGGCCATTTATTCCCACTCTGGAATGAAATGTGCGTCACCCGTGATAGTGTAATTCTTGGCACACAGGCAGAAAAATGTTTTCTGAAGAGTGTTAGGCTTAGATAAGTTTCAAAGAGCTTTTTAAGGTGATCTAAAGCAAGAGAGGGGCCAGCAGAGATAATCCGTGGTTTTTCTCCAGTGGTGCCTTTGTTCTTCTAGTCAAGAGAAGCTCCTGGGGGTTCTGATGGGGGCGCGAACCTGAGATCCCTTCATCATCTGCTCTGTTCAGAATATGCCCTGGCAATAGGTCTGTTATAGGGAGGTGTAGGTGGCTTCCTCCCCCTTCTCTGCCTCAGCTTAGATAGAATTCTTTCATGTCCCACCCCTGAATTGAACCCCAAGTCCTTCCCCACCTATGCTGCAGGGTAACACATATTTTGAAAAAGACCTCTGGGGAACATGACTTAAAACAAAGGGTCAATCGAAGGATGGGAACTGATGTTACTGTGGCAGAGAAGTAGGAAGTAAACTTGAGAACAGGCAAGTCTTCAGATGGCTCTAACTCCCTTATCTGGTAAACATAAAGGTCAGCCTCAACCTTGTGCTATTTATTGTGACCTATGGAGAATCAAGGAAAGACAAAGCCTTGGGCATCCTGCTCTAACTAGCCATTAGAGGAAAAACAATGTCTCTTGTTTTAGCACAAGCATTTTTTTCTTCACACAGCTGGGAGGTCTGGGTGAAATAAGGCCATAGAGAGCACAGATCCTGATGCCCCAGGGTGGGGTTTGAATCCACTAAATTCCATGTTCTAACATGTCCTAGCTCCATGGCCCTGATCAGGGGATTCAGTCTCTCTGAGCTTCAGTTTCTCACCTGTAACTTGGGTGTTATAACAGTACCTACACACAGAATTCAAGGAGTTAATGTAAGCAAGGTTCAGAACATCACATAGTCACGGCTATTATGCAGTTTCCAAACTCACTCCCTATATTCTAAAAATATAGAGACTCATGGGACCAAAAAGAACTAAAGAACAAGGACCAATTCTTCTGCTTCATAAGTTAAGTCAGTTCCCTTCTGTCTCTCTTACCCTTTATTCCCTGCCATCCCTCCAGTCTTTTCCCCAGCATTTTCTACTTCAAACACCTTGTACTCTAGGGATAGGAATGAGCAGCTGTGTAAAACAAACAAAACAAAACAAAAAAAAAAAAAAAACAACAACAACAACTCCATGACTGTTTGTATAATTCCACAGAGTAAATTCCAAAGTTAAGGGCCAATATTTAAGAAGACTGGAATACTATGTCATTAGGGTGATCTGGGAGCAGCTGTCCTTAAATTTTTCTCCCATGTTTGCATATCACAGTGCTTTAAATTTCCACCATTAGACTCACTTCTCTGGGTTCAGGATATTCATATGGGCCGTGTTAGGTTATAGGTCACTGAGGCACTAACTAATTACAGGTGTCTGGGACCCCTGATTCATAAGTTTGTGCTGGAATTTCAAAAGTGCCCCAGGTGGTTCATATGATCACGTGAGGCTGGGGAAGCTGGCTCTGGGAGCGATTGCTCAGGCCTGCAGTCAGCATCTTCAGGTTTCTCCCTGGACTGGTACAGAGCAACATAGCATACAAGCCCCGGCAAGTCATCTTGTCTGTGACGGGGATTAAATCTCTTTCTTCCTCAAAGGGGCTGTGTAAAGATAAAATGAAGAAGAGGCTCAAAAATGCTTCAAAAACTATAAGAACCCATAAGAAACCATTTTAAGAGAGTATAGGAAATAAGATGGGGAGAGGGAACGCCAGCCCAGTTGGGGTGTTTTCAAGAAGAGGTTGAAGCAGTTGAACTTAATCTAGCAGGATGTGATACAGAGAGTGTTCTAGGAAGATTAAGCTAATAATATCAAACATGGTGGACGGGTGGTGAGAGAGACTACAGGATGCTGTCTTAGGGGGTGAGGAGGCCATGGAGTGGTAGAAAACAAAGAAACAAACCATTTCCATGATAGAGACAGCTTCATTGTTTGCCAAACCTGCTTCCCCCTTTTGTCTGGAAACATGGCTAGATGATACTTGACTTCTGGACTACAGAAAGTGGGTGAAGGGATTTGACCTCTTCCAGGCAGGGATCATACAAACCTCCTTTCTGGGTCTCCCACCAGTGCTAGGAATGCAGGGTCCAGCAGAGGAATTGGCAGCCCTTGGGTGTGGCAGGTTTCAGAGTGGAGGGAGCCTTAAAGACTATTCATCAAACACAGCGTTGAGCTATCATGTGAACAAGTTCATGGGCTGTTGTTTCAGTGGTGGGGTGTATACAAACCAACACAATGCCTTACATTTGAGCAGTGAAAACTCTAGTTTACTAACGGGGTTTGTGTTTCTTATTTGACACTTATAATAATCCTGCCAGACAGATTAGATCTCTATTATACGCATGAAGTACCCAAACGAGGAAAGGTCACATAACTTTCTCCACGTGGCTTGCCTCTCCTGGAGTCCTGTGGTCAAGCCCTGCCCCAAACCTTTCATTCCTACAAGAAAAATCTGAGGCATTTTTGATAAACAACAATAGACGTAAAGTTCCTTATCTTTCCAAGGCAACTTATAAAGACACTGTGGATCCTAGATTTTATAATATGACTATAAAATGTCACAGTACCCAAATGAGAAAATGAATAAAAGGCAGGTGAGACTGCTCATCCCACCATCTGCTGGGTTTACTGGGTGTTGGCCCAGTGATAGCATTAGGAAACAGAGGTGTCATCGAGGGGAGAGGAGTCTTGGGCTAAACCAAGAAACCTATACTCGGTGCCATGGCAACCTCCCAAATTGGATATTTAAGAGACAGTAACTGGTACATGGTTTTCACTTCCTCTTTATTCCAGGCAATGGGTCCCCAGCTGGACTCCATTCATTACACATGCTCCCCTCTTTCACCTTTTGTGTTTTCCTTCTAGTTCGATACTTGTTTCTTTCCCCCTTACCACAGAATAATGATAAAAGTAGAAAATATTATCTAAAGTTCATAAAGGTTGATGTAGAGTAACCAGCATCAAACACCTACACCCCACAGCTTGTGGGTGACCCAAGACACACTTTAAAGACCTCCCACTTCAGAATACATCTTCTTGAATACAACAGCACCAAGCACACCATTTTAGATAATTAAGCACTTCCCTCTCTTAAAATATAATTGTCCCACAAGCAGGAGGTAGCACATGCAATCATATACATCATAAACAAAAGTCCAAAATCACTCAGTCTGTTGTCAGAGGTACCCAAGATTCAACCCTATCTTATATTGCTGCCCACCTTCCAAAATCCCTTCACACACTCTTTGCAGATGCTTAGTTCTTCAGCGACACATCCTGCTTGCTTATGTGTGAGCCATTGTCCACATAGTTCCCTTCATCTAGGATTTATGTTAATTTCCCACCTCTTTGATCACTTCATCACCTTGACTAACTCCACCTGGGCATCATTCCTCCCTGTCAAATGGGCATTTTCTAAAACACAGTCCTTATTTCTTTACTCGTTCTCCACGCTCCCCTCCTCCAGGGAACTTATTGCTTCAACTTATTTTGCTCTAAGCAGAAGTTCAAACCCACATTCTTAGCTCTGACCTTCCTCTCATTCTTAGTTCTGAGTTTCCAGCACCCTAATGGATATCTGCACTTTCCTGTCCTGCTATCACCTCAAACAGAAGACTTCTAAAATCATATTATCCTCATTCATGAAAATCCCTTTCCTCACAGCTCTATTTCTATCATAAAGCCAGAGAGTTTCGGGGTTAAAAGGAACCTGAAAGCTCAATTAGTTTATCTGTACCTGAAAGCTCAAGCTCAATTAGTTTATCTGTGCCCAGTCCATTTACATCTTTGACCATAATCAAACCCATCAATGGTATCACCATTCCAAATATGGAAACCAGTCTCTCTAGAGGCAAATTACAGATATATTTGCACACATATCTTCGAAGGTCCATGCTCAATTTCGTATTCACATCAGTCTTCCTTTCAGCCCTAGTTTGGGCCTATTATCACCCCCAGACAGGACAACTGGAGAATCATCCTTATCAGCCTCTGCCTCAAGGCTCTCCTTATTCTAACATGCTCACAGTGAAAGCAGTCCTAAGAGCAATGGCAAAACCAGCAGCAGCTCGCATTTTATCTCATTTCTCTTCAAGACCTAAATCCATATAGCTTGTATCCCAAAATGTTAAGATTGTCAATTTTTCTGAAAAGAAGGGGTCAGACTAGATGATTTCAGAGAGGTTTTCCCAAATCAGAAATTCTGTGATTTTGTGATCGTTGATCCCATTTTACAGAAGAGGAAACTTGGCCTTAAAAATGTCACACATCCAATGTGTGACAAAGCCAGATCTTGAGTTCATTAATCTTCCCACCATATCATGCAACACAGAATATGAAACTTTCTAAACAAGGAACAAATCAAGCTCCACCCCATTAATTACAAAGGGCAAAAACAACTTACCCTTCCCATTGTTTCTTTTTTTCTGTGTTATTTCCAGCTGCACCCCTCCACACACCAATCTCTTCAACTAACCTCGTATACCCACTGGGTCCTGAACCTCTTCACCTCCACACTGTTGCTGGACCTGACATAGTTACCCACTCCTAACCACTCTGTGCATCCTAACCATTTTTCAAAGCACAACTTGGGTCCCACCTCCCACTAGACTAGGCCTGGAGGCCTCATTCAAGCCACACTGGTGTCTTTACATGCACCCTTCATTTCATGTCCTACCACTCATGTGACACTGATGCTTTCTCACATTTTTGCTCACACCTGCAAGCACATGGACTACTGGAACCCCATCTTCTTTGATACCCCTCCCCCTTTCAGCTTTCACAGAGGCTGGCTCAGAGTATATGGCTCCACATGTGTGTTTGTTAGTTGGTTGATTGTTTATTTTCGATCCCTTAACTCCCTAAATTCATTATCTTACTAATATTTCCTGCATGCCTAGCTTTTAAAATTACTTGTCACTCTTATATCATAAAAAAGTTATAAACGAAGAAAAGCAAGGTCAAAAGAAAGGTCAAAAGCATTCCTTCCCTCCCTTTTCTAGTTTATTGGTGGTCAGTCTGGGGTAATTCATGCTAACAAACATATTTGCCTCAGCCTCCTCTACCCTATGAAATGCAAGCTTACAGTGGGGACTGGACTTCTCTTGCTTTTTGGGTCCCCACTGAGTAGTTCAGCCCTATCTACCCATGGTCCGGGCCAGTGGTTTTCAATCTTTGAGGAATCCCGGAATCACCCACCGGGGGTAGTTTTTTAAGGATACAGATGCCTGAGCCTGACTCCAACCTCCTGAATCTGAATCTCTGGGGACGGGGGACCTGGGCAAGTCCATGTGAAGAAGCTTGGCAGTGACTTTTTCACACTCCAAAGGCCATGACACACCAATGGCTTGGCCATTGTTTACCATGTATGCTACAATAAATATAATTCAAAGACTTTACCCATGTCCGCAGAGCTAGAGGGTTTCTAGAGGTTAACGACTCCAGGTCTTTTTCTCAGAAAAGATTCATTTCAGTTCTGATAGAGTTTCATTATCTTTAAGGTATTTCACATTTCAGAACGAAGATACTCTTCAACTGAATCTATGAGTTTCCAAAGTAGATTCTCACTCAGAAGGCTGGCAAAGAAATACCCCGGTCATTGGAGCTGATCCTTCAGAACACCAGCATGGGCAATTCTCAGACACCCCCGGGTGGGGAGAATCCTTTCACTACTGACTCACATCTTTAGGAAACCCATGCTTAACTACTTTGTTTCTTCACTATTTCTAGTCCTCCAGTCTTGAGGACAAAGACAACTGAGGATATCTCCTGAGTAGTAGTTTTAAAAGATAGCAGATATTGAGGCTCTGTTATATTTTTTGTATAGTCCAGATAGATAATGCATGTGAACATGTGTGCGTATATATTTTCTATGAGAGCAACTATGCTATGCTGAGGTAGTGAGCTGCTAGAGAGAGAGAGAGAGTGGGAAAATCTGCACAGAGAGCCCAAGGGCGCTTTTGGAACGAAGGGTCAGTTATAAGCACTTTTCAGGTGAACCTGGGGAGGCCATGCCCAGAGCCCATTGACAAGACAGGCAATGAAGCCCACGAAATAATGTTCCCTTACAGGCAACCAAAAGAGGAGAGGCCAGTGCAGCACCCCCCGGTGGTTTGATGCATTCTGGCCCAGCCCCCAGAGCTCCGTGGAAGCTCCCTTGGATTAACTTCTCTTGAGCTTGAGAACCTAACAACTGGTCAGGGATCTGCACTCGCCCTGTGGTCAGGCCAACCACATTGCTTTGGACAGGGGTTTCTGGGGTCCCCAGCTCTCTGAGTAGCAACCTCATTAGAGGCAATCAGTTCCAGCAAAGGTTTCACTCTGCTCCAGCTTTTCAGTGGTCTGTGTCCTGGCTCCAACAATGAGGCAGGGGCAGACAGGAATGAGTAGCTGACTTCTTGGACACATCGAGGGAGAAAAACTCAAGGCTTCTCACCATTTGAGCTATACTTGGCCTCAGAAGAGGCTTTACTTACACGCCAGATTCACACACAATTCTTTCAATGCTCACATTATCAGCACTGCACTGGTAAGCAAACAGTGGCTCAGAGAGGCCACGCGGCCTGTCCCAGACCACAAAGCAGGTAACTCACAGCCTAGCACCCAAAGCTGCACTCTTCTACTGCACCTCCTACACCCACTAACATGGGCCCAGCACCTGGCAACTCAAAAAGAAACAAGAATGAAATGCTTTTGACCTGAGTGTCTAAATCGATATACTCTTTGCCCTGGGTGGAGAAAGTCAACAAACACCCAGAGAAACAACACAAGTCAGCAGAGAAGCAGGAGCTGAGATCAGTGACAGTAGACTTCAATATCTGCATCCCAGTCCTCACTCCCACTACCTGCCAAACGGCACCTGAAATGTGCACCATTCGACCTCTGACACCAGCACTCTCATGGATGTGTTACCAGGAAAAGACACACTCGCTGACATAACAGGAAGGATGAATTTGTGGATTGGATTACTGACCATAGATCAAAATCTGAAGGTGGTGGGAAAGAAAAACAATTGCTTAATGTAATGAAGCAAATGTCAAAACCTAATGAGCTTATGCTTATGCAAGCTGGCCCAGGTGACCAGGCAGCCAGCAGGGATCTGAGATTTGATCCTGTCTGTTCTGGAAGTCAGATGACCCAGCATGGGTCACCATGACTTGACTTGACCCTGCACCACTGTTAGAGCATTTCAGATCATTCAGTAAGTGAAACAACTAGTCATTTCCACCAGACAATCAGCAGGACTCTGTTTAGTTTCCCCTATGCTGAACTGATGATTTGACTAGACGGACCCCATGCACGATTATTCTAGAGTCCTGTGGATAGGGCATTATAGTCTGTCAGCATCCGTTAACTGAACACCAATTGGGTGAAAGCTCTCTATCAACAACACTCCTAATCACGATGCCCCAAGGGCGTTAGAAGTTCTAGATATTAACCCACCCTAGCTAAGTCACCTATTTCAGCTGTGGCAGAAGCTGCCTGACATCAGACCAGCCTCTGATTATGACTCAGTGGCTCTCTACTAGAGCTGCACGCTGGAGTCACTTGGGGTGGGGTAAAAATATTGTTTCTGAGTCTTACCCACAGAAAGTTTGATGTAATTGGCCTGTACAGCAGCCTGGCATCAGGAGTTTTAAAATCTCCCCAAATGATTTGACTATGTAGCCAAGGAAGAAAACCACTGGTTTCTATTGAAACCCACACCTGTGGCCCCAAGAGACATTTGCAGCAAATTGGCTCACCATCATCACTTCACTTTGGTGGTTTTCTACATTTGGGTCTAAGGGTGGCATAGGGGGTGGACGAATCAATACAGATGGGAGGGATCTTGATCTAACTACTCAGCACATCCTGTGTTTGTCTTTCCAGATCACTTTCTGTTTTGCTTTTACTTCCTTGCTCTTTTTTTCTTTCAACTATCAATTCTCTAACCTGTTGTCCTCCCTTTATGATCAAAGTCTAAGCTACATATGATCTCATTTATTCTCAAAATAGCCCTAGGAGTGAGGAAGGAGTCAGTTTTTTGTCTCCTAAGGTAAATCGGGGACCTACAGATTAAGAAAAGCTCTATCTGCCACAGAATTTGTATCATTATTTGACATCAAGGTGTTTATAGCAATTTTCCATTTACAAAGCACTTTCACCTATTTGCCTCTGTGGAACCCTCACAGCAAGACTGTGGTGACAGTATTTTCATAATCAGGGAGGCCACACATCCTAACTGGCCCTGAACAATTCCAGAGTACATCTGTTGCCCTGATTATTGGTAGCATCCCTTTTTAATCTCAGAAGGGTCTTGATTTGGACAAAAGTTATATGGTCACCTTATTTTATAACCACTTCTTGTTTTAAGAGAGGTCTGTTGAGACTCATAGAAGTTAAGTAAGTTGTTCAAAATCACTCAACTAACTAGAGGGAGAAACAACACTTGAACTCAGGTTCTTTGTCTCCAAACCTCCGGCCCAACCACAGATATTATGAAACATTAGAATCAGAGTGGATCTACTCAAATCTTCTTCTTGTAGATGAAGAAACTAACAACATCAGGGAAGGGATCTCTTAAAAGTCACCATAAGAATGTTCCTTGGAAGAGAAGATGTGGAGTGCAAAGCAGGGATGACCAGGCTTCTTGACAGCGGTCCATGACCACATTAGAATAGTAAGTTGACCACATTAGAATAGGTTAGTAAGTTATCGATACTTGTCCTCTTGGGTAGCACTGGAGAGCCTAATTTGGCAAAAGAAGATACAAGCCCTGATGTATAGGTGTTTGAAACAGAGTAAGGAATTTAAAGTCTAAACTGCTAGATTTGAGCACTGGATCTGAATGTTATTTACCATTGACATCTGGGCATTTCACATACCCTCTTCTGAGCACCTGTGTTATTCAACCATAAAACGGGATGAACCATCATTCTTATTTCCCTGGGTTGTTACAAGGAGAACAGACTGCTGCCCACTGAGTGTTCTGACAGCAGCAAGTCTCCCAAGGTTCCTGTGAGTCGCAATTATTTGTTTTCTTCATTTTTCACATGAGTGAACCAAGGCTTGTGAATAAGGACGCTGGAGATCCAATAAGATAAAAGTATTTGAATGTGCTTCATAAGTCCAAAAACGCTGCCTAATAGTAGTAGTAGTAGTAGCAACAAATAATGATTATTAATTGATGTGGCACAAAATCATATGTCCTTGAAACTCCCTGGGTGACAGAGGTTTTGTATGGCACACCCAGTGGACAGTCCGGGTTGAAGGGTCACTTCATGGGAATGTTGCAGATGATCGATATCACAGCTCTTACTGGGTGGGGCCAGCCTGCCAGGGAGGCATCCTAGAAAGTGGGTTGGTGGGTACCTTGCCCTGCAGAAAGCACCTCAGGAACCTGACACCTTCAACAAGAGGGCCTTTCTTCTTATGGAAATCACAGGGCTAAGAGAATTGTCAGACTTGGAAATGCTTAATTTTGTATATCAGGATATTGCCTCCCGAAGATGAAACCATTCAAAGACCGGCCATTGTCTTATTTCACAATTATTTTCAGCTTTTACTTGTCTCTGTAAGTGATAACTACTAACTAGAGGCTCAAAAAGGTGGCGGGGCGGGGGGGGATGGGGATCAAAAGAGCTTTCCTATCTGATTTTTTGTTCCCTGCATGGGTCTGGTTTTTGAGCTAACCATTAAGGCCTGCCTGGTTCTCTTGGATTGCTTTCCTTTAGAAAAAAAGAAATGACAACACAGGCATTTTAGAATTCTTTGGGGGCACTGGAAGCTGTGCAATGAGCTTTTTATATAAATGGAGAAACCCTCCAAAGCTGCCAACATGAAATTCCAAAGGTGCAGGTAGAATTGGTCTCCATGCCTAGTAGTGGGGCAAAGGGCTCCTTCGGCTCTAAAGAGTCAATTTGTGTTTCAAATATCTTTCAGGAACTTGACACTATGAAACTACCTCCTCCCAGGGAATCTGAGAAAGTCCTAAATAGATTTCTTTAAGGAGAGCAGCAAGACTCATTACTTTGTTAACATCTTCTCTATTCACTCCCTAGACCCAGGCCTGGACCCAGGGGTTCGGGACATCACTGCGCCGGGCCTCCAAAGGGACGTGACCCCTTTCATTACCTGGGTCATCCAGAGAAGGCTTGGAAATCCTACCCAGATGGGTCCCAGAAACCAAATGAGGGTGACAGAAACCATATTCGAGGGGAAAGAAACAGGCTGAGGAAAGGAAGTGTCATTAAATGACACTTTAATGCTACAGATATTAAAAAAAAAAAAAAAAAAAAAAGAACATAAACCTGGCCAAAGAAATTTAACAAACTTTTCTGGTAGGCTGGGCCAACTAGAACAGATCACTTCCCCTATTCCAGGGAACATATGTGCCTTTTAAATTCCATCAGGAGGCCCTTGGATAGGCACCAAGGACTCTTCTCTTCTCAGTGGCCTGCATATTTCTAGGGAAACTTTGCATTCTAAGGGGTTTTTTTCCCCTTTGTGAAAGGTCTCGGCTCTCAGGCAGCTGCCAACGGCCCCTCCCCCAAGTCCTGGAGACTCTTTCTGCGCCGCCCTGGAGGCAGCTCGCTTGCCGCCTCAGGTTTCCAGGCTTCTGCGGTGTCGGCACAGAGGACTGATCAAATGTTTCTTTCTTATTACACCAGCCGACCGCGAAACACTGCCTCGGCCTCCATCCTTTCCCCTACAGGTTGCAAAGGAAGCGCGTGGCTTTGACGTTAGATCGTGTCTGTCCAGGGAGCAAGGCGACTTAATTTAATTTTTTTCACTCTGTGCCTTCATCCTAGTCTGCCCCGGTTGACCGGGACGTTTTCCGAATTGCCAAACCCTTAACATTTCCTGACATTACCCTACAGCATCATGATTAAGACAATATCAACAATGTTAGCAAATGGAGTGTTTGTGTTCTGCTTTGCAGGTTAGAAAGCAAGAAAACATCTTTGTTTCCTTTTGCTTTTCTTTCAGTAGCTCTAAGAGAGAAAAGGGAGATTTTAAGATGTGATTTTTTCCTTTCTTAAGGTAATTCTATCAATAGTGCTTCCTTTTATCCTCCTCCCCACCCCCGTTTTAGAGGAAAGGTTTACAGGTCCAGCCAGGTTCCCGCCATCTCCCTACACCTGGAGATGTCCTTTAGGAAAAGCCAGCATCGCGCGGGGCAGGGCTCTGGAACCGCGGCCGTGACTGCCTGTCTTGCGGCGGCTTTGACAAACCGCCGGCCAACTCTCCAAGAAGACAGCCACTTGCCAGATTGCACCTGACTCCATTTCGCCCGAGAGCCCTGAAGCCAGGCTCTGCCTCGCAGAAGGCCACCCAGGGGACGGCAAGGGCTGGGCTGCCCTCCCTGGGATGGTCCAGCGTCTCAGTGCGGCCCGCGCGCCCAGGCACGTGAGCCGGCGCCGCCGCGAGCCCTGCTGGAGGAGAGGCAGGTGCGGCGGGAGCCGAGACAGCGACCTACCTTCACGAAGAGTTCGATCTCAGGGTCCCTGTCGTCCCCGTTAGCTGTCGCTGCGTCCGTCATGCCGTCGGTGCCCGGGGCCACCGTCCCGGGCTGGGAGGTGCCACTTCTGTGGCGCTGGGGCCAGCGCTCTGCGTTCCTGCTCCTGCCCAGCCGGCCTCTGCTCAGAGCGGCGTCTTTTTTCTTTTCTTTTTCCTCCCTCCCTAATCTATTTCTGAAGTCGGGGACAGCGATGTCCGAGCGATCAGTGTCCCGGGGATCACATGAAAAGGAGAGAAGCCAGGCAGGGACAGGGGGCAAAGGGGAAAGGTGCCGTCAAGGATGGTAGTAGGTCCTGGGAGCAACAAGTGCTGGGCTGCAGGGAGGTGTCACAGGATCCGCGCCTGTCAGCGATCGCGCCCGTCGCAGCCAACTCGGCCCAAAATAGCCGCGGCCGCGGGGCGGGGTCAACCGGGCAGGGCGGGAGGGGCACCCGGGAGCCAGCGGGGCCTCGGCCCTGGCCCTGCCGCAGCCAAGCCACCCCACGGGCGCGAGGCGCGAACCCACCTGGTCCCACACCGCCACCGAGGACCAGAGGATGTCTTGGAAAAGAAAGAGAGAGGGAGAGGAGCCTGAGAGAAAAGGAAGAGGAAGAGGAAGTGGAGGAGCAAGAGGTAGAGGTGAAGGTAGAGAAGGAGGTAGTAGAAAAGAGGAGATGCCTTTAAAACTTAAGTTTCAATAATGAAGCCTTACCTGCTCCAGGTTTACTACCAGCGTTACCCAGTTGGACGGTCCCTTACTGCCTAAGCAATGTTCATAGTGGAGAGGAGCATTGAGGGAGTGGAAGAGGAAGGAAAGGACCTCCCAGAACAGGCCTTCGCCATCCTCTTCTGGACAAATAGAGTGGGGCGGAGTGGGGCGGGGCGGGAGCTGGGGGGTGACAAGACCCGCAGTGGTGGCTTGTAAGTTAGAGAGGTGAGCCAGCCAGGTCAGGGGCAGCTGGAGCCAAGAGTCCCTTTAACCTTCTTTCCGGGCTTCTTGCTTTCCTTTCTTTTTCTTTTCATATGCTTTCTCGTCTCTTCTTTCTTTTCTTTTCTTGTTTGTTTGTTTTTGTTTTTGTTTTGTTTTTATCTTTGTTTTGCTTTTTAATAAAGTATGATACACGTATGGGAAAAAGGACACATACCATAAGTGTACAGTTCAATGAATTTTCACAATCTTAGCCACAACCGAGATACAAACCACGTAATAAAACAAACACCATATAAAATAAAATAATAAACAAATCACAAATAAATAAATAAATAAATAAATAATAGATAGATCGATAGATAGATAGATAGATAGATAGATAGAAGCAAATAAATAAATAAATAAAATGTTAGCTGCACCCCAGAAGCTCCTCCTGGTTTCTCCTCTCTACTTCTCCTCCCTTCCCCTCTGTTCCTGACCCGGGTAACCATTAGCCTGATTTGTAACAGCACAGATTACTTTTGCCCGGAACCTTGCATTACATTTGCGAGATTCATTCCTTCTTGTGTAGTTGTAACTCATCTATTTTTATTGCTTCAATGTCTTCTTGTCATTCTTCTGTCCATGGACATTTGACTACTGTGGATGCTGCTGCCAGCAACATTTTATCAAACATTTTTTGGTAAAAACATAGATGATTTTTTGTGGAGTATATACTTATGAGTGAAACTGCTAAATTGAAGAGGGTAAGAATGTTCTTCTTGAGTAAATGCTGCTACATGGTTTTCCAAAGTGGTTGTGCTAATTTATATTTCCACCCTTCATTACTTTTAAAAATAGGCAGTAGATCTTTTGCATCTGGAATCTGGCCACACTCTTTTTTCTTTGCCTTTTCTTTAGCTAATCCTGCTCATGCTGTCTTGCCTTACTTACAAATGTACGATTTATTTCACAACTTTATATATTGCATGCTGCGCAGACTTATCACTTCCGTGCTCTGGAATGTGGACAATATTTGCAGTAGTAGTGTGGCAGAAATAAATAAAATTATACTTATAAAATGTCTTTAAGGTTTGTTGTGGTTGTCATTGTTGTTGTTGCTGTTGTTGTTTTTAATGAAAGATGTCTTACACATAGGATCACTTTCTTGGCTATGATCTAAACAACATATGGCATGACTTCTATGCTCCTTAATCTCAAACCTAATGAGTTGGCTTTGCATTTCATCTTCACCAAATATCTCCTGCTTGTTGGAAAATGGAACAGTTCCCTTTTAATTTGTAGATAATCTCTCCCATTTGGACATCCCTACAGATAACTGATAGTTTTGATGTTATAAACTTTCATGTTGCAAAAAAAGTCAACTTTCATCATAATATATTTCTAGTTCTTAATTCCACATTCTGCTTTAGTTCAAGATAAAAATATTTCATTTCCACCCTTTAATATCAAAGCATACTAGATTACAATCAATCCTAGTTTTGTTCAGAAAAAAAAATTTCCTTGATCATGGGCTATTCTTCTGATAATCATAGTTTCACAAACTTGATGCAAGTTTTAGATAAATATTTACTGGAAAAGCACTTCAAAAATATATCCAGTTGCTCACTTTGGCAGCATATGTACTAAAACTGGAACAATAGAGAGAAAATTAGCATGGCCCCAGTAAAAGGATGCCAGGCAAATCTATGTAACATCTATACTTTTGTATGATGTTGAAAGAAAAAATTATAACATGCCTTATGGGGTTTCAATATAGTCAGATTCATGTTATGACATATTGGGTGAAGGTAAAGGAATTTATACAGTCATTTGGTTTCTATACTTCACTGAAAGTGATAAACTATGAACTCTAAGCAGATTGAGAAAATTTAAGTGTGTATAATGTAACGACTCCTAAAGGAAGAACTTTAAAAGTTATACAAAGAGATGTAGCAAAAAAAACAATAAATTAAATGTAATGGCAAGAAATATTCAAATAATCTAAAAGCCCTAAAAGACATGAAAAAGAGAGCAAACAAAAAACTACTAATAAAATGGCATGCCTAAACCCAACCATATCAGTACTTACACTAAATACAAATGGTCTAAACACATCAATTAAAAACTGAGAATTGTTGGACTGTATGAAAAAAAAAACCTAAGAGCCAACTATATGCTATCACAGAATCTCATTTCAAAAATAATGATGTAGATAAATTTAAAAGATTGGAAAAGAAATACCATGCAAACGCTAATCAAAAAAATTAGTGGCTGTATGAATATCAGACAACCAGACTTCAAAACAAGAAAATTATCAGAGATAAAGAGGGATGTTACATAATGAGAAGTCAACTCATCAAGAAGATACGACAACACTATATGTGTATGTACCTAATAACAGAGCTTTAAAATACATTAAACAAAAGCTGATCATGAAAGGAAAAAGGCAAATAGACAATTACAGTTGGAGACAACAATATTTCTCTCGTAGCAATTAATAGCACAAGTAGACAAAAAAAAAAAATCAGCAAGAATGTAGAAGACCTAAACAACTCTATCAACTAATTTGACCTAATGAACCTTTATAGAATATCCCACCCAGGTGACAACAGAATACACACTATTTTCAAGTACACTTGGAACATTCACCAAAATAGTTCTATTCTGGGTCATAAAATAAACACTATATTTAAAAGAATGAAATCATATGAAGTATACTCTCTAATCATAATAGAATCAATTTGACCAATTAATAAAGAATTCTGGAAAACATCTAAATATTTGGGAATTAAGTAATACACTTTAAGAAATTCCTTGGCCAGAAAGGGAGTCTTTAGAAAATATTTTTTAAAAATTTAGAATATTAGAAAATATTTTTAACTAAATGAAATGAACATACAACATATCAAAATTTGTGGCATGCATCTAAAACACTGCCTAGAAAGAAATTTATCCTTGAAATGTTCTTTTTAGAAAAGAATAAAAGTCTCAAATCAATAATCTAAGTTTCTACCTTAAGAAGCTAGAAAAAGAATATCCAGCTAAATTCAAAGTAAGAAGGAATAAATAAAAAATGTTAAAAATTAATAAAATTGAAAAAAGAAAACAATGGAGAAAATCAATGAAACCAGAATTGGTTCTAGTAGTATCAATAAGATTGGTAAATTTCTTGCTAAATTTGCCAAGAGAAAAAGAGAGAAATATATATTACCAATATCAGGTATGAAAGATGAGATGTCACTATAAACTCCACAGACATGAAAAGATAATAAAGGAATACTATGGGCAACTCTCTGTGTATAAATTAGCAATTTAGAAAAAGGACCAAATCTTGAAAGATACAAACTAACAAAATTCAGTCAAGAAATAGATAACTGGAATAGTCCTATACCTGCTAAAGCTATTGAATTCATAAATGAAGATTCTCCAATTAATTAATTAATTAATTCTCCATTAATGGATTCAATAAAACATTTAAGAAAGAAATAATATCAATTCTATACAATCTCTTCCAGAAAAAAGAAGAGGAGAAAATAAATGACTCGTATCCAGGATTTATAAAGAATTTCAAAACACAAAAATAAGAAAATGACACAATTAAAAAAATTAGGCATAAGATCTGAACACTCCACCAAAGAAGATATACCAATGGCAAATAAACAAATTGAAAGATGATAAACATCATCATTCAATAAGGAAATACAAATTAAATGTAAGATACCAGAAATACCTATTAGGATGGTCAAAATATACACACATGACAATGTCATGTGATAGCAAGAATAAGAAGAGCAACTGGAACTTCTATCGTTTTTGGTGGGAATGCAAAATTATACAAATCTAGAAAATAGTTGAGTAATTTCATATAAAGTCAAACATGACCCATTTACTATCTTCTGGGGATTATCTTAGAAAAATAAAAATTTAGTTTCTTACAAAAACTTGTGCACAAAAATTGTTAGTGGCATAATTCATAATTGACCCAAATTGGAAAGAATGAAAAAGTCTCTCAATGGGTAAATGAATAAGCTAATAGTGGTGCATCTGTACAACAATATACAACTTAACAATGAAATGAATAAGTGAAAAACATAGGTAAATCTCAAAGCCACTATACTGAGTGAAAGAAGTCAGTTCCAAAAGGTTATATACTATGTGATTCCATCCATGTGACATTACAGGGATGGAGAGAAAATCAGTGTCTTCCAGGTGTTGAGTAAGAGAGGGTTTGACTACAAAGAGGAAGCACAATGCAGTTTTTTCAGATAACAAAACTTAACTATTCTGTATCCTGTTTGTAGTGATGGTTATAAAAAAATTTTTAAATGTGTTAAAACATATAGAACTGTATACCAAAAGAGTAAATTTTTTGTATATAATGTTTTTTAATGATTAAGATGCTTAAAAACTTCAAAAAATGTGAAGTCACTAGGTTTTATTTCCATATTCTCTTTCCATATATTCTTTCCTTCAAATCCTGAACATCGGATCCCATCTCATTGATTTCAGAATATAAAACAGATCTCTCTATTCCATGAGGCCTAGTGTTCCTAACCACAAAAAAATAAATAAATTAGGACAAACCTTCATTGAAATTTAAAAAAAACCTATATTTAGACTGAGAGAGAGAGCCTGTGTATGTGATAAAAAGACATTTATCGTGAAATAATGATGATGCTTATAGAGAGATTTTCCAGAAATGTATTCCCAGTACCAGAGAATAACCACATCATTGGTTACAAGCTCCAACTTTTATGTATTTGATGAAACTTAGTTAAACCCACGCATTCTTCCCAGGGTAGCAGCTATTTCTATGGATATTAGGTTGTTCCACCCTTACATTCTCTACAAGGGATCTCTTGGACAATCTCAAGGGCTTGAGGTTCAAGCTGAGAGGACTGGTAAATTTTACTGACAGCTGCAGAAGCACCAATTACGTTATGTCTCTGTGGGAGGATGAAGTGGATGTGTAAAAAGGGAGGTGAGTCCTGGAGAGATCACACCTACATGAGGTCACAGATTGGACTGTAAGGAGGATTGGGGTGGATTGTTAGTTCTATCCATTCCCTTATAAACTAACATGCCCTTGGGTGTGTCCAATATTATCAGTGATCTTTGACCCCACAGGATTCTATCTACTTGTGCTTAGCAAAGGGAAAGTTCTGGGAGCAGGCTGGACTGAAGCCAAGAGTCCTCGTCAACAAGTGTCACTCATCCCACTGATTCACTCATTATTCATTTCTCCAACCAGTGTACTAAGAGTCCCTACTGTTTTCTGGGCACTGCTCTGTTCTTCCTAGAACCCTTTGAGAGCATGCAGTATACATATCACCCCTGGTGATGAGCAGTCTTTGCTCTTGCATTATTCCTTGATGAGTTGGGTCATATCTTTCCCACAATAGTAAAAGCTCCTTGAGTACAAGAATCCACTTTTGTGTCTCTTTTGCATGGTCCACAGAACAAAACAGTCCCTTGCTATAAACTTGTTAACTGATAATATTCCCAGAATAGTGTACCTGCTCAATAAATAATTGTTGATAAGCTCAACTAACGAATAACTGGCACCTCTTTTGTTCTCAGCCTCTTACTCCACTATGGATCCTGCCCTTACATTACTCAAAGGCTGACATCAGTAAAATGGTCATTACAGTGTGGGCTTTGATAATGATTCTAGTTTTGAACTAAAACATAGGAAGGAATTACATAATTACAATGTTAACATTTACTAAGAGCCCACCATGTGTCAGGAGCTATTAGCTCCCTTCGTCTTAATAATCCAGTGAAGTAGGTGTCAGTAGTCCCATTTCATAAATGAGGAAGCAAAGAGTTAAAGAATTTAAGTAACTTGTTCAAGGTCACGTGGATAATTATAAATAACACAGCTGGTGCTGGCTGACCCTGGTCTCTCCATCGTTAAATCCCATCTTATTAACCACCATGTTTTACTGTGTATATGAAGTACGATGTGCTTGGAGAGGTTGGGATGCTGATAAAAATTTAGAAATTGCTTATCGAATTAGTGGAATCAGTAAATGGCTCATCTTGGATAAAGAATGGCTGGATTTGGGGATTCTGGAACCTTTCTTTACTCTACTTAACCTAAAGGACATTCAGAGATAAGCTAGAAAAAAAGAAATAAGAACTGAGAGGTGGCACATGCACACACACACACACACACACACACACACACACACACACACACACACACACACAACTATACCCAAAACCTAGAGAAACGGAAACCATGGGAGACAAAAGCCAGGAGAAGGAGAATCTGAGGTCATATTCTGTTGCAGCATCATGCACTTTGGGCAGGATTTACCACTCTGGTAATTGTCCTCACTCAATGTCAAAGTTCATATTTTAGTCACAGCAAGATCACATCAAAATACAACTATTACACAAATACATTTTTAAAAACTTGGACAAGGCCCCAAATAAATACCTTTGAAAAAAATTTTGATCCATATTATTTTTATTCACATACCAATTTTCTTTTGGCCAACAGACCCATCTTGCCAATTGACCAGAGGTAGCCTTGAATAACTCAAAAAGAGCAAGGTGATAAAGAGAAACAGGGTTGGAGGAGAAGCAAGGCGAGGGACATTCAGGAGGGGAAGTCAGCATTTGTACAGGTGGGAGCAGAATGCAGAATGAGAAAAGTGGACAGATGTCCATGATCAAGGAGATTAGCGTTTTAAAAGGAAAAGTGAAGCATTGTTACAATGATTGACAACTACAATTCATTCACCCTTTCGTTAAAGGGTCCCCAGTATTCCTTGGAAATCTATACTTCCATTCATAGTCCATTAGGTTGAAGTATAGATTTGAGGGTGGGCAAGTGACTTGTGTTTGTCAATGGGAGCACTAAATCCCTGACCAGTGATTGGTTCAAGATGAACACATGATCAACATGGATCCAACGAGATTCAAATCTGGGACTTTTGTCAGCTATATATTTAAGAGACAATTTTTTCTTCTGCTGGACTTACAGAGAGACTAGGATATGATCCTGAAGATGCTTGCACTATCTTGCCACTACTAAGACAGACTCTGTCTGAGAGAAAAGTCAACAGAAAAAACAAGGGCCAAGTTCTGATGTATTGTTTGAGTGACTGACTCTCTTGGTTTCCCTAGAATATCCTGTCTTGATGGTCAATAAAGTCCCTTGTTGGCTCAGGCTAACTAGAATCGGGTTTTCTGATGTTTGCAACTGTAAATTTACATCCACAACAGTTAGAATTTGTGTAGAATAAAGACAGCTATGGGCAAGAGATGATCCATATGACAGAACAAAAGATCTTAGGGCTATTGTAAGGGAGACACAAGTCAACAATACAACAATGCATTTTAAAAAGGAGACCATACCCTGAGAGTAATCAATAGTATTATTTTTAAAGTTCCAGACCCTCATAAAAACACTGTGTCATCTTTCCAGGCTGGTGAACTAAAATACCAAATGAAAGTTAAAATATGTTCAGAAATTGACAAAGTTGCAGAAAAAGGCCCTATGTGTAGATTTAAGGTGATCAAAAGTAGCTACAGAATAAAATGATAAAATTACAAAACTATGTCTCCATGCATTAATTTTTTTTTTTTTTTTTTACCAACAGAGAAAATATCTTATAGTATTGTAAAAGAGCACTGGGCTTTGATCCAGATGTTCCAAATTCATGACTTGGCTCCTGCCACTTTCTAGCTTTGTAATCTGTTCATCAACCTGTCTATACCGTGATTTTTTTATCTATTAAATAGGGGTAACAGTACCTTCCTTGAAGTTTATGTGAAGTTTAAATAATTGTATTTATGAACATACATAATCTGGTATATTGACTGACTCATAAGCAAAGAACAAAAGAGCTATTTTTCCCCCATGTATATAAGGCAGCACTGCATTTCACAGGCAGATTCTCACTTAATCCCTCAATGCAACCCTACATACGAGGTAGCTACTATCATTACTCCATTTTACAGATGAAACTGATACACACAATGAGTCAGTAAGCATAACTAACCAGAAAGCTCTAGAGCTGAGACTTGAGTCCAGGTCTGTTTGATGTCCAAGTGTCTGCTTTTAGTGACTTCAATAAATGAGTACTAGTTAGAGTTATTTTATTATTAACAAATTACATAAATGAACAGAAAGGTTAAATTCATGCATGCATGCATACTATGCATGCATGCATACATATATGCACACATATAGGCCCATTCTGGAAGTGAAGGCTGAAGATCAGCTACCAGAGCATTCAGAAAAGAAATGCTCCCAGGTAAAGAATGGAATACAGACCCTGTCATTACCCTGACCATGCTGGGTGGCCTTGATCCTTTATCTGTCTCCCTGTCATAGTTTCAGCTCTCTAAGCTACATAAAGAATTAATTCCTGAAAAGCATAGAATACTATTGAGAAAAATTACAAATTCCTTATTGGAAATGGGCAGAATTAATCTAACTGAATTGTTATTATTATTTTTTTTAAATAATGTATGCTAAGGATGGGGCAGAAGTATGTCTGTTTCTCTCCTCGAATTCTGGGAATATAACTGTATTTGAGTTACATATATATGTGTATACACACATACATATTAGGATTTCAGAGAAACAGAATAAAACATTTTTATGCATTATTACCTGGTCATAGCTGGGCAGATACAGAGAAAATTGATTTCTGCAGCATGGTAGTAAGAGATTCTCTTTAATCTATATTCAGGGAGGAAGTTTTGGTTCTATTTTTGTCATATATTTTCTCCAACTGTGCAATCTTTTATGATCCGCCAGGAAGATTAACCCTATTCTCACAAAGCTTAGTGGACAATCAAGAGTCCTACCATGAATTGCTTCAATTTCATTCTTCCAGGAAGAAGGAAGTAAACATTTCCAGTATCTCATTTTAGCTAAATTCAGCAAACTTAGTTGGCTGTGCTGTTCTGTGCCAGGCATTGTGCTCAGTCCTGGGGATGCATTTATGAATAAGATCCAGCCTCTGCCTGAAATAAGCTCTCAGTCCCTGAAATATGTGTGGGCTGCTCCCACTATTCACCCCATTTCTAGCTGAATATATACCATGTACTTTTAGGAAAATAGGCTTGAAATAAATCTGACAGTGTTGAGAAAAGGCATTCCTTGCCTAAGTTTTCATACCCAGAGGGTGAGATAGCACTTGGACCTACATTAGCTACCTCACAAATGAGTTCTCTTGAACTGAGATGGTAATGACCAGAGTTAGTTTATTATTTTCACTTTCATTTATTTAGTGACCAGATATTATATACCAAATATTCTTAGAGACACTGAGTATATCTTGAGGAGTATAAAAGTTGTGGCTAGCTCCTGCCTAGTGGGTCCTATAATCCATTGTGGGAGATAAAACAAACAAGTAAATAAATATGTAAATGTATAAATATAATATATGATAAATTTTATTGGGTGATCTGGATTATAATGCTAAAGAATCACAATAAAGTGTGAAGAAATCTCCTTTGTAGGGTATCCATGGGGAAGGCCTCTCTGAGGAGGTGACATTTAAGTCCAGAACTGAAAGATAATAAATTGCTTTGAAGACTAAGCAGTCTTTTAGGGAAGAGAGAAGGGAACAGCATGTGTGAGGGCCTTGAGGTAGAACAAAGTGTTTTATGCCTGAGGAGCTGAAGGCCTAGCTTGAATTTTCCTATGGTATCTCTATAAGGCCTGAATGTTTTTATCTTTCTTATGTAATTAATTACAGGTGACCCTTGAACAATGTGAAAGTTGGCAGTCCCATCCTCCAGCAGTTGAAAATTCATATATAAATTTTGACTCCCCCTAAACTTAACTATTAATACCTTACTATTGACCAAAATCTTTATCAATAACATAAACAGTTGATTAATACATATTTATATGTTTTGTGTATACATATATAATATACTGTATTCTTACAATAGAGTAAGCTAAAGAAACAAAAATATTAAGAAAATCATAAGGAAGAGAAAATACATTTATAGTACTATATGTATATACTGAAAACAACCCACATATAAGTAGACTCATGCAGTTCAAACCCATATTGTTTAAATTCATGAGGTACAATTATGAAATCTTTGTAATTTCAATACATCAACGGAGAAATTTGACCCAGAGGATTTCACTCAGTGAAAAAGTTCTAGCATGAAGGAATAATGAGTATCACTGAATGTGAGTTCTTTGCAGCTAATGACTCTCTGAATTACTCTGTAACTATTCATAATTTCTTCAGTTAAATGCACTTTGAAAGGTTCGCAATGAGCCCTGTCAAAAGGATAGACATTCGTCTAAAACTCCTTTGGCATATACATTTTCATCTTAAGGTCTCTCGCAGTTGGTTTTCCTCATTGGCTGCATGTACACCAGGGTAGGACATGTGGTGGATGGCAAAACCCTCTCCAAAAGCCTGGTATTTTAGCTAAGTGATTTTGTGTTTAAAAAATTGCTTTGAAATTCATTTGATTACATTAAAATTCATTCTTTTTACCTTGCTCTTTGGGCATCTTGTGAAACCAACCACTGTCACTTTTTTCTTCTCTCATAAAATTAAGTCTCAAGATGAATAAAGCTGAATTTAGGTGCATTTATCTCTCATTAACAGAGCACAAGGCAATTGCATCAGTAGACGCAAGACTTAATACTCTTAATGAAGCCTCACATGGTTAAGGCCAAAGGGTCAAACCACTGACTTAAGCTCTGCCTTACCGCACCCTGCTCCCTGTGGGAAGTCATCAAATTAAAGGGCAGAGGGAAGCAAAACAGCCACACCAAAGTGCTCTGGCTGAGTTCACCAGTCGGCACCAACTCCTCTGCTCCTTCCCTCTGGTTATAGGGATGCTTCACGCTGCCCGTGTGGATGCTGACTGGACAGTACCCTTTGCCCCTGTCCAGGGTTCCACAGGTGGTCACATTTGCATACCACCAAGTGACCATTTACTCTGCAATATAAAGGATAAGGGGTCCTGTCTGAATAATAAAGAATTCCGACCCTTTATATGCACCTGTAACAAATGAAGACAAAATACTGGAAAAATAAAAAAGGAAGGAGCTTGCTCACCCTGGGTACATACATGACTGTACTTCCCATTTACTGTTATTTAAAGATCTGTTCGCATTCCCCTCTCTTCCAGTAAGCCAGAGGGACCTGTAAGACACAATGATCCATTCTTTCACTCTCTCTCCCTATTTTTTTAACAGACTGTTTTTTAGCACAGTTTTAGGCTCACAGAAATCTCGAGCAGAAAGTTTCAAATACCCCCTGCCTCCACTCATGCACAGCCTCCCCCACTATCAACATCCCACACCAGAGCGGTTCATTGGTTACAACTGATGAACCTACAAGGACACATCATTGTCATCCAAAGTCCATAGTTTACGTTAGGATTCACTCCTGGTGTTATACTTTCTATGGGCTTGGACAAATGTGTAATGACATGTATCCACCATTCCAGTATCATGCAGAGTAGTCTCACTACCCTAAAAATCCTCTGTGTTCTGCCTATTTACCCCCCCCTCCCCCATCCCTAGGCTCTGGGAACCATTGATTGTTTTACCATTCTCTATAGTTATGCCTTTTTCCAGAATGTCATATAGTTGGAATCATACAATATGTAGCCTTCTCAGACTGGCTTCTTTCACGGAGTAATAGACATTTATGATTCCCCCACGTCTTTTCACAATGCCATTCATTCTCTTTTATCCCTAGTGCCTCACACAGAATAGACAGTGTTGTTGAGCTGTTGTTGAATAAATATGTTGAATAAATGATAAAATGAATGAGTGTAGTTCACGCACAGTTCATTTCACAACTGTTTACGCTGAGGCCTGTTAAGTAAGTGCAGGCTCTCTTCCAGGCGTCTTTAAGCAATGATAATATTTGCTTGGGACTTCCAAAAATATTTCTTATTTTATTATACAGCAGTCATGAAAAGTAAGAGAACAGATACTTCTCTTATTATCCCCATTTTAATAAGATAAGGAAACTTAGATTCAAAGTAAAATAACTTGTCTAAATTCCCTGTGCTGGAAAGTAGCAGAGCCAGCAGCGGCCTCTGCAATTCTCTGATGTACTTTAGTGCCTTCTAAAGCCAGGCTCTGGGTGATTTGAACTGACAGATATTAAACAAGGAAGTAATTCCTGCTGGTATAGTGACAGGTGAGGGCTAAAAAGACCCTTCTCTCAATCTCGTGATTCAGGGGAGTGCATCTTCTCACAAAGAAGACTGCCCTTGACCATACAGACTAAATCAGTAAACCCAAGTTTTTCTTTCACCAGTAGCGAACTACTGCTGGGATGAGGAACTGATCTCTAGGGAGGAAACTTTAACAACAAGTCAGTAGGTAGCTCATTCTCATTCAACAGTTAATGATGTACTGCTGGGCTTCCCCTTCTTCTGTTAGGAATCAAAAAGGCTTCAAGGATATAGGCCAAAATTCATTCTAGATCTGCAATTGTGATGGGCCCTCAAAGGGACAGTGAATTTCCCCTGGGAGTTATGCCTAGTTATGAGTGAGTTACGGGTGAGGCTCCTGAAGGCTCCTGCCTTGGAATCCAGTGCCATTAGGAATTCATTCATTTGTCCGCAAATCTTAACTTTTAGCCTTTATCTCTTCCCTGAAAGCCTCAGGTTGATGTATAACTTTTTGCGAGTTTGTTCCTTGGGTGTCCCAGGTTCCTCAAAGTTAACATTTCCAAAATATTACACTAATGATCTTCTCCCCCAAATCCTCTCCTGCATTTTCTTTCCCAGTCAGTGACACCATTATCTGTCCAGTCACTCAAACCAGAACCAAGCCTATACTTCTGTCTAATTCTTCCGTCATCCTAAATCCAGTCATCAAGTCCTTACTCTCATAACGTCTCCACTTTTCATCCCTGTTACTGCAGCTGCATTGCTTCATGCCTGACGAGTCATGGAACACTTCTAACTGCACTCTCTCTCAACCACCCACCTTGCCACTCAAATCCATCCTCCATCTGGTAGCCAGAGGGAGCCAACTATAATGCATTTCAGATCACATTAGCCCCTGCTAAGAATCTCTCAGTGACTCGGTGCGGACCATGCTCCCTCCCTAGTGTGATGTGACGGGTTATGACCTATCTGTTTATCCAGCTCCTCTGGCCTCAGTACCTAAAGATTACTGGGGTGATCACTTGAGCTCTAATCTAATATACTATTGTATGCCAATTATAATTGAAAAAAAACCCCTTATACTGTATAATGTAAATATGAGCGAATAATTGTCTGTTATATTTCAATCAAGCTGGGGGAAAAAGCAAGAAATATCTAGGAACAAGACTAATGAAAGGTATATAAGACCGCGTACTACATTATTGAGAGAAATTAAAGAAGACCTAAATATTGGGAGGGAGGAACATACTACGTTCACGAACTAGAAGACTGAAGAATAGCAGCACTAATCAAAATAACCTAGAAACCAGAAACAATCCAAATGTTCTTCAATGATAGAATGCATAAGGTCATTGAGATATAATCACACCATTTGATATATTTAGCCATGACAATGAATAAGCTACTGCTACATGCAACCATATGGATGAATTCCATATACATAAAATGAGTGAAAGAAGCTAAACACAGAAGAGTATGTATCGTATGATTTCATTTTTAAAAAGTTCAAAACGAGTAAAACTAATTTATGGTCTTAGAAGTCAGGATGGTTACTCTAGGTGGGTGTAACAATGCAGAAGGGCTATGAGAGGAGATTTCTGGTGCTGGTCGTCCTCTATTTCTTGACCTGGGTGGTGATTTCACAGTATGTTTGTTTTATAACAATCAAGCCACACATTTATGATTTGTTCACTTTTCTGAATGTATGTTTTAATTCAGTAAAAAAAAAATTAATGAAAAAGGAATCATGCAGGAAGTGGGAAAAAAAAAGATTCTGGGAACCCCTACTGTGGTTTGATTGCCTTCATCTGCATCCTGCCGTTTCAAACCTCCGTGTCTTTGCTTCCATTACTTGAAACACTTTCCTCACATTTCCTCACATTCCCAGCTATCTCTTTCTCATCCTTAAAACTCGGGCTTCCGCAGCACCCTGTGCAAACCTCTACTCGTAATCTATTACATCGAAATTATATGCTTCTGTGTCCATTGCGCTCTAGAGCTAATATCTTCAAGCACAAGAGACGTCTACTCATCTCTCCATTAATTACTTCTTGCATTATCATTTACACTGTACACATCCTCAACAAATCTTCAAGCTTTTAGAAAGCAGGGATGGTGTTTCGTATTTTTTCCCCTGTGCCTAGGACAGAGCCAGACATGTCTAGATTTATATATATATATCTGTCTACATCCACTCATCTGTTCAACAAGTATTTAAGATCTTATTTTAGTCCTATTGCTGTGCGTTGTAGAACAGAAGATGTGGCTCCAGTTTTCAAGGTCTTACACACTAAGTAATATATAAGCCATGCTTTTTAATAAGTTGCTGGTTCTGATTTCCACTTAATTAAGTGGAAAATGGCTCCCTTGTGCCTCACTCTCCCCATGGGACCTGTTCTCTTTAGCATATGAGTAGTTGCTGTTTACCAACAGATGCTGTAGTGAAAATGAAAAAAACACACACACACAATATGTAAAACCACAAAGGTGAGTCTTCACTCCAGTTAAGAGATATGAACAATTAGTTCACAGCTACATAAGAACTAATAAACATATGAAAAGGCTTGTCGCCTTAGCTAAGAAACAAAAATTGCACTAATGAGAGATTTTATTTAATTGCTAATTTTTTAAATGAAAAAAAGTGTAGGTAAATGTGTACTATAGGTAGTGAGTGTAAATTGGTACGACTTTTTTAATGGACCTGTTATCTATCAAATTTAAAGACATACCTGGGTCATATGAAGACTTAGTAGGTCCACCGATAGCCAGCTCTTAAGTGAGCAAAGGATGTATGTTCAAAGATATTTATTGCATCATTGTTTGAAATAAGAAAAAAATTCAAAACAAACTAAATATTAATCACTAGGTTGATGAGGTACATTTTAGTGCATCCATACAATGAAGGTTATCACTAAAAGGACATATATGAAGTGGAAAAATGAAAAGATGCCCTGGATGTATTGTTAAGTAAAAAGAAAACAAATTATGAAAGCATGCATATATTTATTTCACTTTTGTGAAATATATGTAATTTATAATATATATAAATACATATATATAATCTGAAAGGCTACACACTAAACTGTAAATAATGGTTATTTCAGAATAGTGGTATTGGGATGGAGAAATTTTATATTTTTACTTTTTATAATTTTACTTTGTACTTCATCTGAAGTTTTTGTGTTTTACAAGAAGCAAGTGTTACTTTTCTAATTAGGTTGTAGGAAAAGGCCCAAGCCTGTCACCTACACTGTGCCACCACCCTCCTAGAGTTATCTCGGCTGCCCCCGAGGTATGAAGTCAACCACTCTGGTTTTCAGGAAGCCAGTTCTCTCTTCTACAGACTCGTGTCTTGATTCAGAACCTTCATCCCTTACCAACACTCTCATACAAGCAGATCTTACTTTCCTCCGGTTTATCCAATGAATACACATTCATTGCTCATGTTCTGGGATCTGCTTACAGCAAAGAGAAACTTAGTGGGTTTTCTCAGGCTGCAAACACATCTGTATTTTGAAAGGAACACACACACACACACACACACACACACACACACACACACACACACACACAGACGGCATCATAGGAGAAGGGAATTAATAACACAAAGGCCAACGTTCCAAGAAGGGTGTGGGGCCTGCAGAGTTTCCTGGGACAGTCTGTACCAGAATCACTTAAGGAGCTTCTTAAAAATAGCTTTCTTTGAGCCCTTCCCATAAACACTAAATCTGAGGTGGGACCTGAAAATCTACAGATTTGATAAGCTCCTGTGAGCTTCTCTTTCCCACTGAAGCGCCGTAGCCAGTGCAGCACAGGGAGAGAAGAGAGGAGAGTTTGGGGCCTGGACACTTTCTGCAGCTCTCCACAGCCTTCCGACTTTTATTCTGCACACACAACCACCTGGTTGTCCCTGACAATATCAGCCCAGGAACCTTTTAAGTCTTGATTCTAAGAATCTCACAAAGACCCCAAACAGAGAAATAGAGAAATGAGAAAAAATACCAAAGAGTGAGAGACTAGCATCACTTTACAAAATTAAATTTCTATCCTTAGGTGAATTTATCTGTAGATTCATCTATATCTAGGGAGAGTCTTTCCTCTATCTTCCTTCCTGTGCTGACTGTCCTCTTTAATGAGAATAAAGTTTTAAAAAATAAACATTTGATCGTTAAATGACATCTAAAGGGCTAATTTTCAGAATAAGCAGAGTAGATGGACATAAAATGCTATTTTAATACAAGAGGTTATTAATTGTTAAAAGCAATAATGGGATCTTAGAGTAGGAAGACCTTAAAGATTCTAGGACTCCTACTCACTATTTGCTAGTGTAACAGAAAACAAACAAACAAACAAAAGGTGCTATTTCAGATGATGCCAAAAGTAGCTTCCCCTCTTTCAGGAGAGTCTGGTTCTTAAAATACTGGAAGCTCAGTCCGGCCTTGGGGAGACCCTTTCTTTATTCTCTGGGATTAATGGTTCTCAAATTTGGCTTCATTTGGAGACTATAAAATGATTATTCCCATAATCCATCCCTGTAGAATCTGATGTCGTTGGTCTGTGGTACAGCTTGGGTACCCAGATTTTTAAAGCTCCCTGCCTGATTCTAATGTGTAACCAAAGCTGAGACCTGTCAGAGAGCCTCTTTAGTCCCACGAGTGGAAGGCAAGACCTACCCTCCAGTATCCCTGAGCTGGGGAATAATCCCAATACAGGTGCTTTATGTTGAGATATTCCACACAAGAATAAAAAGGTAGCTGAAGCCCATGCTTTGGGCACTCTGTATCACATCCCTGCAAAACACCTGAGTTTTATGCCTTAGCTTCACCGAACAGTTCCATTTGAGTTTGATCACAGGCTGACACCATTCCACCTCAGGGCTTGTGCACTTTCAACTTTCTGCTTCAGACTTCCTCTAAGCAAAAGGAGCCCCTAAAAGACAAGGACAGAGCAGGGATGCAGGATGTGGGCTCAGACTGTGCCATTTGGGCACGAAGGGAAGAGGTTTGAAGAACTGGGATCGCAATAGCTGTGTGGCCTTGGACAAATTATTTAACCTCTCCATAGTTTCCTCATTAGTGAATAGGGCTTCTAATGCTTAGTGTGAATTATTTTCCTCATCATTAAATGACCTAAATACTGTGAAATTACTTGATTCAAAATAGGTGTTTGACACATCAAAATTTTTTTTTATTCATAGCATCTTTCTTCATACCCAAATAACCCTGCAAGATAATTAAGGAAGATGATGTTGCCATCATCTTGTGGAAGGAAAAGCAGATCTAGAAAGTTTAAGTGACAGGTCTCAAGTTTCAAAGAATATCAATGGTGAAAGGAGGCCAGGAACTCAGATCTCCAGGCTTTTAATAGCCACTTCCTTTTCCTTATTTTATATTGTGCCATGACCTTTTCCTCAAAAGACAGCAGGAATTTTCAATTCATTGACTAACATTAGAAGAAAGAAATAAGCTAATGGAGCAGAAGATAGTTCTCTTCAAAAGGCATAGACCAAGTGACAAGTGTAGCCATTTGTTTCAGAATGTGTTGTGTAAACACACATATTGTTTAATGACTGCCTGGGAATTGGCTTATGCTCCCATGCCTTTTAAATGATGTAACCGCCTCCACTTCTCTCTGGGTTTGTTTGCCTCTGGATTTAAATCTCTCAGAATGGTGTTTGCAAAACGGTAGACTTACATCAAGCCTGTGAGCACTCTGCATCTGCCCTAGGCTTTCACTTTGGGCTGAAATCAGTGGTCATTCTACAAAATTTGTCAAGTCACTCTACTGGCTACTTGCTTGGCTGAAGTGCCAGCCAACCCAGTGATTGTGTCACAACCAGAGCAGATTTTTAATGCCTCTTCCCCAGTCAAATGGCCTGCCTGGCCTGTGTCCTCCCTGCGTTCAAATACTCAAGTCCTACCTTGCCAGGAAAGCGTCTCTCCTTCAGCCGACAGTGATTTATTTCTTTTGAAACTCGGGGTCACATAGTGTTTTATTTGGCACTAATCAGAAAAAGTATTTGTGTTCTATTATTAGTTTTCCTTTCACACTATAAATCTTGTCTGTCAACTAGACTGCAATGTCTTTGAGATTAGGAAAGATGTCTTATACTTCCTTTTATTTCCCCACAGAGCCACGTGCAGTGCTAGAATGCACTCAGGAAATTTTTGTTGAATAAATGAAAGCATGTTCAATGAATTCAGTGGCATTGCAGAATATCATGTATTTTACTAGTGGATGCCCATGGGTTCCAGTTTTGTAAACCTTATATGTTTTGCAGTATAAGAGTTGGTATCATGCTGAAAAGAACACGGGAATTCTTGGGAATCCCTGGCTCCAAATTCTTTGTCCATCCCCTTACTGAAAAATAAAATTAAAATTCAAGTGTCCATAGTATGTTCTACTAAAGCTAAAAAGCTCATTTTAAGATTCTTCCAGAACAAGTAGGAGAAAATACCAAAACAATTTTGTTTCCATCTTAGTTTAATAACTCTTATTTAACCTCAGTTCTTAACATATTTGCAAGTATTACATTTTATCTTATTGGCTTCCCTCATGAACATCCAAAGACCTGCTCCATAAGAAGGTCATTGTCTTTAGTGAATGACTACGAATTATTTCCCCCTTTACTCTGCTAAGGAGTTATTTTACAGCAGACATCTGAACCTCAATTTGGTTCAAAAATACAATCTTTTGGTCAGTTTATCCACTGAATGGCATGCTTGACTAGCCTGAAAGAATAAATTACTTCAGTTATGTTATTGGACAGAAAGACCTGAGAGTGTGGTCACGTGGACTGCTCTCAGTAAAAAATTAAGGAAAGCACAAAAGAATGAATAAATACGTAAGTGAATGGACCATCTAAAGAACTGCATGATGTCAGAGGGCTCCCTTGGTTTGCTGAACATTCCTTGCCCATCTTGGGTCTGTCCTAGTGATGTGGTAATTGTTGGGTGGCGAAAGTACAGGGGGACATATGACTGAGAGTCACAGGACAAATTGGTAATTAGTAACAGACAGGATTGACCAAAAGGAAGAATGCTGAGTGGGTGCAAAATATTAAACTTATATTGAGGAGATGAAGCCAGCGACAATGAGCCTCAATGTTAGAGATTAAGATCTGGGCCTTCAGAAAGAGCCCAATATTGCCTCAGCGGGACTTACTGTACTCATCATAAGGCTCCCTTACTAATACCCATTTTTCATTTGGCAGAGCTCATTGGCAAGTGCCTTGGGTAGCATTAGCCATTTCGCGATATCAGATCTACTGATGCTAAAGCCTAGGTGGAAGGCACCTAGTAGCTCATTTGGCCCAACGTCTTAATTTCCCCCATTTTCACTTTCATAGATGAAAAAAAAAATGAATCTCAGATGCTTTGTTCATACAGTTAGTGGATTGTATGGCTTAATAGTATGGGTCAAATACATGAATGAATGTTGAATTTATCAATTTTTTGCTGTGACTGAAAATCTAGTCCCTAAACTTTCTCTCTTCAGAGAGGTGCTGCCCACCCAAGTATTTTCATGCCTGGACGCATTAGTCACCCAGGGTTAGTGCTCCATCTGTGGTAGAGAGGGGGTGAACAAAGGCTATGTCGGGTCGACTTCTCAGAGGCCCTTCTCCAGTTAACATCCCAGTTATGACTGTTACTTTCTGCCAATGTCAGTCCCAGAGTACAGAAGAGGAGAGAGTTTGGAGAAAAGAAAATGTAGTGACATCAAAATCTCTTCACATTACAGTTGGAAAAAAAAAAAAAACACCCCAAAACTCAGCTCTAGTGGGCTCAGCCAAAATTAGTTTACATTAATGAATATTCATGTGCCAGGAGCCTCTCTCCCTCTCCCTCTTACTAGTAGCCCTGCCTTTCTGAAACATTTTGCCTTAAAAAAAAAAAAAAAAAGATGTCATGGTTTTGATTAATTTGATGTTGTTTTTCAAGTGACAGAGAAAATCAGAGAAAATTGTTACAGCAGCTGAACTATATATCTTCCTAGATTTTTCAGTTATAGCAAAAGCTGATGAGTTGGAAAAAGATGAATTCATTAAAATTACTTGTATCTTGGTGCTTAGGTGATGAATAACCTTATAGTGCTATTAAATCTATGTATTCTGACAATAAAATATTAAATGCTTAGATAACACTTCAGCTACAAATGAGAACATTATTTTGAAAGAAAGAAATCTTATAGGAAAAAAGAACACTGTGAATAAGTGAGAAATTAAATCTTATTCATGGATAGAAAACCAAATAGTCTCAAGATAACAAAACTCTCTGTTTATGGGACAACAATTAAAGTCTCCATATATGTGTTATAAAATCTGAAACTTTGATTTTAAGATTCCTCCAGAAGAAGCAGAAATAAATACAAAAAAAAATTTTTCTCCAAAAGGATAGACAAAAAATTTACTTTCTAGATTTTAAAATAAGTGACAATTACCAAAACTATATGATATTAGGTTAAAAGCAGGAAAAAATTATGGAATAGAATAGATATCTCAAAAGTAGATGGAAACTATTATAAGAACTTACCAAATGAAAAGATGGAATATATAAATGCAAAAAATAATCATTATTTAAAACATAGGGACAATCAAATTATACTCCAGAGTCTTTGTTAAGAGTTGCACCTCAGATCCTTTACTATTGGGGAAGGTCGTCAAGAAGACATGACCACCAGTTTGACCCACAAGCTGGACCCAGGCAATTGGTGGCTTCTTGTTGCCTCCCCTGCGCTTTGCAGTGTTTTCTGCTTGCCTTCCCTCCTCCCAGAAGCTGCCCAAGCATCCAGCTTTGAAATAAAAATGTAGCGTTGAGATTATCCAGACTGTGTGCATGACGGACTCTAGTTAAGGCCTCTATATAAACTCTTAAGATCTGTTGGGTGGGTGCAGAGATCTACTCAGCTTGTAGCCATCCAAGATAAGCTTCATATGCCAATCTGAAGTGGTCTTTCTCTTTTCTTTGGTCTCTCTCTTCCTGCCCTTTGCTAATGGGATCTGGTTTCAGATTATATCTGGGTATCTCTCAGCCAGGGTTGTGACCCAACATATACTACAATAAATTTTGCTCAAAAAGAAATGATGAATTTAAGAATTTAAGAAGAAAACTAGAGGGAAATAAGCACCTTTTTTCCAAAAAAAAAAAAAGGAAACACCTATTTCTCCAATATATAATTAGATACAAACTAGATATATTAGAATAAAAAAAAGGCTTAAAAGATAAACATAAGCAAGAAAATTATATGTTGTAAATGTTAAAGGAAAAGCTTTACCTTAAAAAATAGACAGATAATTTATATAATTATTTAAGATTAATATTCAGCTTTTGTTCAAAATGTGGCCACAAGAAATAAATGGAAGATTTACACACAAGGAAATGTAGACAATAAACCACCACTTGGAAAAATGCTCAGTCCCAAGAGCAACTAAAGAAATGTAAATTAAGACTTTTGAAACATCACAGTACATCGATTAAAGTAACTGCAGGCATTGCAGTTCAAAGAATGGGATTTGGAGTCAGAGAGATATAGGATCCTGGTCTTGCCATTTTTAAAGCTTTTTTCAAGAGTCCTGAGCTTTCAACATCAGTTTTCCAATCAGTAACATGAGGCTATTATATATCTTGAAGGGTCATTGTGATTAGTGTAAACAAATATAGATGTACAGTATTTGGCACATATCAAATGTTTCCATTAGTGGTAGGTGGTGGTGTTGTGGGGTAAAGATGACGGTGATGATGTAATAGTGGTGGTGGTGGTGGTGAAAATGACAGTGATGACTGCGTATGATGACAACAGTGGTGTTCGTGTTGTTAGTGGAGGTAATGGTGTCAGTGCTGCTGTTTTTGGAGGTGGCAATGTTGATGATGGTAATAGTAATAGTGGTGGATGAGGATTGGTGGTTGTAAAAGTGGTGACGATGGTAACAGATCATGATGGTGGTGATGATGAAAACAATGGTGGTGTTGGTTGGTGTGGGTTTGGTGATGGTGATGATAGTGAATGACGGTAATGGTGGATTTGTTGGTGAAGTTGATTGTGATGATGGTTGTTGGTGTTATGGTGGTATTTGAGAAGGTGATGGTGATGGTAGTAGGGATGATAGTGGTTGTGGTACTGATGGTAATGGTAGTTGATGATAGTAAAGCTATTGTTTTTTGGTTGAGTTGGTGAAGGTGATGATGACTGTGGTTATAATATTGGAAGTAGTGGTGATAATGTGGTAAAAATAAGTGAAAATGATAAATATTAATCTTGGTGGATAAATAAAAAAATGGCATGTTAAAACTTCAATGTTATTAGCCTTGTGACTTATTTTTTAGTCTTTCTAGAAAGCCATATGTAGTAAGAGATACAATACATTGTACACTTTGACACAGAAATTAAACTCTTGGAAATATAGATCAGAAAAAAATTCCCCAAATTAAAAAAAATGGTTTGGAAATGGTATAGTAATGATATTTATAACTGGGAACAATCCAAATCCTCAACAATAGGGAAATGACTAAGGAAGTTATGCTACATCAAGATGATAAAATAATACCACACAGCTATTTAAAGTAAAACATGAGGAAATACGCATATGAAAAAAAACCGTATTAGAACAGCACAATCTTAATTGCTTAGTACATGTGAGTCCTTTTACCAAAGAACAAAAGAAAATATAAATATATGTGCATAGAGTTTAATAAAGGTTTAATATGAATTAAGCTTTTTCCTTTTATGTATACTCTTTCAGTGGACCCTTAATTTATGAAGGTTCATGACTGAACCTCAGGCTATCCTTCATTCCAAATAACTGACCCCTACCTGACGAATTCTGAGCTAGGCTCCTTCCTGTCCTTTCCCTGGAGTCCAGTTACCTCCTATCTTTTCGCCCCCGTCCCAATTCTCTGTTCCTCATTTTATCCTCACAATGGTTAGGAAGAACTTTCAAAAGCAAAATAATTTTTTGTTTCAAAACCAAAAAACAGAGGTCATAAGAAACCTGGTGGTATTGATTTAAGTATATACCTATTAATTTGAATATGAGTTAGGTTTTTGGTTCTATATAAAAAGCCCAGAAGTATTGATAAGTTGTGAATTTGGAGGTAGTTACACGACTTCTCTGTGCCTCCATTTCTCCAGTTGTGCAATGAGAATACAATAGTAATGAATTGATTGAGGTGTTGTAAGGTTGGATGAGAAGAGATGATGTCAAACATGGCGGAGTGCCTGGCACACAGTAAGTTTACATTTATTATTTGTGTTGAATATTATCCAGGCTATTACTATTATATCCATGCCTCCATAAAGTACCAAGGTCCCTGGATTGGAAACAAAAGCATGGGTTATAGCCTCTTCATCTATACAATAGGAGGGTTAACCAAGTGATTTGTGACGCTCTGTGACTCTTTTAACCAGGAGAGAATTCTCTTTTATTAATTTTTGCCTAATGTCAGAAAGGAGAATCATAAACAGAAAATATAAGTTAAATGGACTTTCAAAAAAACCCTTATTTTTAAAAACTTAAAATACCATATTGATAAAATACTAGTGTACCTTGCCTAAATATTCTGGATATTGTCTTAACTATCTCAATGGAGATATCAACAAGACTGTATTTCTTCATTAAATGCTAAATTTATCTTTGTGATAAACAATGGCTACTCTCTCCAAGTTGAACTTAATTTTTAAAAAATAATTTCCTACTCGACGTGGGTTTCTATACCTCCAAGTTTTCTCTAGGATTTTTGTTTTTAATGTTTTATTTTTTCTACTTTGGAGATTTTTAATTTTTCAAAAAAAATCATTTCTGTTCTCATCAAGACAGAAACAATGTGTAAGGCCCACTTAAAAAGCAGGACAAATAACTATAGGCACAGAGCCCCAGGTGATTTTCATATTCCCATCCTTAATACAGGCCTGCCTCTGACGAACCCTAGAGGGCGCTGTTTCCCTGCCAGTTATCACTTCCGCTTTGTCTTCTCTATTGTAAAATGAGAAGAAATAAAAAGAAAAGGAGTGAAGTTGATGCATCATAAGCAAAACATAGACTGTCCAAGCTGGAGGGAAATGCGAATATCGAATCTAAGCTCCTCTGTGCCTGGCGAGGATGCAGAAGCCCAGAGAGTCGAAAGACTACGCCAAGGTTACTGGATGTGACAGTGAGGATGAAATTATTGATGGTGCTGGTGGTGGTTCACATTTATCGAGCACTTCCTGTGTGTTCGGTACTGTGCTAGGTGCTTTATACAGCGCTTTATTTACTCTTTGTAAGGCATGTAGCATTTTTATACCCACTTTACAGATGAGAAAGGTAATAATTAAGAGTTTTAAGTAGCTAGTCCAGAATCGCACATGTGGTAAGCAGGGAATTAGATGCAAAATCAGACTGATGTTTTCATTTGCTTACCCACCATGTTTTCAAATACCTGTGAAGTATTAAAAAAAAAAATAGAGTTGGATTTAAGATAAAGACTTGAGGTGGTGGAGGTGTAGCAGTTAAATTAATTTTCTATCTTTTGTGCTGCCAATTGAATAAGGCAAACTCCTAATGGGAGAGGTTCATGTTATGTTTAGAAACCAAGGCAGGGAGGGAGGTTTTCAAGTTGGAGAGTCATTGTACACTTAGAAGAGGTTAAGGTGAGGATCCGTGTCAAGGACAGCTCAAGCAACACAAGAAAAAGGAGTGAGCTGTGGAGAGAGGAAGAAAGAAATATTCCTTCACTTGTGTCTCATTTACTTTCTGAGGACAGTTCACTCACCTTGTTGTGTTTCCATTTTACACGGTGTAAAATCAGGGATAGGTGGCACGTGGAACCAAATTCAGGAAGATAGGCTGTCTGTATACAGTTTGCATTGGGCATCATAATTTGGCACTGCATACTTAAAGGGAGCCGAACCCTGTCCTTCAGTTCTTAGACCCACCATGTGCCAGCTCAGTCTGGTATGTGCAATATCCCATACGGGGTGCTGTGGGGTTGGCGAAGCTAAGAAAGATGCATTGCCTGCTCCTATATTCTTGTGTTCTAGCTGAAAGAAAAGACATCCCTAACGAAAATGCTGGAGGCAAAATAGTGCTCAGTGTCTATATTGGGTGCTGCTCAATTCCAAAAACAGGCACAGGCACAGTCAATCGTCATTCTTGACCTGGTAGTCAGGACTTCTTTCCTTGCAAAATTCAAGGGTCTTTCCTTGTAAAACATTAGGGACCTGAAGTTTTATGAGGAAGGCTTTTTAATTAATAGAAAAAGCAAATATCCTGGTAAAAATAACCACCTCAAATGATATTTATGCCTTGACATGATTGCACTTACCAAATTCTTTTCCAAAAGCAATGCTCAAAGAAAGTATGCAAAAGTGAGGGGGTGGGGAGGAGACAGGAAGTAGGTACAAGGAAACTGTGGCTTCTGAGAGACAGACTTTACCTATATCATCACTTTGTTTTAAGACTAGACCTGTTAGAAATTTATCTAAACTGGGAAATTTCAAGCAGTGGTTCTAAGTTCTTTCACTTTCAGTACTGTTGTGAATTTTCAGGGCACAGGTAAAATGTAAATGGAGACTTGGTGACCTTGTGCTTCGCATCTGGAAAACAGGCCTTACTCAGTGCTAAAGTCTAGATTTCTTTGGATGAGCCTGGATGAAAATGGGTTTGGCAGCTTGATTCTCTCATTAAATGGTTATCTAGTTCTCTCATATGGTTTTTTTTTTTTTTTTTGGGGGGGGGAGGCCACAGAGTTACTAAAGTGTAAAAATGCATACCCAGAGAGTCCAAGGATTACAACGCAATTAATAAAATCTACAATCTAAAATTTACCCTATTGAAGCTGAAGAAAGTGAGAGATCATCAGCTTGAACTCAAAATGTATCTTGAAAAATCATCTGACAATGAAAACCAAATTGAAAATTCTCGTAAATCATCAAGGCTGTAGGAGATCGATCTGCTGTGTTTGAGGACTTTATTCTCGGGCACTCAGTTTCCCCAGAGCCCCGCTGACCCCTAGCACACTTTCCATAAATAAGTAATTCTTCATTTGCTGACCTGCAGCAGTGAGTAGGCAGCAGCCCCTCTCCACCCAACTCTCCTTTGAGAGGAAAATGCCCTCTTGCATTTTTAATGCCACTCCTAAGACTCTGTGTCAAGTTTCCACAAAGTTTGCCAGAGGAATCAGCTGCCTCTTTTAATAAGCAGTTCCAAAAGGTCAGAAAATAAACAAATTTGACAATTTTTGAAAAATCAAAAGACAGAATGAAACATCTGATCCAACACACTGCACTTTATATTTTCAGAGATGTTAGCTTCTATCATTTTACCACCTGCCTGGACACACTGAAATTTACTTTATTTAATACAATAACAATGAAGTTATTATTATTTTTCTTGCTTCCTTCTCTTCCTTCCGCTGGCAGATACAGGAAGCATGACTCATCCTGGACTGACTCAGAGCAAGTGTGACTTCATGAAGCATTCACAGAGTGGGGTCTCGGGTGTCCCGTTCTCCATGATGCTGGCCACCAAGAAATCATTGGCTTTCTGGGCACTAAGAAAGTCTACCTCTCAATTTGGGGATCTTTTGTGTAAATTTACTAAATGCTATTGAGTGTAACACTCCCTGTTTATCTAACAAGGCACCTGAATCAAAAGCACAAAACCAAATAAAAATTGTATTTCATTATTATTGAAATTCAAGGTAATTTTATTTTCTCTTTTTTTTTTAAAAAAAACTATCTTTTTAAAATGTAGTAAGTACTCTATGAATTGTAAATAGTCTAAAAACCATGGAAATTAAAAGAAGAATGGCAAGCGCTTGTAAGATAATTATACAAATATACCCCTGTTGACATTTGGTATATCTTTTTTGTATCTGTGTTCAACACAAGGTTTTTAAAAATATCTTACAAAATTATACTGAATTATCGGTTACAATTTATTGAGGTATGTGATCTTCTACATTTTGTTCTTTTCTCTTATTAAATAGTATCCATAAAATTTCTACCATGTCCTAGTCATTGGAAGCCCTGGATAAGTGATACACAATGGATATAAATACTTGATGTTGTTACCTTTCAAATATAAGTAGTCACTTTGGGGTAGGTAGGTAGGTGGGAGGAGGGGGCAGGTAGGGGCATGGGACTGAGGAGAGCATGCCAGAATTATTCCTTAGTTTCCAAAATATATTCATTGCTAGAACTTTGAGAAAATATCGGTTTTCATTGAAGGTAAAAAACAAAGTGGACTTGATTTCCAGAGATAAACTTTGCCTCACTTACCTCTCTGTGTACCCGTTCCCTTAACTCTAATGTGTTATTTTGCCTGTTGGGGCTTGAGTTTCCTTCACTGTGCAATAAAGATCATCTCTAAGGCTCCTTTCTTCTTTCATAGCCTCTGATGCTTTCTTGCCTGCCTCTGCTTAGGACTTTCTTAGTCAAAGTAAAATTATCAGCAGGAAACGTTCATAAATTCCACCTCAAGGGAAATGAAAGAACATGTTGAAGGAAGAACACAGTTTCCCCACACAACCTAACTGTTGACAAACAGTGCCAAGAGGATGGAAGAAGGTCAAAGGTCTCTTAAAGGCCTCTTTAAGGTCTGGTCACCTGGTATTGTCCGTCCTGAGACTAGACATTTTACTTAAGCCTGTTTGGTTATCTGTGCAGTCACGTGAGACCCCATCGCTCACCTGAAAACTGCATTTTTTGCTTTTATTTGGAGGTATTCCCCACACTGGTTTTTGATAAAGGCCCTTTGAAACAGCGTGCATTTAGAGTAGTGTTACTGTCCTTCTATTAATAACAGTGATTTCCTTAAGTGTAAGTGGGTGGCAGTGAAATCTAACAACACATGGGAGGTGTTCGTTCCTGACAGATGTCACAGATTCCAGCAGGGAGGCACCAGTTCTTACCGCACGCTGGGGGAGGAAGTATGGAGCCCAGGATGGCTCAGCCTTCACGTATATGATTATTGAAAGATCAGGACTGAGACAATCTGTTGATGCACCCGGTTGATATAGGAAGATGCTTGGAACCCTGTGACCTAACTCAAGCAGGATTTATTGTGACATTAATAAACCTCGAAGGATTTGGGCCCTTTGTTTGCATAGGTCCCTTCCAAAGCCCAGAAAGGGGCGTGATGCAGGGTTCACATCATCATTTGTTTTTGTAAAATTTGCAAACATAAGGTGTTAGAGCTGCAGTTGGTTAAGACCAGTGTCTCCTTCCACTGCAGCTTCACCTCTGTTACACTTTCTCTAGTCTCAGGTGATGCGGAAGTAGCCATGGGCATTCTGAGGACTTCACCAAGTAGGAAGTTAAATTTGGGGAAATATTCAGATTGTCTTTTGTGGGATAATATTTGTGTGGTTCTAAGTCATTTCTGGTACTAGTTAGGTTATGGTTTGTTGACCTCATGAAGGACTGGCTTCTAGTAATACACTTGCCCCCCATTGTGCTGACTTATCCCAGGTCATGATGCAAAGGTGCAAGGTCAGAAGTCATATTGCAATATAAATGTGTCCTATGGTACCAGGCACCATTAGTAGGTGAGTAATAGAAGAGAATCAAGGTTTGAAATATACAGAGCCAGGAGCTCATGTGTGGTAAGAAAAAGTGCAAGCAGGGGATTGAGTCCTCACCAGCACCTAGTCAAAACTGAAGTTCTCTCCTATCAGGATATACTTAGTAATCCAGTATGTACAATAATAAACACACCATATATGTTTAAAGGGAAAGTACCCAAAGTAGACATTTGTATTCGTAGCATATAAACAAGTAGTCATTCTGTAAATAGTTGCATTTTTGCATTCCGGCTATCAGTTCTAAAAATCAATTATTGATTACTTGTGCTAGTGGAGGAATTATATTTCTCTTCTCCCATGAAAAAGGGTATTACAAAATTATTGTCAAATGAGGAGACAAAGTGTATGCCAGTGGTCCCCAACCTTTTGGCACCAGGGACCGGTGCTTCTATGAGAATCTAATGCCCAATGATCTGAGGTGGAGCTGAGGTGGTGATGCTCCTGCTGGTGAGTGGCTGCAAATACAGATGAAGCTTTGCTTGCTCACTGCCCCTGGCCCGCCGCTCACCTCCTGCTGTGCAGCCCACTTCCTTACAGACTTTGGACATACTGGTCTGTGGCCCAGGGTTTGGGGACCCCTGGTGTATGCAGTCATAAAATACAGGGTAAAAAAGTATTATACATGTGTTTTAGGCAATTAATAAAATATTAAGTTACTTTTCTGGATTATTTTTATGTCTGTCATATTTGACAACTGTTTTCATGTTTAAAATTTGATTTCCTTTCTCACTGTAAATAAATATTCACTTTTGTATAATTTTATATTCATAATTTGCATTTGTTTGTCGAGGAGGACTGCTTGCTTGCACCAGCTTCAGGCCCCATGAACCCTGAATCTGCCTCTGTTCCTAACCTAATCCTTGGCATGGGACTATTTCAGGCTCTGTCTCTTCTCCATCCTTTCAATTTCAAATGCTCTCTCCGCCTGCTCTTTGACCTCCTATCCACTTTGTATCTTTCCTCCCAGCCGCTTTGCCTCCTTATTCCCAACCTCTCCTGTGCTTCACCCGGCAGCCGTGGCCCCTCCCCACGCTCATGCCCAGCTCAGTTCTTCAAGTCTAGCTCCTGACGCTCAAGCCCAGGTCAAGGCCCTGGACTTCCCCCTTGCCTGGGAGAGGAGTTCAGATGGGCAGAGGGGACAATTTAGAAGAGTTTAACCAATGAGAAGCTGATAATTTGATCAGCTGCCACTTGTCTCCAGGAAGAACAGGCAGAGAGCCTGAAAGAGAGCCTGAGCTGTCTGCTCAGTCTGTTGTGCCATAGTGGCTCAGCGCTCAGAATTCGTGGTCCAGCAATGGTAACAACATGGTCTCTTGGACTCTTCTTGGTTGGCAACTGATGCTAAAGTTCATACACAATGTTTTTTGCAACTTACAGTATCATTTATTTTCCCTAGAATCTGGATACAATTAACTGTATCAAGACAGTGCTCAATACTATTTAAGCCTCATTTTTGGTTCTTTAAATGACCTCAGTATTGTAAATGTGAGAACTCATATTCCAATAATTGGAAAACTAGAATTTGACATAACAAATTTATTTAAGATTGATGTAACTACACAATTGCATACACAATTTTGTATGCAACACGTGGACTTTAATATTACAGAATTTGGCACTTAATAACTAGCTTACACATAAACAGTTACTCTTTGCTTATCTGCCCTAACCTGCCGAATTGTTTTACCAACAGACTTCCCCCTTACCCCACTGCCCCCATAGCTTTTTACTATATAAACAGATGATTCCTCCCCTTAAGACAAGGTGAAAAAAAACAAAGTTCCCACTCAGAGAGAGAGAGAAAAAAATAGTCCAGAATTATCAGATTCTAAAGTTTAGGAAAACTAAAGGTTAATGTTAGAAAGTTCTCTTCCTAAATGCCTGCTTTATTAATAACCCAGCAACTCCTAGGTAAGGTAGATTTGCTAAAGATAAGAGGTTGATTACATTGATGCTGTTTTGCTTTGCAAACGAAGACTGAGAAGGGCAGTTTAGGGGCTACTCTATAGGAAAACCCTTGGAGAGTAACCCTAGACCATCTCATTCACTATCATCTTTGCCACCCTTTCACCCTCCTGGGAAGATAGATGGTTTTTATCCTTTAAATAATGATGTTTTAAACTTATGTCCAAGTATAGTGTACCCCAGGGAGTTGTGATAGCCGCTGGAAAGTGTGATAAAGAAACAAATGTTAGAAACGCCCAAAAGTATTCCAATGCCTAATTCTTATCCATGCTTCCAAAAAGACTTAATCCTTTCTTCTTTTCCTTCCTTCTTTCCTTCTTTCCTTCCTTCCTTTCTTCCTCCCTCCCTCCCTTCCTTCCTTTTCCTTTTTTCTCCCTCTCTTCCCTTCTTTTCTTTTTTTCATTCCCAGCAAGAAAGTTAGGTAATAGAGGAGGAACAAGAACACCCGAGCACGGCACTGTTCAAGTTGCCTTGACTGATTTCTCTGCTCCTTTTATAAGCTAATGTGCCCTGTGAATCTCTAAGAGGAGGAAGTTGTAGGTAATGTTTCTCAAATTTCTTCAGCCTACAAGACCTATTTTCCATGGAGTTTGTCAAGGCACCTGTGTTCTTCTGGGCTCTATCTTTAGAAATAATCACCAGGCTTAGGAGATCGTGCCGTGACGACTACCCATACATATCCTCAACAGCAAGCCACGTTTGAACCACACGAATGCCAGCAGGCTGTTTATTTAGTTGCTCATCGATCTCTCTTTCGGTTCCTTCCCTCTGGGTGCCTGGGACCACACCCCTATGCAGAGCCAGCAGACCTAATGTGCTCACTGAAAGTAACCGTCTTGCATTATGGACAGGATACTACCTGTGACACACCCAGCCTCCACGCCATTGAATTCCCTGTGCTCTGGTTCTGGCTCTTTGGTTAAATGGAATTTTCCAAACTAAGTTAAAAAGGGGAGGCTTTTTAAAAAGATCTTTTAAGAAATGGAAACTAAGACAATATGCCATTTGTCTGAACACAAAATATGCTTGGCGTCCTCAGACATTCAGCCATGTCACTTCATGACTCCTCTTGATCCCGGACGGTGCCCCCTAATTGCCAGGCTTGAGTCACCCCATCTTAGGGCAGAATTACGAACAGATGCCAAACCAATTTGCTGCTCTGTAAATGTCAGAATTTAAAATACTAAGAGATGTATCGGCCTTCCAAACACTAATAGTGTTCCTGCACTTGACAAACTTTGTTGCTAAGGAAATGGGTGTTCTCTCTTCTACTTTTTGCCACAAAAACAAAACAAAACAAAACAAAACAAAACAAAAAAAACAAATAGATTTCAGGAACTTCTCTTGGAGTTCTTGAGATCAAGAAATTAACTTTGGCACTTGCAACAGATTTTTCAGCTCGTGTCTATGTAACATCTCAATGTCTTCTTAAGATAACCAAAAAGAATAAATAAAAGTTACAGCCTCCCCAAATCATACATATTATTTTAAATATGTACACAAAAAGTATATATGTTTATATATGTATAGAACATAAAAGTATATGTGTGTATATTTATATATAATCTCATTAAGAAATCTTTGAGGTGAAGAGGTAGAATTTCTGAAAATGAAAAATACCAACTACAGAAAAATTTTCTCTCTGTCTCAGCCATCAATAATGGCTCTTTCTCTGAACTCCTAGAACACTTAACTGAAGAACAATCCAGTCTGTAATCATCAACTCTCCTCTAGTGTTTGCAGTTACCCTTTCCTCTAAGCATTTGTGAACTCCTTCAGGGCAGAAACCATGCTCCCACTTGTGCATCTCCCAGCCCCCAGAGCAGTGGCAAACCTGTACTAGTGGCTCGGTAAATGTTTATTGGGCTGAGCTATGTCAAACCTGAAGACCTGCTTGCTAGCTGTGCCTCTACCATTATCTACATATGATTGGGGGAGGACAATTATTTAACCTCGCTGTTCCATAGTTTCTGCATGTCTAAAACAAACAAGTTGGATCACATGACATCCATGATTCTCTCCAGAGCGAAAGGTCTCTGAGTCTGTTTCTCTACCTCAAAGTCTTCACTTGCAACGTGAGGATAAACTCCTGATTAGCTTTAAGTGCAAGCCATATATTGGACTAGGTTTCTCTCCTTTTTTCTAAGTGGTGTGATCTGTACAGGCCATTTCTAAATGTAGGATGAGGAGGTAACCAGACATATGATATGTTTAGAGAATGCTCAAATGTCTTTCCTTTTCACAGCCTAACTCTTGTAACAGGGTAACTGAATTTTGTAACAACAACAACAACAACAATCCCTTGTATTTGTTTAGTGTGTCACATTTTACAAAATACATTTGATCTTTTTATGCTCACAACTGCCTTACAAAGTAAGGAAAGTAGATAGTATTCTCATATCACCGATATGGAAAACTGGGGCTTAAAGAAGTTCATTTGCCCAGTGGCACCCATATTTGTGCCAGTGTGAATTCAGCCTGGGTGATCTTCCCACTGCACTCACCCTCTGAGCTTAGGCATCACGACCGCGAAGTAAATCTATTACTTGGGTGGGATGGGGGAGGCATTTAGGGCTCATCCACTCAGCCTCTTTTTGCACCTGCATTTAGCAAACATTGTTAATGTCTAGGGTATTTTAGTCTCAGGCGTGGTATGATACCAGTAAATTAATCCAATATTTTCCACAGTGTATTTCATAAAACACCCGCATGATGTAAGAATTCCCTGAAAAAAAGAGAAAATTTTGTGGTGAAATAATTGGGAAATGCTCCATCCACACCCTCTCTTAGAGATTTGCAGTACATATTTGCAATAAAAGTGCTGAGAAGTCCTGTATGAAGAGCCCTGTTTAAATACTTTTAAATTCAGTAGTAAACACTATTTAGAACATATGATGCATAAAATATTATTGACAGGTTCCTACCCACAGACCGTCCTGAGATCCTGGTGAAATAACAGTACAGAAGTATGAAAAGGAATAATTCTTCTCTCTCTCTCTCTCTCTCTCTCTCTCTCTCTCTCTCTCTCTCTCATACACACACACACACACACACACACACACACACACACACACACACACAAGAACAGAGATAACTATAGCCCAGAATAAATCCCAAGGAACTGCAGAGGAGACCACATTCCATGACAGGACCCCAGAGAAGCTGTGAACTTGGAACTGGTCCATCCCGTAGTGGGCAGAAGGTGCCATGTGGGGTTCAAGCAGAGCAACTCACTGAAAGTCTATCTTAAAACAACTGTGATGGGTGGGAGCCGACTTCCACCCTATAGTGGAAGAAGCATTTATCTCGAGCTTGAAATGGAAAACCATCTGCTGGGCTGGGCGGAGGCCATGCTTCCAGTGTGGCTGTGGCACAGCCCACAGAAGGCCTTCCCCCTCCTGCATGTGGAAACCCACTCCTTCCCACTCAGCCTGAAGTGAGGATGGTCGATTTGGCCTCTTCATAGGGTAGCGTTCCCTCCCCACACCCACCCGGCCCTTTGAAAAAGGAACAATTAAAGAATAAGATGAATATCAAAAATGAAAATTTAATGGAAGAGCTGGAAAATACAAAAAATCTTTCAGAATCTAGAGAAAAAAGAGAAAGAGACAAATGATGTGAGAGAAATAACAATAAGCAGATGCCAAACTCAAAGGGACAACATCCAATTAATACAAGTCACAGAGAAAATAGAGGGCAGGGCCACACCTGACACATGATACACCCTCTCGATACAACCATTCAAGTGCCAGACCCCAAAAAGGCCAAGCCTGTGCCCCTGGAGCTGGCCAGCATTCTAGTAGGGCAGCAAATAAAGTGCAATGCCAGAGGTATAAAGAAAACAGGAGGATAAAGACACAGAGCAATAGAGAGGTGCTATTGTGGATGGTAAGGAGATGATACTTGAGCAGAGACAATGAATGAAGTGAGGAATTGAGCCATGTTCAATCAATATTGGCTGAATGCATGAAAGGATGGATGAAAGCCTGTAGATGGAAGAATGATAATGGTGCTGAGTAAAGCACACCACACTTTTCTCATCTGTAAACGGAGAAGTTCTATTAGATAATCTCCAAGGCCAGTGACAATTAGAAAGGGGCCTTCAGTCTCACCCAGTAAACCCACTTTAATTGTTGCGGTCAAGTTAGTGATTTCAGGGGATACTTCTTGTCTGACAATGTGTTAAGAAACACCAAGCAACACTTTATCACAGTCTCACCGAAATATTTTCTCCAGTGTCTGGGAGCTAGGGTTTTATACTGTGGCTATTTTTAGTTGTCTGCAGTGGCTGCTGGGACCTATTGCCTCAGGAGGCTGAGGAGAACTTTGCCCCAGGGTGGGGCATTCCATTCTGTAATCTTGCCCTGAAGAGCTCTCTAATTGAGGTTTGACAACCTACAACCTCTGAGAACTAGATACCTCCTTCATGAAATGCAAGATCAGGTCCCTGTGCTGTGCACAGAGCAGTCAGCAAGAAATTGTCCAGTTATTTTGATCACTGCATCAATAGTTCCCATTCAAAACCTTCTGCTGAAATGAAGAGGACTATTTTGCTCTGGGATTGATCAATGCTTGGAAAGTCTTGGTTGGAGGTGGATCAGAGGACAATGCCCATCATCCGATTTTCACAAGGGCAGCTCGGGGTCTGTGCTCCAAACTGCATGATCTGTCCTTACAAGTCAAACAGGGACTGACTGACATTCAGAAAAGCAACTCGAACAGTCCAGTTGGGAGATTCTGAGCTAGGTATTTAATCTGCCACTTCTCTGCTCCAAGAAAATAAAGACCAGACTGGCTGTAAAACCCACCACTGCAAAAATAATTTTCCCAAAGCACAGTTTTAACCTTGCGACTTCCTAGTTTAACCCTCACACCTCAGACATTCCCTGCTACAGATGCAATATACTCCTAAGGCCTTTTGCCATCCAAGCCAAACTCCAGGTATAATTTTGTTTCTCCCATGCCTTCACATCAGCCCCTTTATGCTCCATCCAAACTGTAGTATTGAGTGTTCCCTATAAAGGTATTTTCCCACCTCCATCCCTATCATAAACTGAATGTTTATATCCTCCCCAAATTAATATGTTGAAATCGTAAGTCCCAGTGTGGCTGTATTTAGAGATTGTACCTCTAAGGAAGTAATTAAGGCTAAATGAGGTCTCAGGAGTGGGACCCTGATCTCATAAGATTAGTGTCCTTATGAAAAGAGACACCAGAGGGCTCACCCTCTCTCCTCCCTCTGAAGGCACAGTGAGAAAGCCACCATCCACAAGCTAAGAGCTGTCACCAAACCTACCCAGACCTACCATGCGGGTACCTTGACCTTAGATCTCTAGCTTCCAGAACTGTGAGGACATAAACGTCTACGTTAAGCCTCCCTCTGTCTGTAGCATTTTGTTATGCAGCCCGAGCTGACTGATGCAGAGCCCTTGCATGTACGGTCCCTCTTCACAGAGTGTCCCTTTGGCCATTTTCATTACTGAATCCTTCAAAGAAATGCTTTCTTTTCTGCAAGTTTTCTCTAATCTTCTTAGCTAGTAATATTTTCCTCTTCTAAATTCCCAAAGAACATTGTCAGTACCTTCCTTTATAAATTTTCTCTTTTTGACTTAATTATTGTTACTTGTGAATACGAAATCTTTCCTACTGAGATAAAGGCACTTGAAGGTAGGAACCATGTCTCATTCATCTTTGTGTTGCCCATGACTATCGTTAACATATTAAACATGTCAACTGTCTTTTATTGAGTGCCCCCTCTGTGCTAGGCACATGTGAAATGTTTTCTATGCTTAGCTGGAATCCTCACAATAACTTTAAAAAGAAGGATAATGTTATCCTCATTTAAAAATGTGCAACTGACTGTATGATTCTACTCAAGTGTGGTACCCAGAATAGTCAAATTCAGAGACAGAAAGTAAAACAGTGATTACTGTAGAGTTTCAATTTTTTAAGATTTTAAGAGTCCTGTGGGCATATGATGGTAATGTAGCACAATACAAATGTACTTAATGCCACTGAATGGTATTAACTTAAAATTGGTTAAGATGTCAAATTTATGTGATGTGTATTTTACCTTAATTTTTTAAAATGCTGAAACTGAGGTAACGGAGAGGTAAAGTAACTTGCCCTAGGTCATCAAGCTAGAGAGGGACAGTGCTTGGATTTGAGCCCTCTCTATCTGTTTTTCTAGTTCTGCTTCATTCTGATGGTTCTTCTTTTCCTGTATATCAGAGAGAAGCCCCTTTTCCTTGGGAAAGGTGGATCTAGCCCCCATCCTACAGTGGGATTGACTCGTGAGCATAAAAAGAATGAAGGCACCACTGCAGCCTCATCATGGAGTCAGCTGACCTCGCCCCAGACAGCCACACTCCAGGACTCTCTCTACACTTGAAAAATAAAACCCTGCTTTAAAAACTATTGTCAGAGTTCCTGTAATGAGCAGCCAAAAGCTCTCCTAACTCTCTCCAGGGAGTTAAAATTCATCGGAAATCTTGTGAATACTGTGAGGTTGTAATAAAGAATGAAAAGGAGTCCCCCCAAAAGTGAGGCTTGGCCATTCTCTTCTCCCCTCATCTCAAGCTGTAAAACCACTGACTGAGACTTTGGGCAAAGCAGAGTCACCTCATCATCACGTCCTGGTCAACACACTCTCCAGCATCACTCCAGGGCACAGCCCAGTCACATTTGGGAATGGGAACTCTTCTGGCCAATCATAATTCAGGTTGAGTTTAATGTTCCTTGCCGGAGGTACTGTGTTCTGAGACTGTAATGACCGTGCCATGCTTCGCAAGGTTTCTTTACATTTCTTAGTGTGTCTTTTTCTTAGGAGAGCCAAAGAAATGATAGACTGGTCACATTAACTCTATGACCTCAGGGACTGTGCCTGACTTGTTTGCCTCTAGATCTCAGACATCTGGCACTAGGCTCGGCACAGAGAGAACACTCACCAAATGTCGGTTGAAGTGAATGAAATTAAGTCATGTCACCCCATAGAAGCCCGTAGGAGTTAAGCATTGCTAGCCCATTTTACAAAAGGAAGTCAGTTTAGTTCAAGAGTCGTGAACCAACTAGGACATGTCATGTACTCTTCAAGTCCCAGCTTGTGATCAAGGCCTATCTTTGCCCTCAAAGAGTTTGAAGTCCAGTAAGGAAGAACGCTGACACAGCAGAGAGGTCTTCCTAAGCCAAATAGTCTTTCTTATATAGTTCAGGTGTGGCCCTGGGAAACACATTAAGACCCAGCCTCAAATTTGATTATTAAGTGAATCTCGTCCAGAGCTCTGATGACATGAGCATTTTGATTAAAAACACAAAACAAAACAAAACAAAACTGAGGCATTCACTAGAACAATGCTTTGGGGTGGTTTGTCCTAAATATTTATCTATCATTAAAATTAAAAATCAAGAAAAAACAAGCTAAGTAAAGCATGAAAAGATCAAGTAAATACAAATTATTGCAGCTGCTGTTAAAAGGAGAGAGATTCAATATAAATCTACGTAAAAATAAATAATTCCTGAAAAAAAGAGATTGGAGTGAAGTGAGGGGCGCTAATAGTTGTATGACATTTATTTAATACTTATGACTTTTATATATATATTAACTTGTTTTCTCTTCACAATAATACAGTGAGACATTCAATAAATTTCCCAAGATTGCAGAGCTAACAAGTGACAGGACCAAGACTGAATCACATGTCTAGCTCCAGGGTTTCAGCTCTAAAAACCACTACGCTAAACCACCTCCCAAAGTGACATAAAATTGAGAAGGACAATATAATTGCTGAAGCCTGGATTCTCCTTCCTGATGCTACCAGCCAGCCTGGTGCCTACATTTCTTTCAGAGTTGAAGGCCTGCCCCTTCCACGAAGGCTTCCCTGATCAATCTAGTCCTCTCCATCTCTGAATGCCTTCTGCGCTTAGTCGGTACTGTGAATCATATCTTCTAGAACCTGATTCTAACACAACTCTTGTATTAATTTTGAAATGCCTCACAGTATTAATCCTTCCTCCTGAGCTTGTTCTTTAGAGTCTCATGGAAGGGCCCCCCACTTTAGACTGCTCGTCTATCTCTCACAACATGTGCACATGGAGTGCAGAGTGCACGCTCAATAAAGATTCATCGATCTGTTGATTTGAAACAAATTAAAGGGATACATATGAAGGAACAGGCAATTGACCTGAGCTCATGGTTGAATCTATAAAATTTTTATTATACAATAAGAACTTGCCACACTCACGAAGTTGTTTAACCTTCACCCCGAAATTAATTTTCTCAGTAACCAACCTCCTCCCAACTCCTCCACCCCCAGATAACACTCCCTGCTTTAACTTGGCAAGTTGTCTTGACTGAGGAGAAGGACCCTGATCTCTGTGTATAGGTTCCAGGCATAATGTTACATGTGGCCCTCATAGCTGGAGGGACACTATCTTCAGTCCTCAAAGTTCCTGCAGTGTTGATGGCTAACGCTTGTCACAGAGACACTCTCAGTCGGCCTGGGCTTAGCCGATGGAGGGTGACCTCTTCACTGAGATTTCAAGGACTGATTGTTGCTAGAAGAGTTTGCATAGACAGTTACCATTTTATTTATTTTTATTTTTATTTTCCATGAAGCAACTTTTAATGTATCAACACTTAAAAATACACCGTGATTTAATGAATGAAACATCAGTACGGCAACACAGAATTGAGATCCAGAGAATTATACTCTTATGAGTTGTCTTTCCTGTGCTCTGGTTTACAAGGGTATTGGCCGAGAGACCAGCTTAGAATCATTTATTCATACCTGGAAGATACAGGCCAGGAAATTCTAAGATTTCACAGGCTTTTTCTGTTCCTAAAAAAAATGCTAAGAGCTCTCTGAAGGTCTTAAAAACAATTGACCATCCAAATATGTATGCTGGGCACCCTTCCCCCTTTGTGGGTCAAGGAAGAAGGGAGTTTGTGACTTTCCCTGAAAATAAAACAAAACAAAATCTCTCACACTCTTCTAGGAGATTCTGAAATGTATTAGAAATTTCAAAACTGGAACAATGCCATCAAAAATTAAACTTCTTTATGCTCGAAGCTACCCCAAAATAATAAAATTGGGAACTCCCCCCCCCAAAAAAACCCAAAAAGTTACCATTTTAAACTAACTAGCTCATATGAACTTGGAGCACAGATACTGTTTATAGATATGAATACTTTTCACTGGTAATTTTTTAAATTTCGTGGGCATAACACTCTTCTGTCTCACTAAACCCAATCACCCAACCTCTTATTTTTAGACAAGGAAATAAAGGCCCAGAGAGGAGCCTGTGACCACACAATTGGTTGCTCATCATGCCAGATCTGAACCCATGTCATCCTACAATAGCACTGTCCTATGGGACGTTCTGTGATGATAGAAGTACTTCATATCTGGACTTTCTAGCACAGCAGCCATTAGCCACATGTGGCTGTTGAATGCATCAAGGCTAGCATGACTGAAGAACTGACTTTTCAATGTTTGTTTTTTATTTAAGCAAAATAGCCACTCGTGGTTAATGGCTATCATTTTGAATAGCACAATTCTAGAAGAACCAAGCCAGTTTACAGAGGGCTACGATTATAAACAGAAAAAGACTCTACACCAAATTCTTTTATTTCTTGCCACTATAGAAGAACTGGAGAAAAATATTTCTGTAGAGGGAAAGAACAACGTCAGTTACAGTCCAATTAGCAAAAGGCACTCATGCCCATTATTCATTACCACCTCACATATTTACTGTTCAATTGTTATCATTGGAACCTTGGAACTTTAGTGGTTTCATAAATATGGAATTCTCTTACTTATTAAAACTGTTCCATGTTACAGTCGTGCACCAGGCTCTGGCAATAAAGCAAGGCTGACGGCTTTTGACAGGCCTGGCACTCGACTGGACCCACAGGCTGATGAAGGGTTGTGGAAATCTCTGCTTGTAAAGCATAAAAATGGGGCATGGCATGAGCCCAGTTCTCTAATTTTTATCCTTCCACAATTGCACAAAACATTGGTCTCAGGGCAAAATTTATGCTCCACTAAATAAAAAGTCATTTCATATTTTTAAAGGAGTGTTATCTAGGAGCAGAGCTGCCGGCCAGCACATTTTCCTATGTACACAACACGATTCAGACACAAATTCATTTCAGACACTTTGGACCTAATGGAGTACCAATCCAAGTGGAAACTGCAGCCAAGAAATCAAGAGAAGGAAGGCTGAGATTTGGAAGGGCAGCAATGGAAGAATGAGGAAAGACCACCAAGAGCAAGGATGTGTCATTAGAGACCAAAACCCAGATCACACACCCTCATACTCCCAATTACTGTGTACAGACATGAACATTGGACAGAAAGAAGGCTTATAGGGAAAAAAATGGATTAATTTGGAATATGGTTTTGGAGGAGAGCACTACAAATACCCTACCACAGAATAATGACAAATAGGTGTTAGAGCAAACTAAACCTGAAACATAGCCAGAGGCAAAAATGACAAAACTGAAGCTGTTCTACTTAAGGCACGTCATGAGAAAGCTGGGTTCTTTGGAAAAGGCAATAATGCTGGGAAAAATAAAAGGCAATGGGAAAAAGGGAAGACCAACTATGAGATGGACTGGTTCCATGAAAGAGGCCATAAGGATGAGTCTACAGGAGATGTTGAGGTCAGGACATGGTGGACATCGCTCATTCACAGGGTCATCAGATGTTGGACTCAGCAACACATAACGACGATATCAGAAGGTAACTGAAAATAGAATTCTCTTTTGGCAGTAGCAAAGCCTACTTTTCCTAGGGTTCCCCAAGGGAACTCATAGAATCACCAGAGGCTTGAATAGTGAGAGGTTAAAAGATGAGAAGATGGAATTCCATTTTGATCTTGTGTTGGTGAATGATTAGCTAGGACACCTGTTTTCTTGTCTCCTCCTTGCTGAAAACTTAAGGTCCATTATAAAGACTTTGCAAAAGACAACATTCTTTTAAAAAGAATGGAAAGAAAGGTCAGCAAGCAACCTTTGACTAAAGGGCAAAATATTTGCTATAGCTGTCTCTCATAAACTCACTTTAGTATTGTTATCATTAGATTTTATTTCAGGTAATCTTCATGACTATATTCCAAACTGTAATTCAAATTGGAATTAAAGGGACAAATATTTGAAAAAAAAAAAAAAAAAAAAGGAGAGCAACTCAAGAGAAATGGGGATCTTAAAATCAATTAGAACAACTTCCACTTCTGGCCAAGATAGAGTAAAAGAAACCAGATTTACCCTTAACAATTAGGATATTATCTTAAACAATAGTAAAGCAGACAGACTATATGAAATAATAGTTTGCAGACAGTGGAGACAAATAGCACAGAACCCAAATAGAGCCTGACAGTCTTTCTAAGTTGAGGAAATAGCAGTTTGGAGTTTGGGAGGGTCAAGGCAGCTCAAAATTGCAGATCTAAGTGCCAGAGTGAACGGGGCATGAGAGAGAGAGAGAGAGAGAGAGAGAGAGAGAGACAAGAACCAATCCATATTCTGCACCCTATGGAAAATTAATTCGAAATGGATCATAGAACTAAATATAAAACCTAAAGCTATAAAACTTCTAGAAAAAAATACAGAAGAAAATCTTTGTGACCTTGGGTTAGATAAACATTTCTTTGAATACAAAAAGCACAAACCAAAGAAAAAAATTGATAAATGGACTTCATCGCAATCAAAAATTTCTGTCTTCCAAAGACACGTGAAAATGAAAAATCAAGCTACAACTTGTAAACTATTTGCAAAACACTTATCTGATAAATAAATTGTATCTTGAATATACAAAAACTCTTAAAATTCAGTAAGACTTAATGCTAAAATAATAAGTAAATTATTTAAACAGATACTTCATCAAAGACTTGATGATAGGTAGTAGTACTATGAAATGATACTTAAAACAACATTAGTCATTAGAAAAATGTAAATTGAAGCTGTAATGAAATACCATTGTACTTTACCAGTATGCTTGAAACTTAAAGATAGACAATATCAAGTGCTGGAAAGAAAGCAACTAGAAGTCTCGTACAAATTCTGAAAATAATTTGAAAGTTTCTTTTTCATATAAGTCAAACATTCATTCACGATATGACTCAATAATTTCACTCCTAAGTATTTGCCTAGGAGAAACGAAAATGAAATCAACACAAAAGCTTATGTATGAATGTCTATAGCCACTTTTATTACTAATGGACTTAAACTGGGAAAGAACCCAAGTGTCCATCAAATGCTGAATGCATGAACAAATTGTGAGATAATCATACAATGGAATACTGCCCAGTAATCAAAATAAACCAACTGCTAATATATTTTAAATATTATGCTAAAGTGAAAGAAACCACACATAAAAGATTACACAGCTTAATTTCATTTATCTGATACTTTAGAAAGGCAAAACTATTGTGATAGAAAGATCTGTGGTTTGTAGGAGTCAAGGGAATGAACACGTGGTAACAGATCGAAAGATAATTTTTTGAGGTGATGGAAATCTTCTAATCTATGATTGTAATGCTTGTTAAAGAACTGTGTGCAGTTGTTCAAAATTCATTGAAGTGTACACTTAAAATTCTGAATTCTAATTATGTAAATTAAGTTGCAATAAAATTGAACTCTTCCAAAAGCAGGGTACATAATAGGATATATGGTATAAGGTCATCCGTATTAAATAAAAGAGAAGAAAAAGGAGATGATTTCAAATAATGAATATATGTATATTTGCTCGAATGTGCATAAAATGTCAGGAAACACATATATACAAATTGTAGAATAAACTGCCTCAGAAAAAGGAAATGGGGTATCTTAGGGCATATGGTAGGGAGGTAGATTCTAGCTTTCGTACCTTTCAAATTTTGAACCATGCAAACAATAAACCTATTTAAAGTGGGGAGAAAAATCAGTTGGGTTCCAAGACCTGCTTTTCTTCAATACGATTTGAGTCAAAATCCTGTTTCTATGTGAAAATATCTCTATCTTTGTTTCTCACCATTTCCTCCTTTCCCTGTTTTAAAAATCATGGGCTGCGTAAGTGTATGTTCAATACATACTTCAGAAAGCATGAAAATAACATAAATTTAAGATGTGAGGGAAAGGAGGGGAGGCGGTGTCCCTGTGAGAGGAAGACTATTTTACTGTTGGAGAGAAAGAAGCTTCCGTACAGAGCAGATTAGAACCAGTGGGAGCTCTCAGGCTCAACTCATTCAGTCTAGTTTGTTTGTTTGTTTGTTTGTTTGTTTGTTTGTTTTACAGGTGAGAAATTTAATGCCAGGGAGTACAAATGACTTCTCCCAAGTTGCATGGTTAGTCAGTGTCAGAATGGGGTGGGAGGGTAGGGGGGAACATAGCTCTTAAGTTCTGCTAAAGAGATAATATCGATAATGCAGGTGACTTAACACAGAGCATGATCCACAGTAAACATTCAGTAACTATGAATTTCCCCTTCTCTTTTCTTCCCTATGTCAGTTGGCTTCTCGCCAGGATGCACCAACTATCTATCCCCAAGTCGAAGAAAAATATCAAAGGCAATCATACAGGGACAAAATATAGCTTTACCTGAATGCTGACCAAATTTCCTAGAACACACTAATGAGCTTTCTCTTCAAAAAATATAACTTAACTATTCTTCCCATTACCAGGTCAGTTTAATCTAATTTAACAAATATTTGTGAGCCTCAATTATGAGCCAGTTTCTGTGGTATGGTAGGTGTCTTGTTGAAGAACGGGGTGGTGACACAAGCCCTAAGATGGAGGGAAGCACTAAGGGAGGATCACTCAAAATGACCTGGAGATTCAGAGGTGGCTTCTGAGGGAATATGAGTCCAGAAGGAAAAGGAGAAGGTGGTCTGATGATGGAGGGAGGCAATGCTTAGGCAGAGCAACTGCTGCGGCAAAGCCAAATGAGGCAGAAAAGCACCCGTGTGTGGGGAGCTCAGCATTCCTGTGGCATAATGAATGAGGCAGGGAGTGGTAGGAAATGAAACCAGAGAAGCCCCCAGGTGGTTAGGAGCAGGACATAAGGCCTTGCATGTGGTGCTCCAGTGTGAACTTGGTTTTGTAGGCAATGAACAAGGCTTAATGCAGGGGAATTAAGAATCTGATTTGCAATTTTGCTTCCAGGAATTGTCTTTACTCCAGCAGGTAGGTGGACAGTTTAGTTAACTTTGACTAGCATTTACATATCACCCTGTGACAAGCCCCATGCCCCCATGGGACACTGTGTTGCAGGAACAAGCACACATGGTTCCTTCTGTGAAGGAGCTGACATTCTGGTGAGTTATGCTATAAAAAAATGGGAGTCCAGAAGAGGATCTGTCATGTCACTTGCTGTTCTAACACCATTCCCCTTCCCCAGTGTTGTAACTGGCAGTCCTACTCCAGTCAGTTGATGTCCCCTCCCCCAGCACTGACACAACTCATTTTCTCCTGGTCACTGTGTTTCATTTGCCTTCTACGTCTATTGACAGAATGGTATTTGGTCAATTACACTGATGCAGAAACAGAAAGACAGGCTCGGGAACAAGGACACATTGACTTGGCTATAGTGACATTCTTAAGACAGGCCACTCTGCACTGTAACACCGACCACAGGTGAGTCTCCAAGTCCATTGACTGGAACATCCCAACAAATCGAATTAAGCACTGAGAATAGTGACTTTCTGCCCAGGTTCAGGATGATACCAGGAACACACCAGGCATTCTCATAAATGTCAGAGAACTGATGAGATGCAGGTGTCAAGAGTCCACCGAATTCTTACAGAATCCCCTGCATTTGGTGGGAAACCTGGATCCCAGGAACGGCCGTCCATGTGCAGGGGTTCCCATGCTTCAGCTCAATCCCACTTTCAGGGGCTGTAGTGGGTTGAAGGGTTCCTCTCTCCCCAAATATATGTCCAACCAGTACCTGTAACTGTGACCTTATTTGGAAAAAGGGTTTTTGGAGGTGTAATTACATCAAGACTCTTGTGATGCAAGTGTCTTGGAGTAGAACAGACTCGCAATACATTCACAAGTCTTAATAAGAAAAGAGAAGGGAAAACAGATACGGAGACACAGGAGGGAACGCCATGTGATGCTGGAGGCAGATACTGGAGTGATGCAGTTTCAAGCCAAGGAATGCCAGGAGACATTAGGAGCTGGAAAAGGCCAGGGAGCCTTTTCCCCTAGAGCTGTCAGAGAGTATGGTTCTGCTAATATCTTGACTTCAGACTTCTGGTTTCTAGAACTGTGAGAGAATAGATTCCATTATTTTAGCCCCCCATTTTATGGTAATTTGTGGCAGCAGCTGTATGAAACCCATATAAGGGGCTTGGAGTACCACTCTCATTGACTGCGATAGGCCACAGGGACAAGCTTTCCTCCTGCTTCAGTGCACTGAGGGCCCTGGGGTAACTTATTTCCTCCTTCCTTCATTTAATCATCATTTAAGTAGCCATGGACTAGGTATATGAAATTGGATAAAGGCAGACACTCCTTCAAGAGTCGTTCACAGCTAGAGAGAGAGAGAGAAAGACATAAAGAGGCAATTATAACATAAGCTGTGGGCTGAATTGTGTCTCCCCAGTATTCACACATGGAATCCTAATTCCTAGTACTTCCGAATGTGACTGTATTTAGAGACAGGGTCTTTAAAGAGGTAATTCAGTTAAAATGAGCCTTAATCCAACATGACAGGTGTCCTCGTAAGAAGGGGAGATTAGACATAGCCGCACACAGATGAGCCACCATGCGAAGACGCTGGAGAAGATGGCCATCTATAAAAGGACTTCAGAAGGAACCAACTCTGCCAATGGCTTGATCTTGGACTTCTAGCCTCCAGAATTGTAAGGGAAAAAGTGTTATTGTTTAAGCCATGCAGCCTGTGGTTCTTTCTTTGATATGGCAGCCGTAGCAAACTGATACACTGAAATAAGAACAATGAATGGGCACAGAGGATACCCAGTTCAGGCCAGGCTCAATTAAAACTTTGTGCTGAATCAATATATCCCCCAAATATAAAGTAACTGGATACATATATAGATATTATATAAATCAGCTGCCTACTGGTTAACATTTTTCCAGAAATTTGTCAATATGCCGCCAAAGATCTAAATATTTGAACATATCTAGATAGTAAGTTGAATGAATGAATAACTGAAGAAATACATAGTCTTATTATACACAATGTACTTATATATAAACCCCTGGACTAACCTTAGAAATGAAGTTTGGTAGATTTCTATTTGGTCCAGCTCTATGAGGTAGGTAGAAATGCTTTTTAATTTGCTCATCCCTCACCCTACACATTACTTTGCTCCTCCAAAACATTCTATTACTTTGTTGCCTTTGGGATAAAACCCAAGTCTCATTTGCCATGCAAGACTGCTCTCATAGTTTTCCAACCTCATCATCTGTCCTGCATGTGTGCAGACCTCTTCACTCCAGCCAGATAGGTCTAGTCCTACCCAGGTGCGTGTTTGCTGTGCCTCTGCCTAGGCTTAGCCCACTGCCTGGAATATGCTTACTGGCTCCTCAATTAAGCCACATCTCAACATCCCTTATTTTCTCGGTTGGATTTTATAGCTTCTCATCTGCAATGATGAGTCTTTGTTTGATTCCAAGGAAAATTGACTAAATGTATTGCTAATGAAAACTCCCAGGAAAGACCTAGGAGTTGAGGGGTCCTGTTCTCACCAGATCTTGATCAAGAGCAAAAGCCCTGGGTACACAGATGATGACACAAAAAGAAAGAAAGAAGTTTCTTTTTAAACTAAACATCCCTGTCAATATAAAACTTAAATCGTTACCTACAATATATGTTTATTCATTTATTTATAAACTTTATTAACATAACTACTGTAAGAGTACACAGAACACATCATGAACTATATAAAATATTAACATTTAAGAGGACTAGATAAAATTAAATAGAAATATTGCTTAATTTTTAAATTCTAATTATAATATTCTGATATGTCATACATTACATTGAATACTCTGTTCTGGATAACATGATCCTTGGAACAATATCAGGCTCTTTTGCAAAAGCAATAATAATTATTGACAAGTTTGTGACACTTTCCACTATGTTGAACTAAATTATAGGGAGTCACTCCTTTAGAACAAAGATTCCAGGCTATGAGGCTAAGAAACATTAACTAGGGCTGGTATGTTGTGGACTTTGGGGGGTCACCATTTACATTTTCTATGAATCATTCCCCCTAAATCTGATCAATGCATAACCTTTGTAGCCCTGCACGAGGTCCCGTGAGTGCCTAATCAGAGACAGGTTCTGCATATGCTTCTAAGAACAGGCTTCACGTGAGCCAAGGAAGGAAAGGCGTGTTGGACTCATGTTGGCCTTTCCAACTACACCCAAATCTAGGATCATAATCATTATCAAGCAGTATTCTAGAGTAGATAACAGGTGGTGCCATATATGTGCACACTGATAAAGTGCTGGAGCCATATCCTCTGGGAGACTATATGAAACTAAAGGCCATAGGAGCTGGACTGAATTTCAGAGATGAGGAAACTCGAATCCAGGAACATTTCACAGCAAATTATTGACAGTAGCAACAAGCCCTGCTAGGAAGATGGTGAGCACACTTAACCCCTGTAAAATTTGAGGGGGTTCCAGCACCCCCTCCAGGTTGTTGGGAAGAGGAGGGAGCCTGAGCGGTTACACTCATACCCTCCACTCCCACGCAAGCCGAACAGCCCCTGTTTTTACCTGTTTTTGTATATTACGTTTTGTATATTACACTTCCATTCAACATTGAATAAGTAGGATAGGGCAGAGGGATGAGAAGCAAGGATGCTAACTGTCCCTCTCGTTACTGAGTTCTGCTAAATTCCTTAAAAATGAGTTCACACACAAGAGGTCATTAGTATATGCTAACATTACAGTTAACATATGTATACTAAAAAGAATGTCAACTTAAAAATTTAATTAAATCTGGTATTTGCTTTACAGTATTACAGATCATAAATAATTTAGGAATCACACATCACTATCCCACAGTTTTTCCTATTGATGGAACTAGCTAGAGATGCTAATACTTCATTTTCTCCTACTTCTTTTTGGTCCAACACCAGTGGTAGGCTAATTTTTGGTGAAATCAACACTTTGCCAAATTTACAAATAATTGTCTTGGTGCCGGTGATGGGGATGATGACCATTCACCCTGCCCGCCGCCTAAAGTTGCAGGATGCTTCTGTCCTGAGAAAAAATACAACTAGTCCTCACTTTTTAAAAAAAATGTGGGTTTTTTTGGAAACCAACATAATGGCAATGTGGCTGTGGAGCTGGGACGCTGCTTGAATGTATCTGCTCCGACGTCACCTACTCCGTGGACCCTCTGCGGAAGCCTCCCTAGAACCCCCACAGCACCCCATGCGTTCCTACAGTCACCAACACTTGCACGTTAAACATGTGCAAGTCTGTCTCCTGCTCCACATTGTTGATTTCTTCAGTGCAAGAGCCCTGTCTTACACACCCCTCCCTTACCCCCGCCCCAATTATACGAGGCAAGCTTTAATATAATACTAGCCAAGCTTTGTCAGGTACCTAAGTGTGCGTCAAACACTCTGATAGATGATTTTTAAAAAGGCCTTGTGGTAGAATAAAGGATACACGATTTACACACAAAACAACTAGGGAAAAGTACAAAGTAGAAAATAATAGTGCATTAAACTAGCGAATAACGTATATTTCATTAGAGGAGTTATTGGAAACAGGAGGGGGAGAAATGAGTGTGGGCTGAAGTTTTGTAGGCTCATAGAGTAATCATTTTCATTAGCAAAAAATGGCAGTATTACTGATATGTTGTCTTCGTATTTTAAAAAAATGTAAATATGAATATTGTGGGATCCTAAGTTTTGCAGGGGAAATATTCTGCCATCTTGATTAATAAAGATGATTATTTTTAGCCCTGAAATGCTTTTTATGTTTTAATAATAGTCATAGCCGTAATTTATTACAATATTAATCTAATACAAAGATCACTAAAATTCTTGGCTTAAATATCATAAGCATTAAACATTAACACTGGCAATTAGTGTCTTGCCCAAAGAGCAAGCTCAGTGACAGAGGTAACATTTATTGACCACATATCTGAAATATCTGTGACCTTAGAAACATCACAAAGGAAACTCCAGCACCTGACTGCAGATTTGACTTTCTCTCACAAACCTTGGTTTTGTTTTCTTAAATCATGCCAATGAAGGAAATTTAACTAGACAGGAAAATGTACTTAATGTCTGTCACAAGATAAGGGTCTGAGCAACAATTCCTGCTCATGTGTAAGTGAACACAAAAAATGCTTTGCCTGTGGTATATAGAAGTTAATAATTGGATACACTTTTTTAAATGCCTTTCCAGTTCTTAGAATTTTGAGCTGTCCTGGATGAACTCTGGAATAACTGATTTAATCAGCGCTACTCTTGATAAAGAACCAAGATCCGAGGACCCTGACACCATGCATCTTCCCCTGGTCACGCAGAGCAAACTAAGACATCAATTATACTATCTGCACATGCAGGTGTGCCTATCAGAGGCAGCCCTTACCTTCACAAAGAGGCTAATCTCAGGGTGTATGGAAGATGATTCATTTTCTTCCAAACCATCAGCAGCAGAACAGCGGGTAGGGGGACCTTCACTGCTCTCCTGGACGGTGAAGCTTGAAGGAGAAGGCTGGTCTTCCTTCATCATACTTCCATTCTCCTGTGGCTTTGCTGGCTAGGCTCCTGGTCTTGAGTTGGTGAGTGTAATTCTTCCATTGAGATGTCCTTCTTCTCCCGAGGCCCACCTGGTGGAAGATCCTGGGCCTCAGGGCATACTTCATCAGGCAGGAGGTAGCTTTCTGCTTTTGGTTGGGAAGAGGCCCAACTGTTCTCTTCACCCCCAACAGCATAAGAGTTATCGTAATGGGATTCCAGCTTAGTGGCATATAAATTATTTTGACCTCGAGTCTTCAAGAATGTCATCTTTACGGGTGCTTCATTCTCTGCTGGGTCTGGAACCTCATACATCCCCACTGCTTGGACTGTGTCATAGATGGTGTTATAGTCTCTGTCATTCATGTTTATCGATCTGATAGATCCTTTTGCAAACAGACCTGAGTGGATCTGAAGTGCATAAAGAGACAGAGGATGCTGCACTTCTTTGCAGAAGAGTCAGTGGGCTTTTAAAACACAGAAACTAGCAACAGCTATGAATGATAGGTCTCTAACAATCATTAACTGGAGCCTTTAATCAGCAAACCACAAGTCCATTGGGCGCAAGATAAAGCTTACATACTCAGTTAACTCTTTCTCCTCTAAAGACATTTTTAACTGATTCTGTGGTTTTCCTCATCACCAGTAACTCTAAGTTTCTTTGGATTAACTACAGGTTGAATTTAATTTCCTCCCAGTCCACAGTGAAATTTCTGAATATTTACCCATTTGTCACTAAATGGAGCTCAATCTTTCAACTGATCTCACGTGTTGACAACATTCAAGAAGTCCCTGCAATTCAGTGGAGAACAATTCTTCACAATGGTAATATCTATTTGTAGCTGAATCCATTAGACAAAATAATTATTTGAATATTGATATCCTATGATAAATGAGTTACATGCACTTCAGTTAGGAAATGAATTCTATTTACATTTCTTATCTGGAAACACCACTAGGTGATTAAATGACAGAAGGAAAAAAAAATGCCCTGGTCTATAAGCATATCAGTACAGACCACCAAAAATAAGGAACTTAAAGCTTATGGCTTTGAAGCTCTTTTGTCCCCTCTTAAATCTGGGTAATTATCACAGTGAACAAACATTCACTAAGAATCTATTATGCACAGGATTTTGAATTGAGCACTAAACATATTAGTTAGAAGATAGATTCTCTGTTCTCAAGTGAATTTTAAGTATAGTTGGAGGGCCAGGAAGAGAAATTAAAACCCTATGGACACAGAATAAACTATGCAAGTTTTGCTTAGCGCAATTGGCCCAGGTCCGGAATAAGATGCAAAGAACTATATGTACAAATTTGCTAGTAGATGTCATCTACAGATGCCATGAATATAAAGGCTCTTCATTTTTTTAACTTGGTACTCTGTTCTGCTAATTCCTACTTCTCATAGCACATCACAAATATCTTTCTCTTTGAAGTGACAACCCAATGGATTGTAAAGGAACTTTAATGTCTAAACATCATGTGAAAATTGAGAAGCAATGAAACTCTGGTAGGCAGATTTCGAAGGATTTGATGAACATGCTATTGACAAAACTCTATGGTACCCTTAGCTCTAATATTGTATCCAGGAATCTTCTGTAATGAACTAGAACAATATTTCTAGAATTCTAGCTTTTGGGACAACTTAAAAAATAGATAAGGGGAAAAGGCCAGAAACAGACTTTAAAGACTGTTGACACTAGCCCCTTATCTTATTGAAAAGTGAGAGTTGATGGGTCCAAATACCTGATCAATTACAAAAGGCTCCATAATCAGGCATTTATAACTGAATGAAGCCCCAGCTCAAACCCTTTTCCTAATTTTAGCCCTGGAGAAAACCTAAGAGATCACTCAGCCTAGCACTTTATTCAACAGATGAGAAAAGCCTGAGACCCAGAAAGGAGAAGTCAGTGGTCCAAGTCCACATAGTTAACGATGAGCTGATTTCAACTGCAGCTTCTTAACCTCCGGCTCGGTGATCCTCCTGCCACGCACAACCTTCCTTCAAGTCGGCGTTCTCCAAACTTTTTTGCATGATCACAGCCTTCCCCCCAGGCCCTGAAAGATCATTTTTAGATACTTACCCCCAAAATTGAGATGATGCAGATTTACTTCATATCTGTTTACATACTGTGTATATCTATACCTATCTATATACATACATACATACATACATACATACATACATACATACATACATACATATATATAGAGAGAGAGAGACAGACAGACAGACAGAGAAACAGAGAGAGAGAGACAGAGAGATCTGTGCTTTTCATATAAAAAGAGTAAGTTTTTTGTCTCTCGGGAACCATTTTTCACCCTTCAAGGGTGCTATTGCTCTTTTTGAGAAAATGTGCTTTAATTGCTAAAACTTCTTGTGTGTAACTCATAATCTGGCCCTGGATTATATACCATTCTGTATTATTACCAAATAATAATATTCCACAACCTGTGCATATGTACACAGCCTGCTACCAGGGCCTTGCTGTGAATGACCCATGAGACAGAGGAGGCTGGATAAGCTTAGGGACCAAGAACACACTTTATAAATTTGGTCCTCTTTGTGTCCCATCTCAGGACACACCTATCATGATTTAGTTACAGGTTGTAACATGAAACCAGTCATCCTATTACAATGTAAGTAAGGTCATATCACTCTGCCTAACGCCCTGAAATGACTCCTCATTTTTCTCAGTAAAAGCCAAAGTACTTAAATGACCCACAAGGCCCTACAAAATCTACACCAGCTCCCCTATACCTGTTTTTCCCCCTTGCTTACCTGCTTCAGATGATCTGGCCTCATTGCTATGCCTGGAACACTCGGAATGCTCCCATATTAGGTTGTTTATATTGGCTGTCCCCTCGCCTGGAATACATTTCCCCTGGATATCTGCATAGTCAATTCCCCAAACTCCTCTAAGGTTTGCTTATATCTCCACTTTTCAGTGAGCCCTTTCTGGCTGTTCTGTTAAAAAACAACAACCCATCCCAACTCCAATCTGTTACCTCCTCCCCATTACTAAAAACGCTTACTGAATGTTTGTTTCTTTTTCCATATACCTATCATATTCTAATAAGATATATACATTAATTTTTTATTATGTCAAGTTTATTTTCTGTCTTCTCTCACTATAATGTAAAACCTTGAATGGGCACAGATCTCTGTTTTTCCATTATTATCTGAAGCACCTCTAAAGGTGCTTGACCCTTATTAGAGACTCAGTACATTTCTGTGATTATATGATATATGATATCTTTACCCTTCACTGGACATATAAGTTTTTTGCCCATCACTATATACCTAAAGTCTAGCAGATATCTGACATGTAATAGTTGCTTTTGAAATATTCATTTTATAAACAGCTAAAATGAAAGAGATGCATCTAGAATTCGTGTGCTCTTATTTCTGGTCCAGTTTCTTTCTGTATTATGTTTAAATGTTATTTCCTTACTATACTATAAACTCTACAGGAAGAGAATTGATAAGTGGATCTTCCACAGCACTTTGTATAAAGTAAGTTGGCTTGTTTACTTATAAAAGAATAAGTCTGTCAACCAATTAATCAATCAAAAATATTTTGAGACCTCCAAATATCTGTTTCTTATAACCTAAGAAAGGAAATAAAACACTTATTCATTGGCTTGAGAAGTTCTAAAATTAAGCTTGTGTACTTTATGGGATACAACTCTGCTTAGGTCTTGTCCATGTTTGGAAGGCTTCAGTGGGTCCCAAGCATATGCAGGAAAATGTTTCTGCCAAGACCTTTCACAATTGGAATCAAGCCTATCTCTCCAACCAGCTTCTCCCCTCAGCACTCCCCCCAGATGTCCTACTCTGCAACCAGAGAAGATGCTCTTTCCTGAATGCCCTATGCCATCTCCTGCCCCTATGCTTTTGCATGTATATTACCTCACTGGCAAAATTCTACTCACTCTACTATATGCAGGATATAAATCTGCATAAGAGGTGATCTTATGTGTGCTTACAACTGAGGGAACTTACAAACTAGTAATTCAACAGAAAAGATCCAACTGAGACTTAGAGAAAGCCTGCTCATTGTCTGGGATAACTTTGGGTCCAATGTCTGGTCTTCTGCTTTGCAGAAGATTCAATTTTGTACGTTTGAGTTTTGCAAACATTGGAGACCTGGATCACCTTAACAAAATTCAAAAAGCATCAGTTTAGCAACTGAAATGCAAATTTATGAATTCACCCCCCAATACCAGCTTGGGTTAATAAGTATAAGTTTTTCACAGCAGCAAAGTCTTCATAGGGAACCAGTTAAGATAATATCCTCATGTTATATTTATGTGATGTTTGTAGGAGCTGAAACAATACCCCCCTTTTTAAAACCCAGGTTCAGTGATTTATGTCCCCTTTTGGAGTTTTTTTAAGTTAAATATATTGGGGTGACATTGGTTAATAAAATTGTTCCATGTGTACACTTCTCTAATACATCACTTTTATATTGCATTGTGTGTTCATCGCCCAAAGTCAAATGTCCTTCAGCACCATATATTTGACCCCCTTTACCTTCATCTACTTGCCCACTCCCCTCTTTCACTCTGGTAACCACTAAATTATTGTCTGTGTCTATGAGTTTTGTTTGTCGTGTTCATTTATTGTTTTCAGTTTTATATCCCATATGAGCGAAATCATGGTTCTCAACTTTTTCTGACTTATTTCATTTAGCATGATAATCTCAAGATCCATCCATGTTGCAAATGGCAGTCTTTTATCTTTTCTATAGCTGAGTAATGTTCCATTGTATATGTGTACCGCATCTTCTTTATCCAATCATCTATCGAAGGCCACTTCAGTTGTTTACATTGTGAGTAATGCTGCAATAAACATCGGGATGCATATATCTTTATGGATAAATGATTTAAGACATTTTTGTTAAATACCCAGAAGAGGATTTCTGAGTCATATGGTAAGTCTATTCTTAATTTTTTGAGAACCTCCATAGTGGCTGTACTAATTTGTAGTCCCACAAGCAGTGTATGAGGGTCCCTTTTTCCACACAACCTCTCCAACACTTGTTATTACTTGTCTTTTTGATCATAGCTATTCTAACAGGTGTTAGGTGTTATCTCATTATGGTTTTGATTTGCATTTCCTTATTATCTGATAAAGTTGAGCATCCCTTCATATATTTGTTATGTGCCTTTCCCTTTAATCTCAAACAATCTCATTAGGGATTTATCACTTTTTCTTATTATTTTAGAGAAACTTTGTCTTTATTAATAATCTCTTTGTGCATTTCCTTGCAATTTCATTAATTTCTGCTCTTGTATTTATTATTTCTTTTCTTCTCTTCTCTTTAGTTTTACATTGCTGTTTTTTTATCCCAACATAATTGTGATAAATACTTAGATCATTGGTGTTCTGCTTTTCTTCTTTTCTGATATATGCATTTAAGACTTAATTTTCCTCTAAGGAGCTTTATCTGCATCCCACAAGTTTTAATATGTTTTATTTTAATTATCATTCAGTTCAAAATATTTCACATTTTCTGTTTAGATTTTTTCCTTTTGTCTATGAGTTATTTAGAAATGTGCAGATTAATTTTTAAAGAGTTAAAGGTTTTCTAATTATATTTTTGTTATTAATTTATAGCTAATAAAATTTTTAGCTGTGTTCTATGTAGTCAGAGAACATAGTCTTTATGATTTAAATCTACTAAAATTTGTTTTAAGACTTGCTTTATGACCCAGTATGTGGCCAGCTTTGGAAATATTCCATGTGCACTTGAAAAGAACATGTGTTCTTCTATTGTTAGTTATAGTGCTCTGTAGATAATTAGTTTGTTAATTTTTGCTATTTTTATCTGCTTGTTCTATTAGTTACTGAAAGAGGAAAGTTAAAATCTTCCTTATGATTGTGTAATTCTTATTTCAATTCTCTCAATTTTTGTTTTATATATTTTTAAGGCTATATTATTAGGTGCACACAGATTCAGAATTGCTATGTCATAGATGGCCTTTTTAAAAAAGAAAATTTTATTCTTTATCTTTAGTAATATTTTTTGTCTTTTTCTGACATCAACTTTCTTTTGCTCAGTGTTTATGTGTTTTCTTAAGATTTTACTTTCAAATTTTATGTGTTCTTTTACATAAGCATTAGATAGTTATATTTTTAACCATCTGACAATCTTTAAATTTGACTATTTAGTCCATTAACATTTAATATAATTGAGATGTATTTAGGTTAAATATAGTATCTTACAATTTGTATTTCTTAAAATGAGCAAAATCTTAAATAGATATTTCACAGGAAAATGATACATGAGTGGCCAATAAGTTCATTAAAAAGAGCTCAGCATTATAGCTGTGAGGGAAATACAGTTAAATGAGATCACTTAATACCATGAGAACAGCTAAAATTAAAAGGACAAACAATACCAAGTGTTGGTAGAGCAACCAGAATTTCACACATTGACAATGAAGTTGTAAAATGGTACAACCACTTTGTAAAAATTGTTTGGTAGTTTATTATAAAATTAAACATACACTTACCTTATAACTCAGCTATTCCATCAAATTTCAGAAATTTATCCAAGAAAAAAAGTAAATATATAAAAGTTGGACATGATTCCATAGTGTAGCGGTTCTCACGTCTGCTTTACGCCCAGAAGGTTCTGGGTTCGCGTCCCAATAGAGCCACGGTCTATGATCTATGGCCATGCCACCCTGAATAAGCCTGATGTCTGATCTCAGAAGCTAAGCAAGGTTGGGCCCCATTAGTACTTGGATGGGAGACCACCTATGAAGACCAGGTGCTGTAGGCATAAATAATAATAGAGAGAAAGAAAGAGAGAAAGAAAATAAAAGTCAGTTATCATAACAGGCTTGTATGAGAATGCTTGCTGAAACTTGATTTATAATCTAAAAAACTGGGAACTTCTAGCAATAAGATAATGGATAGGCAAACTGTAGTGTATTCATCTACAGTCATGTGCTGTATAATAGTATTTTGTTCAATAATAGACTGCGTATACAATGGTTGTCCCATAAGATTATAATGGAGTTGAAAAATTCCTACCTTCTAGTGACTTCTAGTATCTTCACAGCCTTTATAACATTGTAGCACAATGCATTACTCAATGTTTGTGGTGACGCTTGTGTTAATAAACCTATTGCACTGCCAGTCAGGTATAGCACGTATAATTAATTATGTACAGTAAATAATACTTGATAGCAATAATAAATGACTATGTTACTGGTTTACATATTTACTATACTATGCCTTTTATGGTTATTTCTGCTTATTAAAAAGTTTGCTGTAAAACAATACTACTCCAGCAGCAGCCTCGTACATCTTGTGTTTACCAAGTCTCTTGATTACATCATTTTCTCTTGTGCTTGATTTAATCTTGTGTTTTAGAAAGGTAGTGTAGCCTAAGAGTACAGTGTATGGTGATGTCCTAGGCCTTCACATTCACTCACCACCCACTGGCTCATCCAGAGCAACTTCCAGTCCTGCCAGCTCCATTCATGGTAAGTGCCCTATACAGATGTACCATCTTTTACCTTTTATACTGTACTTTTACCGTACCTTTTTGATGTTTAGATATATTTAGATACATAAATACTTACCATTGCATTATAATTGCCTACAGTATTAACTGCAATAGCATGCTGTATAGGTTTGTAGCCTTGGAGCAGCAGATATAGCTTCCGTGTGTAGTAGGCTATACCGTCTAGGTTTGTGTATGTGCACTCTATGATGTTTGCACAATGACAAAATTGCCTCGCAATGCATTTCTCAGAATGTATCCCTGTCATTAAGTGGTACATGTGTGACTATTACTCAGCAATAACAAGAATGAACCACCGATACAGATAACAAAGTGAATCTCATAGATAATATGTTGAGTGAAAGTTGCCAGACATAAAAGAGTATATACTAAATTATTTCATATAATTATGTCAGCTTAAAAATATACCAAGGGTTCCATGGTTTCTAATCACTCTTTTAATGGATACTTCATGGAAAGATTTTAAGGATCACATCTGTAGCCCAGGGGCAAGGAATGTGTCATGTTAATAGTTGTCTTAGACTTCCTCCTCTGGGAGGAAAATTTCTTGGGTTACCATCTTTAAGTTATGAGAGTTAAACCTACCCCACTATTCCCTAAACTACAGCTATCAGGCTGAACAAGCCAAACAGAAAAATTTGCATTAAGTGCATGGTTGCCAGCAACATCCTGGCCACCAATGCTGGCAGATTACCATCAACATAGTCACTGAGAAATGTTCAGGGTATCTTACATTGCTTTATATCAGCCGGGTTCTCCCCAATCCTTATATACTGGAGGAAATATGCCTTACACCCACCCATTTCATAGTTTTCTTCCTCATCTTTTTCTCTGAATCTGGGTCCATGCATGTATCATTCAAATGCAAAATGCCATCCTTTCATGTTTCTAAAAAAAAAAAAATCTACTCACACCCCCAAATTTTATACTTTTAATGGAGACTTTGGAGTCTCAGGGAGCAATCACATCAGACAGCACCAGTTCACTGCCCCCGCCCCAACACCCACTCACCTCCTCTCTCCCTTTCTTTCTGTTGCCTCCACATTCAGAGGAACCATCAGTTCTTCCAATTTCTCCCATAGATTATTTTTCAGGCAAACTCCATTCACACTTGGTTTAGAGAAGGAGTCTTCTTACTTTCCTTCCCAAACAGGCTTTTCCAAGAATTTCTTCAGAACATACCCAGTATCACCTCCGAAGAGAATTCTAATAGATATAATATCTATCTTGTTGCCTTTATGTTCAGATTTGGTAACTCCCTGATGAGATTCTTGGACACTAAAGACCCAGTGGTCATGAATTTCCAAACAGAAGCAGTCTCTCTGAATTGCTTGATTTTTAAAGCATGGGAACGGCTTAGGTTGAAGAATATGAGCACAACCAGAGCACCTCAGACTGGGGAATAAGCTATGAGCATTGCTCCACTTGGATCTCTCTCCTCAAGGTTGTTCTTATCGGTGGTTTGCAGATTATGGGGGAGGGGAAATGAAGATATGTCAAAGTGGCTGTTTGAAAAGAGCTTGGAATCTGCTCAGCATTTCAAGGTGACAGAGATGAGGAAAGTCATAGGTTTAAATTTCCTATGGAGTTCAAATATTTGACTTTCATTAGGTGTACTCACTAGAGTCCATTCCAGCCAGTCTGAAAATCCTGGGACCATAGACTCCTGGGACAGGAGAGATAGGGAGGCCTTACCTTATAACAGGTCCTGGACTAATTGTCTCGGTCCTGCCATGTTTGGTAAACCTGTGACGTAAAACATCATAACCCTCTAGCCTGAGGTAGCCACATGGGCTTCAGGAAAATCAGCATGCATGGTTGGCCTCAGAAGAGGAAGAAAACAGTTAGAGGGAGGAAAAAAACTAGTGAGTTACTTTAAGAAGGGCAAGTTTATCTCCAGTGCCAGTACCTCCGCCTGCTTTTCTGCCTTCTTCTCTTCACCTCGCCCTCCCCTCATCAGTACTTTTCCCTTCAGGAGCTTCTTACTCTAAACAAGCTAATGACTTACCCATTCGGTAATATTTTCATTTCAAAAAAAAAAAAAATGCAAAGGCAAACCCACAGGAATGAATGGCTAATGATAAAAACTCATTTTCCACTTTTCAGAGAAGATCTTTCTTCCTGCCTTCTCAGCTAATTCTCAGCTGTCCCACATATAAAATGAGAATAGTATGTGAGGGACAGGGAAAGTGAGTGTCTCGGGTCGTTGATGAGCCCTGAACAAATGGAGTGGAGAAGGGACGTTAAGTTGTGAAATACAATGCAGAGTTGAGGATTCACGATGACTGAGAGTAAACCATGTTGAGTGGAGTAGCAGATCGAAGGAAAAATAGAGATGGAAGTACTGGTCTAGCCTGTCGATGGCCTTGAATGCCAGGATTAGAAATCTGACTTTTATACTCATAGGCGGATATTGAGGATGAGCAGACACATAACACAGACGTTCAGTTCCACAACCATTCAAACTCCCGCTGCATTCAATACAGAAAAAGGTTCTCAGAGAAAACCATTTCCAGTAGCTGGTATGTCTTACTGAAGCAGTTGGCAACTAGCACATGAGAATGTGACATCTACATGTCCACAGAGGCACAGAGAGGGAACCGAGTATAAGCCACCGAATTCCTGATGGATTAGCGGAGTCATCTCAGTCACCGTGAATGTGTTCCTCTCCAACTTACCCCTCCTGGCACTCTCTCCTCCTGGAGCTCCGTCAAACGCCATTCTCACCCAGTCATTGCATAGCCTTTGTTTTCATAACCTTCATCTAGTTGTTCCAATTTTCTGAATTTCATTCCTTGCAATTCTGACCCAGCCATTACCCCACCATATGTATCTCTTCATTAATGCTTATTTGCATATCATCTCAAAATTTTACCACACTTTCTTACTTTTCCAATTGTAAATAGTCATCTTTATCCTGACTCATCATTATATTGGTGGTCCACATCAGTGCTGTCTATTTTAGATGATACAATTTAGGAGAGGTCCTGGGTCCTGGAGGACCCTGAGTAAAAGTCATTAATGATGTTTTACTACTTAGAGGAGATGAATAAAGATAAGAGGAAAAGGGGGAATATTAAATATTGGGGGGATGACAGATGGAATTCTTTTCACTGAAACAATCTAACATGAATGGGAAGGGAAAACAAAGTCACTTAAATAAATTTAATTTTAGAAATTTGAGCATCAAAAAACACATTTAAAAAAAACAACAGAAATTGAACAAACAAAAAACCCCAGAAATTTATTCTCTCACAGTTTTGGAGATTACAAGTCCAAATACAAGGTGTCAGCAGAGCCGCACTAACTCCAAAGACTCTAGGGTAGAATCCACCTTTGCCTTTTCCAGCTTCCGGTGGTCCCAGGCATGCCTTGGCCTGTGGCTGCATCTTTCTGGTCTCTGATTCTGTCTTCACACAGCTGTATGTGTATGTCCAGTGACACTTGCCACTGGATTTTCAAAACAGGATGAACTACATGCTCTCAAGCCCTTAGACAAGATAACCCTTGCTTTATCCTCTGCGTGTCCCTGCTGCTCTGCCCTGGCACTGACAACCCAGGCTGGGACGACACACCCAACCCAGGGCCCTGCTCTCAAGGATGGCCTCCGGCTGTCTCTTGCACTTTCTCTTTATTCAGAGTGGCCTAGCTTCCTCCCTCTGCTGTCTCCAACGTGCCCAAAGCTCCTTGTCTGACCCCCTTAGTAGCTTTCTGTTACTTCTGTAGAAACTCCACAGAAAGAGATGAACTTGCAGATGCCCAAGACTGAGGTGCCCGACAGCTGACTTCAAAGAGGAGAAAGGAGAGGTGAGGAGGATCTCCTCTTAGCCAGGTACAGGATGGAGGCACACTGCATGAGTGCTGGAGGAACTTGCAGAAATATTAAGTTTACTTAGTAACTTACTGGAGTATTACTGGGCTGAGTATTTTTCTTCTCCATCATTCTTCCTAAAGGGAATGTGTCTCTTTCTGCCTTGAATAACTTGACTCCATTGTACTCTCTCACCTGTTTCCTTCCTCCAGTATACTTCTCCATCTTCGAAATTTTATTTTGTGATTTAAGGGGCTTATGGTTTTACTACTTGGGGATTTTTTTTTTTTCTCCAAAGACATCTGGAAAGTTTGGTTTTGTATTTTAAAACCAAAAGCCATCTATCTCAGTAATCTTCTGAGTAATCACCCTGTATAATATATACTTCCCTATATAGCAAATATAATGCAAATTTTACCGTGAACCATCCATGAAAAGATGGAGAAAGGACTGTGGGCTTCGAAAATGTGACTTGACTCCAATTATTCCACTGGGTTGGGGATATGCCAAGTAAGCTGCCCTTTCATATGACAGTTTTACATTTTCTGGACATTAATGCCAAAGGCTGCTGCTCTTGAGTTACTCCACAAGAAACACACTCTTACCTTGAAATGTGTACACAGCTGTGGCATCAAAGCTGTATTTTTACATTAAGAGATTTCTTTCTGATTATAAATGTAGTTTGTGCTCATTATAGAAAAAGATAATAAAAATCATCTGTAATTCTACTACCCAAGATAATTATGTAAAGTTCTCTTGCTCCTTTTCTATCCAAATGTATATATTTTTAATTGAAATCATGTTTATCTTGTATTCTGCTTTTTAAAATTTTGATATATAGGGTATATATACATGAAATGTAAGCAACTTTGTATAAAACTAGCCGAGTACTTTTCCAATAGTAAACACAAATATTAGCTGATGTAACTTGTTGATTTAAAAGATTCAAAGATTCTTTTTTATTATAGAGCCAAATGACATTTTTAAGGCAAAGGATTTTGTTTAAATAAGTGATTGACTTAACCAACTGGACAATAAAGTGGGCAACTCATTTTGTTTTGGCAATATGTACTTCCCAGGTTGTGACAGTGTCAGTTCAGAAAATAATACTCACAGCAGGAACAGCACATTAAATATTGTGCAAGGGATCTTGATATGGCTGATGATTTGTCTTTAAATTTCCCTATTTGTTGATAGCATACTCAACTTATCTACAAATATTTAAATTCTGTTTGGGTTTTGAAAAGCATTTGGGTGCAGAGTTGGCAGATGTGGGAACAGGGGAGGAGAGATTATGGCATTGTGGAATGAAAAAAACAACTTGAGGTTTATGGAGATGTTTCTTATTTAACAAAAATCATGAAGATGAAGGGAGAATGAAATGCATATTGTTTCAGCAACGCGCAACACAAGGGTAGGGGAAACTGTGCCAAACCGACCTGGGTTCAAATGCTGACTCTGCTACTTACCTTTTCTGAACCTTGGTTTCCTTATTTGTAAAATCGAAAATAACACCTTCCTTAAAGCATTGATGGAAAGTTTATATGAAAAAAAAATATGTGTGAAACCTCGGAGCCTGGCGAATTACATAGGTGTGTTCAGTGTTTGTTTCCAACTCTTTTCCCACAACCAAGCCCCATTGGTTAGAGAGCTCAGAATGAAGAGATTGTGGAGGGGGAAAAATATATATCTAGTAGTATAGTAATCATGACAGTTAGTATGTTAATGGAATTTAGTTAATGGAACTACTATGCATTGCATTTATTATTATGCATTTTGGGAGTTATTTTATATCAATAACCCTGATACCCACTCTAAATCATGATAATTACATTTTGCATTTTGCAGTTATTAAAACATTCAAAAGACATTAACGGACAATATTTTGCATGATTTGCTCAAGAACAAAGTAAGGCAGTAAGTGTTTATAACAGTAAGATTAGAGGCCAGGTCCTCTAACAGTTGACAGTGAACTTCTTCCACAGCTAAAGATTGCCGTGATCATTAAAAGAAAAAGTTTCAAAGTTATGTTCTGCAAAAGTAGGTCTGTAGAATCAGAGGAAATATGAGATACCTATAATTGAATCAGAGTGATATATAATGGAATAAAAATTAACATGATTTGACAAAGGTAAACACATGAATATGCAAGAAAGGATATTTTCAGAAATCATCCAGAAGATTTGTGTTTTTGCATTAACATTTCACCAGGGGGCACTGTTATCCGCTCTCCACGAGGACCGCGCACGCCGCCGGAGCTGTTTCCTTCTTCTAAGCTAAAAAGATAGATGACAGTTGCAGTTCACAAGATACCGGTCTGAAGGCTTTTTCTCATTTCCTAATTATTTTGCTTTGAGGATAAGGTGCCTCAAATTCAAAACATGTTTAAAATATGTTATCTATATATGTTAACATTAACGCTGAATTCCCCACTTTAAAAAAAATCCTTACATTTCAATAAATGAGTTTTAATATTTGAATTAAAGGGGGCAAGGAGGTCGTAAAAACATTCTATCTTCACAACAGCCTCTTAGGGCATTCGTTTTTCTTACACCTGAGGAAACCATTTCAGAGAGTAGCATCTCCAATGTCAGGTAGACAGTAAGCAAATAAGCCAGAACTGAATCCAAGTCTGTCTGCATCCCAAGCCCCAGTTCTTTTCACCACTCTCTAAGTTATACTAACTCAATTATCTAGCAGAAATTAAGTTGAAATGAGGCCCTTTAGACTTGTTATACAAATAAAAACAAATGGGATAGCATTTTTTAAGAATGCCCATTACGAAAACCTTCACAGCCCTTTTAAAGTTTTTCCCTCTTTAAATATTTTTTTCTCTAAAGTCAATCTACAAACTACCTTTAAATGTGTTTTATTCCTGCCCTGGTTCATCTTATGACCTAAGTAATTAAGTACCCATAAAATTTTACCCCAAGTCTTAGTTCCTAACACTCATAATGTTCAAACCAAATAGAAATTATATAGAGGCAGCTACCTAAATTCTGGATTGTCCACGCCAAAATCAGAACGATTCCATTTTGTGTATGTGTATACACAGTTGTATATATACACATAGAATTATATTTGTCCTCAATTTCCATACCAATATTCTGTGGTACTTTTGGTGTTCTGTGTCTTGATGCACTATTGCTAAAGAAAATCTGTTGTCACTGCTGATAATCATGGCACATAGGATCCTATGTCCTGAGGGCTCAGACTAAAACCTAAGAACTCTCCCTGAATGAATGAATGTATACGTATATTTATATCCATGTATATGCAATCTCGTATGTGTGCATTATACAAGATTAGGGATCTTGAGATCACTGCGGTTATATCTTTCTCGCATATTTGGACTGTCACTCTAGTCCAAAAAAAAAAAAAAAAGCTGCTCTCTTTCATTCTTTCTCTCTTTCTCCTACCACCACTTCTCAACCTGACTCCTGCTTTTTACCAGGTTAAGCACCCTATACTGCAGCTAAGAATACATAAATCTTCCTCCTTCCTTCCTATTGGTTTTGACCCATATAAGTGATGCCTTTGCCATGAAGCTCTCTCTGATCTCTCAGTCTTTGATTTCATGTCTGTTAGTAAAAGCATCAAATTTATTATAATAGCCTTGCCTTTCTTCCGTCAGTATTGCCCTACCCTTTTCTATCCTGCCTGAATTACTGAGGATGGTAACCATATCTTATCTATCTTTATATCCGCTAACACAGTGCTTTAAACTTGAACGTGCATAAGAACCATCTGGGGATTTTGTTGCATTTCTAAAAGCTCCCACAGAATACTAACACAATCTGCTCATGGACCATACATTGAGTAGCAAAGCACTAATATACCTTGCACAATATTTGCACATGGTAGGTGTAACTCACATACACTAGAAAATTAAAAGTTAAAAGCAAAAGCAAAATGCAAATACAATGAGATATCATCTCAAAACCACCAATAGGGCAACACTAAATGTTGTTAAGATAGTCTGAGTGCCTGGGTTTTCATAAAGTGTTGATGGGAATGTAAAATAATATACCTACTTTGGAAAAGATCTGGTTGTCTTTTTGTTTTACACAAATAACATACACTTATCCTACGATCTCGCAGTTCCTCTCACAGATATTTACCAAAGAGAAATGAAAAAAACATATCCACAAAAAACCTGTACAAGAGTGTTCAAAACACTTTTATTCATAATAGCCAAAAATTGAAACTACCCCAGCTGTCCATCAGCTGGTAGATGAATAAGTAAATGTGGTCTATCCATACAGTGCAATGCTGGCTGCTATTTCCATACCATAGAATAGAATAGTGGCCCCGGCTCGGTCAACTAAAACTTTCTTGAGCCTGCAGAACCTGCTGCCACGATGGCTCACTCACATGGCTATTGGCAGGCCTCAGTTCCTTGCTCCATAATCCTTTCCACAGAGCTGTTTGCGTGTCCTTATAATAGGGCCATGGACTTCTATCATGTGAGTGATCCAAGACAGAGACCCTCTGTGGCCTGCCTGGCTCCCAGCTGCTTCCAGGCCTGCCTGGAGGGTTTCTTGGTCAATGTTGAACAAAGGCCCCTAATAAAAAGATATGAACTACTGATGCACACAACGGGGGTGACCTCAAACACACTGTGTTGAGTGAAAAGACCAGACACAAAAGAGTACTTACTACATGATTTTATTCCTTTCATATGATGTTATAGAAGGCAAAACAAATCTATACTTTTTAAAAAATAAGTCAGAATAGTGGTTGCCTGGGGACAGGGATAGGCAGGAAGGGTTATAAGGGAACTTTCTGGGGATGGAATGTTGTATATTTTGACAAAACTTTGAGTTACACAGATTTGCCACAGATTTGTATACAACAAATGTTGTATACATTTGCGAAAACTCAGAGAATAGCGCACTTAAGATTTGCACATTTGTCTTTGTACATTTTATTTAAAAAGAAAAAGAACTCTAAACAAATTCTGAAGTATCATTAATAATATGCTGCTGAAATATTTTAAGGCAAGTGTACTGATGTCTGCAATTGTCACTGTAATGCATCAAAAATTAAGGTGTACTGATGGCAGGATTGATGGCTAGATATGTAGATAAAACAAATACAGAAAAATGTTTATTGTAAAATCTAGATGGCAAACATATGAGTGTTCTTTAACTTTTATAAAATCTTAAAACTTTTCATAATAAAATGTTTTAAAGAAAAAAACACCAGCAGTGAGTTCTGCTACCTCTGTAACCCTAACCCTAGGCTGATTTCTCTAATGCTTATTTGGATGGGCTAGGGCGGCGCTCTGCCGCTCACCACCTGTGCAAGTAAAAACCCTGTGCTCAGACAAACTGAAAGCAGTGCCACAAAGACCTAGAAATACTGGTCTTTGTGGGGCCTCCAGTTACAAAGGATCTCTAAGCTTCCAAAGAACACAGATCAATGTGGATCGAGGCTGCCGGTGGCAACTAGAGTTGCTAGGAGAACAGAAGAAATGATCTGTGACCTGAATTTCATCATTCCAGGCTATACCTGATTCACAAGTACTCTAACGAAACATCTTGATGGCTAAAATTCAGATGTTGACATAGTTTTACTTAGAAATGTCTATAATTCTATCTATAAATCTAACTCTGTAGTACATTTTGCTATCATTTAATCCATACTTTTTATTTTTTTATTATTATTATTATTTTGCTGAGTTAATCTGAAATGATAACATTTTTAGTTAATTGATTTTAGGTGAAAACCAGTGATGAGTCAGTCATTTCACTAATTGGTACTGGACCATGCGATGGGGTGTAGGCACACCTCCTTACTGGGTAGAATGCTGGCAGCGGGAGTGTTAAAGCAATGGAATTTTTTCATTAAATTTATTTAAACTGGAGAAAAAAAACAAAAACAATTCATTTGTCCCCTCCCTCCATGTCTTCTATCCATTAATTTGTTCTCTCTATCTATGAACTTATTTGGGGAAGGTTTCATCGTTTGTTTGTTTGTTTTTTAGATTCTCTATACAAATCTCATGCAACATTTGTCTTTCTCTGTCTGATTTATTTCACGTAGCGTAAAGCCTTGAGGGTCCATCCATGTTGTCACAAATAGCATGTTTTCATCCTTTTTTATGGCGGAATCATATTCCATGTGTGTGTGTGTGTGTGTGTGTGTGTGTGTGTGTATTCTTTATCCATTCACCCACTGATGGACACTTTGCTTCTATATCTTGGCTATTGTAAATAATGCTGCAATGACCATGGGGGTGCATATATCTTTTTGATTTAGTGTTTCAAATTTCTTCAGATAAATACCCAGAAGCGGAATTGCTGGATCATATGATAGTTCAATTTTTAATTTTTCGAGAAACCTCCATTCTGTTTTCCATAGTGGCTGCACCAATTTACAGTCCCAGTGACAATGTACAAGAGTTCTTTTTCTCCATATCTTTGTCAACACTTGTTATTTCTTGTTATTTTGGTAATAGCCATTCTAACAGGTATGAGGTCATATCTCATTGTGATTTTGATTCATAATTCTCTGATGATCAATGATGTTGAGCATCTTTTCATACAGCTGTTTGTCATCTACATGTCCTCTTTAAAATATATGTATTCAGATCTTCTGCCCATTTTTAAAATCAGATTCTTCGTTGAGTTTTTTGATTGTTGGTTGCTTGTTTTTTTTTCTATTGAGTTATATAAGTCCTTTATATATTATGGATATTAGACCCTTATCAGATATATGACTTGCAATTATTCTTTTCCATTTGGCAGATTGACATTTCATTTTGTTGATGGTTTCCTTTGTTATGTAAAAATATTTTAGTTTGATATAGTCCTCTTTGTTTATTCTTGCTTTTGTTAATTTTGCTTTTGGTTTCAGATTCAAAAATCATTACCAAGACCTATGTCCAGTAGCTTGTAGGCTATGTTTTATTCTAGAAGTTTTATGACTTTAGGTGTTATGTTCAAGTCTTTAATCCATTTTGAGTTAATTTTTTTGTATGGTGTGAGATACTGGTTTACTGCTATTCCTTTGCCTGTGGCTGCCAAATTTTCCCAACACCATTATTGATGAGGCCTGGGCATATGTACTTTTTATTTGCTCTTCTGGTAATTGTAAATCTAGTGAGTTATCACATACTGGACCTCAAATTTTTAAAGTTAAAAAAGTCTTCAAACAGGACTGCAAAATATACTTATTTTTACTTCAAAGAATGTTGTTTAGAGTAAAAATTCTTACGGTTTGAGGGTATCTTTTTCTTCCAGCTGTTAGAGATATGTATCAAAGTGATGCAGGATGGGTGAATCCCCCGGAGCAGGGACTCATGTCCTACATCGGGACAGAGAGTGAGTCTCTGGCTGGATGCAGGAAAGAACGGAAGTGCACGCCAGAGTTAGAGGCAAAAGAAAAGTTTATTAGAGAAGGAATAACACTCCGCAGACAGAGTGTGGTCTCCTCTCAAAGACAGAATGAAAAAGACAGACCCCAAGTGTTTGAGGAATTCCGTTTACATGCGATTTTTTATGAATTCTAGTTTACAAACTTTGTTTCCCTATTTTCCTTCGATGGTATGGATATGCAGCGGGAGAGGCATGCCAGCAATCTCAGCCTTTGCTCCATAGGTTCCCCCACGGTCTGGCTGTAGGGGTGCATGGTAGGGTTTATTTGAAGTAGGATATGACTTAGAGACTCTATTTTCCTGTTTTTCTTTCATGGTGAGGGTAGACAGTTTGTTCATAATCTCAGCAGGAATTGTCCTCTGTTCTGTACGCTTCCTGTGGTCTCGCATCAGCAAGTTGCACTCCTGAATACACCTTGGTTTGATATTTTGCTCTCATGCCTCTTCCTATAACAGAAGTGTGATAGGTCGATGAGTTCACATTAATATAAAACAAACTTCAGTTTTATATTCCCGGAAATAATAAGGTCTTCTTGGCAGAAATTATTTTAATCCTGTTGAAGCTGATATCTATGAGAATGATGCTAGTTCCTCAAATCCTGATGTGTACATATCCTGACAGCATTGCTGTATTACCTTATGAAAAGTCTAAGCATATGGTTAGGGCAGGCACCAAAGTATTTGTTTAGAAAATATATTATACTTGATATTTATTACTGGCCTGACTTTTTAGCCATTTTTCTATCCCTTGCTCTAATTAGAGAAAGTTGAACCTGTATAAGTTCAGCGACGTTCCTAATCCATCTATTATGTCCCTGCTGTGTGCCCCCTCACCACCACCACTACCAGCGCCACCCTGGCAGGCAGCAGGGCAGCCAGTGGTGGTGGTTCCCCAACACCTGGTTTTCAGTTTCTTGAAAATTCTCAGGGCCAGCTCTGCATTGGCACCAGGCTCTGCTCAGCAAACAAAGAACAATTAGCACATTGTTCTCAATCCAGTTCACAGTGTTAAAATAAACCATCTGGGCCAGGCACAAGCTCCATGCTCAGGTACTTTGACTTTCTAATTGAGCGCTGCTGACACCTAGCTGGGGACAGGAATGGGAAGGGAGAGCAGGAAGCAACAGTTCTACCCCAGCTAGTCTGTAGCCCCTGTCATGGTGGTAATGCTTGCAAAGGACATGACTCCTCCCCGTCTTCCATAGATAGAATACGTGTAAGGAATGCCAATAAAAATTCCTTTTTTTTTTTTTTTTTTACTAACGACTCTTTTGATACTACTTTTGAATCATCAAATCAAAACACTAAATCCAGAAGAAGATAGTTTATCGCACTGGACTCTAAATCTGCAAACACTCCCCAAAGAAGGAGTCCTGCCCAAACGTCAAAACTCTCTTTGGCCTTCAGGATGTTTGACCTGCTGCAGAAAAATGACCAGATCAAGTTTTCAAGGACACTGTGGAATAATCCTTTCAACTGCAGGGAGGCTCCTAGGTTGTGAATAAGAGGGAGCCTGAGGGAAGGCAACTTCCCTCAAAAATACTTTCTGTGTAGGAGGAAATGACCACAAAGACCACATATGTCTAAAACTCAGGAAAACTATGAAGCTAGTTCTATAGCAAAACCAGTATAAAAAATTGCAGATGGATGCTGTTGCCCACGAGTGTGATTATGGCTGACTGCACGGATATATTGGACTTGGAGCTGACACTCTCTGTGCCCTATCTCTGCGACAAGAGGGAAAGGAAATTTTTTTAAATGTACATTTCATCACTAACATAAATGGCAGAATAGTGATCATTTTGATAGTATTTTGTCCATGGAGCCTTCTAGAAGGAAAGAGGGAGAGACTCATATCTCAAAAGTCTCCAATGCTTTCCTGTGGTTATTTAAAATTCACAAGGCCATCAGAAACAGGGCCGAGACCTCTCTTCTGCCACACTGACAAAATGCCACTGGTTTTCCTTTCTTGGAAAAGATGGTATTCAGATCCCATTTTTTGCTCTCCGCAGATGCCAGGCAGAAGTAGGTCATTTCGATGTGTATCAGTTCGTTAACTCATTCCAATTTGGCTCCGGTCATTTTGTCTGCCTTTGACTTCACGTTGTTTCAAGCTTTAATCACTAGGTCACAGCTACAAAGCACGGAAAGATCAAGTAGCCAGAAAAAGCAAAACCAAAGAAACAAAACAAAACAATACCTAAATCCTGTGAGTTTGCTGGGACTGATGTCATTGCTCATACTCTCATTTTAAAGATAAGAAAACTGAGGCGTGGTAAGGTCCTGGGGTTTGCCCTGTGTCAGACAGCTCCCTGGCTTTGTCATAGGCTGGCCCATAATGCCATCTGCATTGGCACAGGCTGCAGGACCGGCTCTACCCACACTATAGCTTTATAGCTTCCTTCTCATCTGACCTGCCCCTCCCTGGTCTTCTGGCTCCACACCACTAAGAACACAGTGGCTGTGTTTATTGGGGTCCAAGCAGGCTGGTGCCACTCATGAACTCCAATTCATTCTAATTTTAAAAAATCATTTGCTATACTTTTATTTTAAATTATATAAGAAGTACATGAACACACACACAATATTAGAAATTCAAAAGATATGAGAGAATATAAAATAAAAAGTGAAATTCTTCTCAACCACCTTCCTGTGCTAGTTTCCCTCTTGCCTAAAGACAGGCACTCAGTCCCACTTACTTCTCCTGAGACAATCTTACCACCAAGATCATCGGTACATATTGTTAGGCAAAACAATTGTCAGAATGGTTGCTATGGACCAGTGATTGCGACATGCCTGTTGTTCTTCTAGTTATTTTTATTTTAATGTTCCATAAATATTAGGGCCTAGGCTAGGATAGTTCATAAGGTTAACAGTTCAAGGTAGGGGAGTAGCAATGTGGGCAAAGAGCCATGGCAGTAAAAATAGCCCTGAGGGCACAGCTATGAATAGCCCTTATTCAAGCACATTGTGACTTGCCTAGTCTTCCACTTCATTCCTCCTTTTACCCTAGATGAGCCATTGGATACCTCTTTCCTCATTCTCTAGGACCAAAGCTGGCCTTAAGAAGGAGGGTTTGAATAAGCTCTTTCCCAGCACTATATAATGCAGCATCAAGTCAACTTGCTTTTAGTCTCAGTTCAACCTTGTTGCTGGTTTTACAGGTGTGTCTCCAGGGCCCTGTCCTTATTTTACACCCTAGATCTGATCAGTGGGTCCATGATATGTCACATTCTTGAAAACATGGCCATCACATTAGATCCTCTTAATTTGGTGGCTTGTCCTCTGCCCTTTAATCCCGGCCCAAGAGAGGAGCCTGATAGTCTATGGTGGATGACCCCCGCCCCCACCTGCTCATACAGGCCTCTGTGTTCCAGAATAAACTCCCTCCCGGCATCCACAACTTGGCTCATCTCTTTAGCGCCTTACTCCTCATTGTGAATGGGTCCAGTAACTAGTTATGCCCTAAGATGTGGCAGGTCACTCAAGTGGATGAAAAATGAAGGCAAAGATAAATGCCATCAGGTACCCTGGCCACATTAATTGATATCAGAGGCAGGAGTGGCAGAGAAGCATGGTCCAGAACACTTGTTTGAGAGCTGGAGAAGGCTCTTAGGTCCCTGGAAACCTCTCAGCTATTTCTGTGTACATGCTCTATAGCCATAGGGCACCAGCCACAAAGGTAGTGCCAACTGACAAACAGGTTGCTGGTGGTATTTTTCTTCTCCATCCACCTGATTCCTATGGTCCATTGCAGGAAAAGTGGGTGCGCTATGCCAGGACCAGTGTGGACTACCTGCTGGGGAGCAACTTCAGAGTGCTTCCTTTCTAAATTTTGCCTTAAGATGAAGACTACACCCTGATAGTAAATAAAGCAAGGAAACCTGCACTATAATTTTCTGGGATTCTGAACACTGATAAGAATCCCCTAAACATCTGCTCTCTGGACTGCAACGTTAGATGTATCAGCACAATTGCCTAAGAGTACTGGACTATTGCTTAAAGACAGAAGTAGTTGACGACGTGAAGAGAGGAGGAAAGAGATCAAGATTTGCAATGGGGATCTAGGTGGAGGTTCCAAGTCTCATAGTAATGAGCTGTGGTTTTGAGCTTGTCCCTCTCTGGGCTTCAGCCTCCTTACCTGGAGAGCAAGTGGTGTGGGCTCATGTACCTTCCAAGGTACTTTCCATCTTTTACATTGAATAAACTCTGTTTTCTTCTATTACCGAAACGGGAGAAACCACTTAGTTTTGTTCTTGCCCAAGCCACCCACCCATCAATGTTATTAAGACCAGGAAACAGTCTATTTATAAGTTTAATCAAGATAATGCATCTGACCACCATCATTCAGGCATTCGCTTGATGATATTCTCCTAGTTGGGTTGGCAGATAACTAGATTACAAGGTTTTTTCCAGTGCAAACTCTTGACTCTTCTTCTTGCTGGGTTATCACAGAGTTTTACACACAGTAGACCCTCACTAATGTACTGAATGAAAAGAGTCGGATCGAGACATCCTACCTTTCCCACCTAATCCACCATGTAACAAGAAAGCCCTGCGGAAGCTTTGGAGGTTTGAATTGCATCGTGGAGAAGGAAAAATCCCTGTGCTCAACTAATTGCCCCAGGGTCCATGTACATTCTGTGCAACCTGCGAAGTAAACAGATCCAGAACCAAGCATCTGCTAAGATAGAAGACACTTGTGCTACAGACTACTCCGCTGATTATAAAGTTTCTAAAGTACCTAAAAAGCATAAATAAACGGGGCTCAGAAAGCCTCTCAAAGGCACACAATACAATCTGACAGCTTTATAATGGCCTCAGGCAAGGAATTTCACAATTACTATTTAGAACTAAACAGATAAATGAAGCTTTTTACATGTAAAAGGCAGGATTGAATTCAATAAAAAGGTCCTTTTTGTCTTTTAACTTTCTTTAGTCATTCATAAACTTAAATACCCTTAGAAATAATCATTTTATACATTGTATACCATTCTTAGGGAAGAAATACTTGAAGTTTATTCCAAGAGCATTCTAGACACATTGAGAAATCAAAAAGATAAAAATGTGTATGTAGGGGGTGAGGGTGACAAGCGAGATGATAGAAGGATAAATTCACATTCTAGGTCATTTGAATGTTTTCTGCTTCCTTATTTGCAAAATGACCCCAACTATCTTCAAATTACAGGTTGGAAAGACAGGGCTGATAAACATCACAGAGCTCAAGCTGTAGTTAAATTTTTAAATTAATTTTTAAAGCATGATTCAAGTATACAAAGGATGAGTGCTGTTTTAAAATGTATTTCCATGTAACTTCACCTTACTCCCAAAATAGCTTAAGGTGGCATAATATAAACTAAAATTAAAAATAGAGAAAAGAAACTCCAACAAAGGATGCCACATAAAGGATCAGTATAAACATTCTTCATCTCTCCCTCATAGAGAGGCGCTTATTTAAATATAGCATGAAATATCCAGGCGAGCTAAAAAAATTTATCTCATCTTTGACTCGCCCTATATTTTCTCAAAGTAATTCTCTCATTAGAGCATGTCCCGTATGAATATCACACAGCTTTTTGAGGTTGGCAAATAGAAATTTTTCCATTTTACTAAGAACTTAAAGAGATTAACTAATTTGCCTGAGGTCATATAACGAGTTTGGGCAGAATTCATTATTAAGATCTTTAAACAAAAGAATAGGCTTCTGAAAAATCGTATATAATCTCTCCTATGGGCCTTCGAGAAATGAGATAACCATCTACTTAGGGTGCCTTAAGTGTAGTTCTTCCTGAAAAGAACATTAAGCAGCATACTTATCCCCATAATTCTAAGTTTTCAGAAAATTGCAGTCTTCCAAACATTTGAAATTATGAACAATTGTATAAACTATACTAACCAAAAGAATTTCTATCTAAGCATAGATTTAAAGGGCCTGGAGAGCGGGATATGCAAAGCTGTGTGGAAGGTGATTTGGGCAGTAGGAATGGGGCAAAAGTTCTGAGGCAGGAATGAGCTTCATGTCTTTGAGAAGTAGAGGCCACTGTTAAGAACAACATGTGCGAGGCAATGAGTTGGAGAGAACTGAGGTCCAAAACTCAGGGGTCAGGTGATACAGTCATCTGCAGTAACAGTAGGGAGCCTGGATTAATTCTGACTATGATGAGGGACTATTTGTGAAGTCTGAGCAGGTGAGCCACAGGAAGCGATTTTCTAACTTAAAAGCTCTGTCTGGCTGCCGAGTGAAGGCTAGACAGTAGGGGCAGGAAGGGAAGCAAGGAGCTCAGGAGGTGGATATAGTAGGATCCAGGGAAGAAGTGGCCTGAGGTAATGCTGGGGGAGATAAGAAGTAAACTGGGGGCCGGCTTTGCAAGTGGGTGATGTTGGAGTCGGGTTGTGTGTTACCAAGCCAGGGGTTTCTTCATAAAGTTTGCTCACACAGGCAGGTAGGTGATGTCAGCAAGTAGTCATGTGACATTGGCCAGTAAGTGTGAGACACTGACAAGCAGGTGGGGCACATTTTTAAGCAGGTAAATCATACTGCCATGTCGACCAGCCACCTCGCTGAGTAGGTTGTGTTATGGACTAAATTGTAACCCTTGCAAACTCATATGTTCAAATCCTAACCCCCAGTACCTCCGACTATGACAATAAGTATTTGGAGACAGGGTTTAAAGAGGTAATTAAGGTAAAACGAGGCCTTATGGGTGAGCCCTAATCCATCATGCCTGCTGTTCTTACAAGAAGAGGAGATTAGGATACACACACACAGAGGGAAGACCATACATAGAGAAAAGATGGCCATCTGTATGTCAAAGAGAGAGGCCCTCAGAAGAAACTAGACGAGCTAACATATCGATCTTGGACTTATAGCCTCCAGAACTGTGAGAAAGTAAATTTCTGTTGTTTAAGCCATGCAGTGTATGTATTTATTATGGCAGCCCTAACAAACTAATATAGTTAGAAAACATCCTTGACTCTCTGGGAGGTCCTGCATGGTCTTAGTGCTACATATAAGTAGCTAAGAGGGGCTGTTGAGCATGTGGAAGACGAGAGAGTAATATGAAGTTCATGAGTTGCTGGGGAGGATTCTGCAAATAATAATTGGATGACCTTGGCAAAAATCCAAGTGATAGCAAAACAGTTTATTGGCAATGAATACTGTAGATGAGTTACATGGAGAAGAAAATGAAAAGATATGGAATTTTGATGAGCATCTTGATGACTACTGAATCCCAAGAGGCTGAACCATAGCAGGTGGCCCTTGAGAACAGGTGGCCTGTGGGTTGAGAAGCTCGTGAAGGACATTGGAAACCATGATGCTAGGTGTCACGTGGGGAGCTGGGCCAAAGTGTACTGGGTGGTGCCAGAATGATACCATTATCACCTACAGCAGCAGTGGTGAGAAGTCAGGACTCCACTGGCTTCTGGAAAAGGGGCTAGAAATCCAGCTCCTTTTCATCCAGGCAGTATGTTGAGGCGACTGCAGAGCTGACTTTCTCTTCCTACCAAATATTTTGCTTAACCAAATTTCTTGCCACCTAATCTGTTTTGGGGATTGCAGAATCAGTTAGGACCCAGCCTAGGCCTTGGCAGGCAGTATGAACGAGTCGCTTCAAACTCTGTGCTCTCATTTAGACCCATTATTTTATAATGATCGTTTTAATTTTTTAACTAAATTTTACTATAAAAAGTTACATCTGTTAAAATTTCCGTTTTGTTTCTATAATTGTAACTTCAGGAAACACTAACACAATAAAACTACTGCTAATCAATTTTGTACTCCTTCTAGAAAAATGACTTCTAGAAAAGAGAAGCAGCCCTCTGTTTATTAGTGAAAAATAGCCCATGGAACAAGTATATCTTCTTTTGTAATGGATGTCAGAGTGTATCACAATACCTAGTGTTCCTGCACCTGGAGCAAAGATATGTGACTATGTTTAACAAAATCAGTTATAACTGACCCAGACGGCTTAGGTTAAATAAGGCAGACTGAATTTATGACAAGTCAGAAATAGGAAAGGGTCCAGTCAGTTTTGCTAATGGAAAAGAAGAGGAAACAGGCATCTTTAGAAATTAAAATTAGTGTAAAACAATCCAAAGCAGTCCAAAGCAAATAAGAAGTTATATGGAATCTTGGGTATAATGATTTAAAAAAAAATCATGCTTTAAAAAAATTCTTCTCTATAATATATCTATATTGTTTTGTTAGCATGTGTGCATTTGAGAGTGCTGCTTGCTGACCATATGAGTCTGAGCTTTGAGTATAGCCATCACCAAGATCAAGAGTCTACAAGCAGCTGCAGAGACACTTGGGGGTTGGCTGCAGTCTGTTGATTATTAGTTTGTACCTTCCTAAGTTAATTCCAGTGTCAAGCCTCAAGGCTGGCCTGTGCATTGCTGAATTGGGGCATCTTAGATCCCCAGGCTGTCAGAGCTAGAAGGCATGGCCAAGGCCATTGTCCTCCAGTCCCTAGCATCTGCCAGACCTGAGTTTGAATACTCACTCTGCCACGCAGTAGCTGAGCAATCAAGAGCCAGTGTCTCAACCTTCTTGAGGCTCCATTTCATCATCTGAAAAATGGGCCCTCCTATGGAACCAGCCTCTTAAGGTTATTGTCAAAGACATTAGATAAAGCAAGTAAAGTACTCAGCACAGGGGATTTTATGTAATATCCAATTTAGTAAAAGAAATATTCCGGCATTTGGAGTACACGGTTATGCATATTGTGTTTGTTCATTCGCTAGGTGCATGATGGTTTAAAGAGTAGACTAAGCTGACTGTCATGTAGATGAGATATGTAGTGGAGACAGCAGCTGGATGGGCATAAGAAAAAAAGGGCCCTTTTTATCCACTAGTACTGATACTACCCAAGAAACTGGGTCCAATCATGGAGTCCTATCTGGTCTCCACCTTACAGATAATGTGGTTGTGAACAGATGACAAAATGGTTCATAAAGATCTTTTGGCATCAAGCTTCTGTTATCCTCCAAATATTTACTGTTTAAACCACAAATGAAAACCTGTTTCCGATGGGCTTATATAATAAGGATATTTAGAATCTTGTTAAACAGGAAGTCCAGATGTAGGACAGGCTTCAGGGCTAGTTGAATTAGTATCTCAACAATGTTACCATGTACTGGGTTCTTTCTAACTTTTTACCTGACTGTTAATAGAGATGGTTTCTGATTCCTTTGTGTTAGAGATTGAAATGAACTAGGAGCAATAATCTAAACACACCATTTACAAATGAATGTTGTGCCCCAAATTAAATTGTCTTGCCAAAACTGGAAAACAAAACAAAACAGAACAAAACTAAGTACAACTGGAGTCTTTTCCTTTGTGGCCAATGTGAGGTGTGGAAGCACCATTTTAGAAGCAGTTTCTTTCCCTCCATCCCCAGATTCAAGATTTATCATTTATTTGTTAATGTAAAATACTTAGAAATTTTTATCATGTTTTCAAAATCCAATAAATAGCTCTTTATGCAAGTATTTCTCTTTTAAACTCCTAATTATTATAGATAACTCATTGCTGACAGGAATGGGTCAGAAGTTAGAGGTTACAGGAAAAAAGTTTCAGAGCAGAAGTCACACCCTGTCCAATTCCTGTCCCCTGCTCAGAAAAACAATAACTGTCCACTGCTCGTCTGAGGAAACAAAACTGAAACTAGTGAATCGAATTTCAAATCATTCGTTGGGTATTTTAGGTTTCACTTTTTAATATATATTAGATGTTAATGTACAGAAAACATAATACATGTTTTATCTTAAAATAAGGGGGGAAAGGATCTTAGGAATCATAGTACTTCAGTGATTTTGAAAGTTCATTTAACCAAAAACTCTTCACCCGTGCCACTTACAACAAGGTGACATTTAAATGATCTCAATCAAATAAGACTGTAAAATATTTTTAGATGCTCCCGTTTAAAGTGACTCTATATTATCCATCAAAAACTATTTAGTGTTAGATATTCTTCACTCTAAAGGAAGTTTTTCAAATGCGAATAAAGTACAAGAAAAAGCATAAATTCTTTTGAGCTTTCCTATGTGGAAGCCAATGTGTTCGTTTTTTCAAAAGATACAAAAATAAATAAGATTCAGTCCCTGCCCTCAAGGGCAAAAAGCAAGTCTAGAAAGCAAATGAAGAGGGCATCATCTGTTGCTTTTGCCTGTACAGAATTTATTTCCCCTTCTTCTGGTGGTTCTCCTAAGAAACTATCACACTTTTACTCTTAGGCATAGAAGTTATATGGGGCCAAACTCAACTCCCCAGGCTCCAACATGGACTCCTAAGGTAACCAACTAACTTAGCTTGCCCTGAACTGAGCGGTTTCCTGAAACATGGGAGTTTTAGTGCTGAAACCAGAAAAGTCCCAGGCAAATTGGGATGAGCCGGTTACAATTACTCTGACCCAAATCTGGCCTATCAGAGACAATTCCACTCTCTCAACCACAGGAATTGCTTCCATGATGGAGACATGCTCCAGGCCAGACCAAAAAGACTCAATCCGGAAACTTTTCTTGAAACAGTTGAGAAAGATTCAGTCTTTGAGTAGCAGCAGCTAAATTAGTAGAATACAAGCCTGTAGCTGCTGGTGATCATCACTGTCACTATAAATGGGAAGTGACAGTGGAATGAAGCCAACACAGAGAAAGCAGAGCTGAGAGACGGAACCTGACACCTGATGACATTGAGCACGTAGATTCAGGTTTACCTGAAGTTTTATTCCTGGACTTTTCCATTCACATGACTCAATAAATTCTCCTTCTGCTTAAACTAGTTTGAATTGGGTTTCTATCACTTATATCTAAAAAGGGGATAAGAAAAGCAAATATTTGCTTACTTATACTTATACTATCAAGTAAGGTAAATGCTATAAGAGAAACCCAAAAGGGGGAGAGGTTAAATTATGTAAAGGTTAAATTCAGCTGCCAGAGTCAGGAAATAGATCTAGGATGAGTTGGTTTTTTAATTGGTTCTTGCAGGTTAGACGGTATAGTAGTTTCCGATGGCTGCTGTAACAAATTACCACAAACTTAGTGACTTAACACAAAATTTTTATGTTATCGTTCTGGAGGTCAGAAGTCTAGAATGAGCTAGCAGAAGTGATCCTTCTGGAGAGTCTTGGAGAAAATACACTTCCTTGCCTTTTCTACCTTCTAGAGGCCATGTACATTCCTTGACTAGTGGTCACATTCTATATCTTCTAAGCCAGCAGTGTAGAACCTTCTATTCTCTCTCTGACTCTTCTCTCTTTTTCCTTATAAGGAACCTTGTGATACGTTGGGCCCACCAAAATAATCCAGGGTAATATCTCCCTATGTCAAGATTCTCACCATCATCACACCTGCACAGTTCCTTTTACTATGCATGGTAACATAGTCATATATTCTGGAGATTAGGATAAAGACATCTTTGGGAGGCCATTAACGTTTGGCTGAGGGACTAGCATCAGCATAGGCACCAGGATGAGAAAAGTGTGTTAGTCCTTAAAAATAATCCTGTTTTCTTAGAAAATAATGATATGTATTTGGGGAGTCATTATGATTGAGACTGGATAGGTTAATTAAAACTATATTGTTTTGTAGAAAGGGAAGTAGTTAAACTTAATTTAGTAGGTAATGAGGTACCATGCACTGTGCTATTTGCATTGTGGAAATAGAAATGAGTATAATATTGTCCTTTTTGTTAAAGAGTTTACTATCTAGCAGGAGAGAAAGACCTCTGTATGTAGAGTGACCGCATTTTCCCAGGATAGCCCTAGTTTTTGCCTATTGTCACACATAAATATGCATAGTGCCCCCCCCTTGCATTCTAAAAATATCCTGATTTGGATGACAAAGTATATGGTCACCCCACTTAGGCCCTGGAGAAAAGCAAGAGGCAGAGACAAATTTTCTGTGTTCAAGGTGTTTAATATCTAGTTTTAAGGTCCGAAGATGTTTATAAAGTGATAAGATAGTACAAAAATTAATTGGTTAACAAGACAGCAGCAGAAATGCTAAGCAAGAGAAACAGAAAATAAGTTCTTCAGATTCTAAGGACTATAAGAGAGATCTTTGCAGTCTGGCTGAGCAGGGCAGGCTGCCCCAAGTGGGATAGACTTGTTGACTGCTGGAACTTCAAGTGTGGTCAGGCTTGTGGAGAGGAAGAGACAAGGGGGTACACCTAGATCTCTTGTTAGGTGTCAGTAGAGATGAGAAAAAATGTCATTGTGTTTCATTTCAGTATTTTATTAATTCCAAGCCACTATCTAGGTTAAGAAGCTCTATTATGTACCGCTATGAAAAATTATAGCCAATCATCTGTAAGATATATTCTGATTTCAGAGATGATAAATGTGAAAAAAAAGTGTATATTTTAAAACCAGCAAAGTAAGATAAAATCTCTTCTTAATTGTAAAGACTCTTGCTAAAGTGGCTCATCTCTGCACTTAAATGAGTTTAATTACTTTACACTTATTTTTTATTATTTGGCATTTTAAATCATCTACTCATTTTACAGCTTTTCTTCCAAGGATATTCATCTCTCTCTTAAACTATTGAACTACAAAAAAAAATATGTAGAATTTAATAAACACTCTTCCTACCAGTTTGACTTTAAGGAATTCTCTTTGCCCATAAATCTTCCTAGGGTTCTACTTGAAATCCCCAGAATTAGTAATCCCTTTAGGATATTTAAGAAGGCAAACATTTCAATTGGATAGAGTGATTTATCAGTTAACTAACACATTTGCATACATTAGTTCCTTCTCGAAATTACAAAACCTCAGAACCACTTATGGCTCTTGTTAAAAATGTTCCAAGTTCCTCCTCCAAAGATTTGGATCTAATAAATCTTGTGTGGTATCTGAGAACACGACACCATGGGGACACTTGGATATAGGAAGAAGTTGTTGCGTGAAACATGGGAGCCCTCTGCACGAAATAGAATGGAAGGTCAGATTGGCAATGGGCAATTTGAGGTCACTAAATGCTTAAGGCAGGTAAGAGGGTCTAGGATAATAACTGAGCTTTAAATTTGTTTGGTGCTTTAAACCTACAGAGTGTTTTTACATTAGGGTCTTATTTGGCTTTCACAATGGCCTGCAAATAAGTGTGCCCTTTATTTCTGTGTTATTCTTAAATCACAGAGCTTAACGTGCTCACCTAAGGTTCCTTGGGAATGTCAGAGCTGAGCCCTGATCACTGGGCAGTGGCAGTGGCAGTAGATAAAGGAAGTCCTTTTTCCTAATGCTGATGCAGCTATACTGTCTCCATAACACATCTCATCTACATGGCAGTCAGCTTAGTCTACTCTTTAAACCATCATGCACCTAGCAAATGAACAAACACAATATGCATAACCGTATACGCCAAATGCCAGAATATTTCTTTTACTAAATTGGATATTACATAAATTCCCCAGAACTCAGCCTTCCCCTGGTCACTGTTCAGGTTGGAGAACATTTCAGAGTGATAATAATCACCAACACTTACTGTGTGCCAGACCCTGTGCTGAGTACTTTACTTGCTTTATCTAATTTCTTTGACAATAACCTTAAGAAGCTGGTTCCATAAGAGGGCCCATTTTTCAGATGATGAAATGGAGGCTCAAGAAGGTTGAGACACTGGCTCTTGATTGCTCAGCTACTGAGTGGCAGAGTGAGTATTCAAACTCAGGTCTGGCAGATGCTAGGGACTGGAGGACAATGGCCTTGGCCATGCCTTCTAGCGCTGACAGCCTGGGGATCTAAGATGCCCCAATTCAGCAATGCACAGGCCAGCCTTGAGGTTTGACACTGGAATTAACTTAGGAAGGTACAAACTAATAATCAACAGACTGCAGCCAGCCCCCAAGTGTCTCTGCAGCTGCTTGTAGACTCTTGATCTTGGTGATGGCTATACTCTAAAGCTCAGACTCATGGAGCAAATTTCAGACCTTGATTTCTAAGGTCCACTATTGCAGATTAATAATCCAGATAGTGGGTTTACATTACTAAATCCTTAACACCTGAGAATATTACATATGGCTAATATCTTTAATTCATTTAATTGTACGTTTTTAAGCACCTGCTGGAGCTAAGGTAGTGAACAGGGAAGAAAATATCCTCTTGGAGTATGCATTTTAACAGTGGGGATAATGAATCCAGAGCACCTTAAAACTTTCCATTAAATTCAATAAGCATTTAGAAAGTAATTTTTCTACACCAGGCTTTGTGCTTGGCACTGCACAAAGAGAAAAAAAAGGTACTATCAGCTCTTTGCCAAGTGTACTTGGGTAACCCAAGTATTAACAAAGAAATCTACTTTTGTTGGGTAATGTCTCTTGCTAGCAGTGAGCTTAAAGTTATATTCGACCAACTAAGCTTCCAATTAAAGAGAGGAGCTCAATCCCACATGCCTCTGCCAAAAGAAGTGTCCATTTCTCTGCTTTTACCCCTTACTAGTTTCCCAACTCAAGGTCTGTTTCTTGTAACCTTACCGGTAAACTGCCTACTAGTCACCTTCGCGCGTGAAGGTGCTCACTTCTACTGTAAGACGGTTAGACACTGCTGTGGTAGAACCACATCGTATTGATCGCAGCTCACAGGAACTGTCTGAAGCTGCTCTAGATTTGTGCTGGCCCTGAAGCAGCCATAGTCGTTTTTCCTGAGGACACAAGCCGCAGGGTGCATAACTAGGGGCAAAATGGGAGTGGCAATAGGCTTGGACTTCGGCAGGAGCCAGGGCCTTTCTGGGACTCACTTCGTTTCAGGTCCCCAGAAGGGCACTCAGTCCTCTGATGATGCGAAAGGGCCATGCTTAGAGAGCGGAACGAACTTCTCCTACGTCCAGTTCTATGCCTCCAAAGCAGCTGTCTCCGGGGCCCTGAATCTAACCAATCGGAAAGGGAGTTACATTTAACGCGGCTCCGGCATCCAATCGTAGGACATGTCTCAAATTCCATCGCCCTCTGGGTCGCCGCCGGCTTGAAGCCAGTTCCGCTGTCGCTCGCCGCGCAGCTCCGCACGCTCCCGGTCACCCCCAGCAGCGCACATCGCCAGGAGGCTGGGTCTGTTAACCGCGGCCGGGACGCTTGATACTGCGCAGGCGCCTCGGGAGGCTCTGCGCCTCGTTCCTGTACCTTCACGTCTCCCTGGTCCCCGGTATCCCCTAGCGCCGGGTTCCGCGAGCGCCACGTTCCGCTCGCTGGATAGAAGCGCCGTCGGCGTTGGCAGTGGGTGAGTGTGAGCTTCGCGCGCGCAGCGTTCTGTAGGGAAATGCCACCCCCACCTGAGTCCATCAGGGGCTTTGAAAGTAGAGGTGGTGAGAAACACTGTTCTCCTGCACCCCAGCAACATCCTGGGGCGCTCAAGAACGTCTGCGGAGGGGAGGCAGCTGGCGGAGGGGAAGAAGGAGGGCGGCGTGGGAAACGAAAGGCAGTTTTAGCAGGTGGGTTTGGGTTGGGGAAGGCCGTGGTGTGAAGGATGAAGAGGGAAGTTGGCTGAACAGCTGTAGAGGAGAGAAGATGGGCGAGAGTGAAATGAGGGTGGACAGGCCAGGAAAGCTGGCTTTCGATTTTAAAGAAACGCTGTTGAAGGCATCTGACATGCATCTGTCTGAATATTAGATTAGAGTTTATGGTAATTATATAATCCAGTTAAAAAAAGGAATTTTTGAGTAACCAAAGGATATAGATTACATATAAGTACTTTTTATAGGCTTGGACGCTGTGTTAAGCACTTTAAAAACAACCCTTTTTTTCTGAGTATAATAACCCTATGAGATAATAGCATTCCATTATACAGATGAATAAAGGCTCAGAGAAATGATGTATCCAGGATTGGACAGCTAGTTACAGGCAGATTCACAATTATGTCAGGTTTGACTCCAGAAGAGTTTTGCTAAACCACCAGAATATTTGGTGGACTTAATTAAGCCTGAAAACTTGCCAAGTGCTATAGGAAGTCACCTGCTTGTTTTAATATTATGATCTTCTTTTCTTTCTGTCTTTTTCCCAAAAGTTGTTCCAGGCAATTTAAGGAAATTTACTTAATACAAATAAAGTATCTCCTCCTTGCTTTTAAATAGCTACAAAATATTTGGGAGAAATTTTGATGAAAACACAAGGAGTCTGTGGGGATGTTATTTTACTGTGAGAGTAACATGACTAGCTGTTTTCAAGATGCTTGCTAGACAATTTTATGTGCTTTGGAAAATTGGAGGATAATTCAGAATCTTAGACTATGAAAGTCTCAAAGAGTAGTTATATTTTTTCTTAGAACATTGAGAAAATAACTAATAATCTAAAGGAAACCACCTAAGTTATCTATGTGCATAGGCAATAATATTTCAAAGCTGTATTAAGAGTTTCATTATATTTGTGAAGCGCTTAGAATAAAGCTTTTGTATTATGGAGCAGATGGCATTCTAATGGTAACAGATGTCTTTCACCATATTCCTATAACTTAACATTTTCCCAACTTCACACCGGAATGCCAGTAAGAATTGCCTGACATGCATTCCATCTAGGTAAGAAAGTCATCCCAGACCAGGTAGAGTGTGTTTTGTCTGCTGAATTGAGGAAGACTACCTACTACTTCTGGTTGCTGTTAGGATACTTGGATGGAAGCCAGATAAGTCTGCTTCCCCTACGCCCCATTCAAAATTTTTTTGGCTTGAAAAACTACAGAATGTCTTCAAATTGTTTTTTAATATAACAATTAGTGATTTTCATTCCTTGAAAACTACTTGAGACCTTCTCACTGGTGTTCTGTTTATAGTTTAACACTCTTAGAATGGAACAGAATGAGGTAGACACAGAGATACAAGCACTGCTAATGAAAGATGTTCTGGCAGGAAAAGTTCTGTTAATAGCTTGTTGACTTGCTGTTACTAGACATAAACTTGTTGAAGACAAAATTAGTAAGAGCACAGTAAAGCTACTAATTGCTTTCTGAGCTCGGGCAAGCACTCAACTAAAGCTTCATCATATGCGAAAAGAAGGGATTAGATTAAATTATTTCTAGTTATTTTATAATTCCACAATAATATCATTCTGTCTGTCATAGTACAGACTTTTTTGTAGCATATTAACTTTGTAACTAGAATGGGTAAAGGGAAACTAAATTTGCGTGTCTTTGTAACACTTTATGCATCCCCATTTTACACACAAAGAGACCGAATCTAGGAGCAGTTAGATCTGCCTAAAATCGCCTACCTAAGTGTGAGCTCAAATTCTAGGATCCTTGTGATTTCAGAGCCTACAGTCTTTCCACTTTGCTTCTCATCTGGGACCAAAGATGAGGCACTTGGATCCTAGCAGTGTGTTGAGGGATTACTGACCCCAGAGTAAACACATATGCATCTTTGATGCAGGACAGGGCATATTCCCCCGAGCTGCGGAAGCCCTGCATGGATAGACTTCATAGCTGAGTGCAAGAAAGAATTCAAACGCACGCCAGAGTTAGTCCAAAAAGAAAGTTTATTAGAGAAAGGGTAATGCTCCATAGAGAAAGCAAAGACAAAAAGTCAAGGCAAGAAAAAAAGCTCCAAGTGTCAAGGAATCCAGTTTACATATCATTTTTAGTTTTGGTGAATTAGTTTAAAAACTGCCTGTTTTCCTTTGATGATATGGGCATACAGTGAGAAAGGATAAGCAGTGTAGCCTGAAAAGGCCTGCTAGCAATTTCCAGCATTTAGCCATAGGAAGTGCATGATTTTATTTCGTGTAGGGCGTGACTTAAAGACTGGTGTTTTCCTGTTTTCCTTTCTTGGTGTGAGGAAATGGTTCATTAGCGATCCCAGCAGAAATCTTTCTTTGTTCTGCAGGTTTCCTTATGATCTGTCTGTAGAACTGATCAGCGTCTGAATATAGCTTGATTTAACATTTAAAATGTTTTCTTGCTTCCTCCCTACATTACCTTCATCCTTTTCACTCAAGATTTGGGAAAGAAAGATTTCGATATGTATATATTTGGGAGAGAGAAGGGTAGAACAGCCTTTTGGCTTTTGTTTTGCATGTGGGAAGCAGTGTAAAATATTTTCATATTAAAACACCCAAGTTTATATTATGAAGTATAAATTTTACATCATTTTTAAGGTAAAATGAGACTTCCAGATGTTTCCTGTTTTGCGGCAGGGCATTTCAGATGCCTTTAAGATTACAATTTAATTTCTCTCTACCATATATATATATATATATTATTGCAGTACAATTCACATGCTGTCCAATTAACTCATTTAAAGTGTAAAATATTACAGAGTTGTGTAACATCACCGTAAACAATATGAAAACATTTTTATCACCCCAGAAAGAAACCTGATAACCATTGGCATTTACTCCTCATTTCTCCCCATATCTTTTGTTCCAGGCAGCTACTAATGTACTTTTCATTTTTATAGATTCGCCTATTTTAGGATGTTATCTAAACAGAATGATACAATAAGTGAGCTTTTGTGACTGCCTTCTTTGACTTAGCATAATGTTTCAAGGTTTATTCAAGTAGAAGCATATATTAATACTTCATTCCTTTTTATTACAAACTAATATTCCATTGTGTGATATATAACATTTTACTTATCTGTTTATCCCTTGATGGACACTTGAATTGTTTCTGTTTCTTGGCTTTTAGTAATAATGCTGCTGTGATATTTATGTAAAAGTTTTAGTATGAACATATGTTTAATTTCTCTTGGCTGTATACTTCATAGTAGAATTGCCGATTCATGTGGTAACTCTGTTTATTTTGAAGAACTGCCAAAATGTAAAGTGTTTTCTAAGTAGTTACACCATTTTACATTCTTACTAACAGTGTATAAAAATTCAAATTTCTCCATATTCTTGCCAACACTTGTTTGTCTTTTTGATTACTATATCCATCCTAGCAGGTGTGAAGTGGTGTCTCATTGTGGTTTTGATTTGCATTTTCCTGATGACTAATGATATTGAACATCTTTTCATGGGCTTATTTTACACATACACACACACACATACACGTACATATACATACACATATTTACACACACGTATGTATATCTTTGGAGAAGTGTGTTTTTCTGGTTCTTTGGAGATTTTTAAATTGGATTATTTGACTTTTCATTATTGAGTTGTTACAGTTTTTTTATATATTCTAGATGCAAATCTTAGGTAGATGATTTGTACATATTTTCTCTCATTCATTAGATTGTCTTTTCTCTTTCATCATGACATCCTTTGAAACACAAAACTATTTAATTTCATTGAAGTCAAATCTATCTATCTATCTCTTTTACATTTGGTGCTGTATCTAAGAAGGCTTAACCTAACCCAAGGTCTTAATGGTTTACTCCTGTATTTTCTTCTAAGAGAGAGAGAGAGAGTGTGTGTATAAATAATTTTAGCTCTTAATTTTGGTTGTCAACCAAGTGTACATGAATCAGGAGGCTTTGGCTAGAAATAAATGATAACGATTTATTCAAGGGTCTTACACAACTAGGCCAATACCCAGAGTTTTCCAAAAAAGAACTTTTTTTTGTCTTTCAGAGTGTAATCAGAAGGCTATGGGAGGTTTGATGTATGCTGATGCTGGACTGGCAAGTTCAAAAGTTTACGTTTCCAGGCTAGTTAAAACAAGAATAGAATCATTTCCTCATACCTAAACCTACTAGATTTTAGTAATTTAGCAGAATGACTGTAGTGACTCCATGTTAGTTTTTTCATCCTCTTCCTCATGATCTGTAATCCATTTTGAGTTAATTTTTGTGTGTGCTATGACATGAGGGGGTCTAAATTCTTTTTTTTTTTGGCGGGGGGGGGGCGGGGGCGGGGTATGTGGCTGTCTAGTTGTTCAGCACCATTTGTTGAATTGTCTTGGTACTCCTCTGCTCTTAGAGGTAACTCAACTGGAAAAGTTTTAGACATACGAAGATATTTCGTTTATAGGAATTCCTTGAAGGGCTTGATTTTATAAACAATACTTCATGGTGTATGGATCTCAAGCACAGCATTACAAAGTTTTGATGTTGTTAAACCACATTTATTCAAGTTTGTCTTTCCTCTTCCAAGGTGACCGGCTGATTTATTAATTTGATTATTTGTGCCCCTATTTTGAGTACTATGTATTTGAAAAGTATAAAGGTCTTATCCTCTGAATAAATGGCACATACATGAATTTTTGTGTTAGGAACTTATTTATCTTAGATATTTATGGAATGATTTTTTTTTTTTAATGACCTAAAAGAGTAGGCAAGACTTCATGTGTAGGAAGTAACATTAGGGTGTTTTAGGAATACAGACTGTTACTGAGGAGCTTTTATAGGTCAACTGTAGGTTATTGTCTTTGACGTGTCTTTATAGTAATACATTTCAGACAGATTGTGACAGTGAACTATGGTAAATGGAAATTAAACTTGGCAATTATTTCTGTAACTTTCATGGTAATCTGCATGTGGGTTGGGCTTGGACATGGAGGAGCTTGAATGCTGAGGTATTTGGACTTTTTGTATAGGTAGGGGGAGTCTGAACATTTTTTTTTAGGGGAGTGTTATGAACAGACCTATGCCCAGGAAGATTAAGTTGGGAGCACAGATGTTGAGTGATAAAAATGAAGGTGATAAAGGTAGGAAGATTAGTTGAGACATTAAGTACTCCACATAGGAGGCATTGAGTACTTTAAGTATGACAGCAGTGGAGATGAAAAAGAATCGATAGCTCTATAGTATTAAAAATACTTGTTAAAAATATGAGTTCCTGGCTCTACTCTAGACTGACTGAACCACACTTTCCTAGAACTAGACAGCTACACTTTTAACAAGCTTCCTCAGTGATTCTTATGTCTGCTATGCTGTAGTAGAAAGTAGAATTGACGAGGCTAGCAACTCAGGACATCTCTGCGTGACTGAGAGTACAGTGAAGCTGTTTTAAAGGATTAGGGAATTAAGGAAAGGGGGAAGATTTGGAGGTGCAGAGGATGCATTCCGTGTGACATGTATGAGGTTGACTTACTGGCAGAATAGTTTGTGCTGTAGGATTGGTTGAGAATATGGAATAGTTACTCAGGACAAGAGCTGGGGCAGTAAATAAAGAACTTTAAAAAAATGTATTTATGAGTATCTTTAAGATACTGTGCCACTTATTTTCTGTTTTGGTCTACTCTTTTATTGGAAACAAATATTTCAGTCTGGGGAAGTAGCTACACTCAGAAAGAAAATTGAGGACCTTCTCAATCCAGGCTTTCATGGAGACTTGTAAGCCCTCTACAAGCTCTAAAATCGCTGGAACCTAGGGAGAGCAGCCTGCATGACACTGTTGTCTGACTGAACCCAGTTGTGACTGTCCAACATGAGATGAGTTGTGCATAAATCCTAGGTCAAGGGGCATCTTTACTGAATGAAAAGATTACTGCTGTCTAGATTCTTGATAGATAAAAATGCTGAGATGTGACTGAGGCTTTGCGCGAAGTATGTCTCATACTAATTAGAGTTGTTACTCTTCTTTGGAGAGGTGGTTTTTGTTATTCTATACTGGTTTTGTTTTTTTAGATGGCACTAGCAACAGATAATTTATGCACCACACTCAGAAGGAAGCCCATGTCAGGTTACAATGCTAGAGATTTTCCAGACCCAGAGATCCTCACAAACAAGATTCTGTGCCTTTGGTCTTCCAAATTTTCAGTCTCTGATTTTCAGAGGGTCACAGCTTCCATCAGTAAGTGTTTGAATGACTACACATATACAGATCATCTAGGTAGTATGTTTGAAAGGAAAGTCTCTGCCTTCAGGTAATTGCAGTCTAATTGGAGAGAGAAGAACCCAATAAAAGACATGTGAACTTAGTCACCACATGATTTAACTTGCAGCTGCTTATGCCTGTGAGCTGTAGGTGCATATTCCCACGGCCATACCTTGAGTGTTCTTACTCTGAAATAATAAATTCATTCACCACTCTGCCCACAAACCTGTGTTCTTGCAACTTTTTGCTGAAAGTTACTTTTAAAACACCAGTTCTTTAACTTTATCAGAACCTCTAATCTAAAAACCTCTCTACTTCTTGCATCTATATTCGATTCAGTTTAAATGCTGCAGCTCAGATGTCAGCCTGATAGTGTCTTCAGCTTCTTTCATCATATTTCAGTTTCTGGCAGAATCTCAAGCCCAGGTAGGATCAGCTGCCTATTTTGTGCATGTCTGTGTCAGGGCTACTGAATCGCTGGAGAAAACCAATCAACAATGTCACTTCAAAAATTCATGGCACCCGCTGTCAACAGTCCTGCTGTTCCCTTGTACTTTCTCCCATTCTCCACATTGGCCATTTCTCTGTGTTCCTCAAACCTCTGTCTGACCCTTTTACGACCCTTCTCCCTCTTGATAATTGACCTTACCTCTTGCAACTCAAAATGCCGTTCCCTTCACTTCCAGCCCTCAAATGTTAGCTCATTCTTTGCTCCTTCTCTCTTGTTGTGATGGAAGAGATATCCTGCCCATTTACAGTGAAGCTTTCTTCCAAAATCACATATCCTATTTCCTTAGGGACCAAAGAAGATAGAGACTGAAGGCAGGGAGATTTATTGGGGGAAAGCTATTTTTGTAACTTGTGGATTGTTAAAAAAAAAAAAGAATGAACAATCAGGGAGACCTTGGAGCCTGGGATATTAGATAGAATAGTTTCATCTTTGACAGTAAAAGGGATGTTTAAGAAGGATGTGGTGATGAAATGCATTTCAACAGCTATTGGATTTCTTCAGAAATTTCTGTGGCATCCCATTCTCTGTAGGTTTTGTCCGTCAGCCTCATATGATTGTTGAGATAGGTACAAATTGAGGTGGGACCTTTATCTCAAATAATATTTATTTCTTACTCCCCTTTGTATGCCAGTATTTTTCAACAAAAGCTGATGATGGGCCAATATGTTAGAATTTACACCATCTATTTCTGTGGTTGCAGTCATTAAACTAGAAAAATAATCTCCCTCTCTGGAGCTTCTAAAAGCTTGGCATTATTTCTATTTCGTACAGACAGATAATTTTTGTTTTTTAATTTGTCCTTATTAAGCTTTTAGAAAAATTTTTGCTGCTGCAGATGAGCAAGCAGCCAAACACTAGTATTTATGTGACGTTTAAGAATGGCCCATATCCCATTCAGAACATGAAGGATGGGGCAGGATATATACATATATATATATGGAATTGGACAAGTAAAGGCAGTTTTTAGTTTTTCAACCTTAGATTTATTCCATTATCTTTCAGTAAATGACATTATTTAATTTTTAAGCCGATATAAGTAAAGCTGGCACATAAAAAGTTTATAAATGTTGATTCTCTTCTCCTGATGGCTGAACTTTGAAAACTAATCCAAATCAAATAGCATTACTGCTTATGAATTGTATTTTTATGTTTTAGGATTCCTGATTGCTCTCTTTCAACACATTCGTTATGAAGTTATTAGTATTACTTTTATTTTCTGGACTTATAACTGTTTGTAGAGGTAACTCTTCGTATAGTTTGCCACCGAAGTTACTGCTGGTGTCCTTTGATGGCTTCAGAGCTGACTATCTACAGAATTATGAATTTCCTCATCTCCAGAATTTTATCAAAGAAGGTGTCTTGGTAGAACATGTTAAAAATGTCTTCATCACAAAAACATTTCCAAATCACTACAGTATTGTGACAGGCTTGTATGAAGAAAGCCATGGCATTGTGGCTAATTCCATGTATGATGTAATCACACAGAAACATTTTTCTGACTTTAATGACAAGGATCCTTTTTGGTGGAATGAGGCAGTCCCTATTTGGGTTACCAACCAGCTTCAGGAAAACAGATCAAGTGCTGCTGCTATGTGGCCTGGTACTGATGTACTCATTCACAATACCACACCTTCTTATTTTATGAATTATAGCTCCTCAGTGTCATTTGAGGAGAGACTTAATAATATTACCATATGGCTGAGCAATTCAAACCCACCAGTCACCTTTGCAACACTGTATTGGGAAGAACCAGATGCAAGTGGACATAAATATGGACCTGAAGATAAAGAAAACATGCTCAGAGTATTGAAAGAAATAGATGACCATATTGGTGACCTAGTCCACAAACTCAAGATGTTAGGATTGTGGGAAAACCTTAATGTGATTATTACAAGTGATCACGGGATGGCCCAGTGCTCTAAGGACAGACAGATAAATTTGGATCTCTGCATTGACCATTCAGACTACACTCTTATAGATTTGACCCCAGTTGCTGCGATTCTTCCCAAAATAAGTAAGTAAACTTTTAGCAAAAGGGTATTTGAATGGGGCAGTTGATTGAGAAGGGAGAGTTTTGTAAAAGAATGAGGTTCTGGCTTTTGTAGTTCAGGACCATATATTCTTATGCTTACATAGAGTGGTTTTATATGTTTTTCCTCCCTAATTTACGTGTTTTTAAGCAGTTTAAGGTTTAGGTTCAAACTGATTATTTCTTTGCTTTTTGATACGTTTTGTAATTATTCACACTAATGGAAAAAGGAAATTTTTATCTTTGAAAAACATCTTGGATTTTTGTGTGAGATACATACACCTTTTGTCTACTGATCTTAAAATTAATATGTGATAGTTTATATTTATTTAAGAAGCTAGATGTGAAAATTGTCCCCTTTGTATAAAAAGTCCATCAGAAATAATAACAAAATGAACAAAGAGATGTGAGTGCTTTGAAAAACTGTGTGCTGTGTGTGTGTGCGCGCGCGCGTATAAATATCCCAACAATTACCTGATTATTGCTCTTTTTTTTTTTTTTAACAAAAGTGATTTAATACATGCTATTGTTCGGTATTTTTTCCTGTTATTCTAGTTGGCAGTATTTTTTTCCTCATCAGTCAATTATGAGTTTTTCTCTTTACTATTTCCTTTCGCCTCTAGATAAAACAGAGGTTTATAACAAACTTAAAAACTGTAGCTCTCACCTGAATGTTTATCTCAAAGAGGACATTCCTGCCAGATTTCATTACCAGCACAATGATCGAATTCAGCCTCTTATTTTGGTTGCTGATGAAGGCTGGACAATTGTGCTAAATAAATCATCACCAAAGTGTAAGTATTAATTTAGGATATTTCTGTTGCATCCTAGGGATAAGTCATACATTGTGACATTGTTCTGTTAACACAGGGTACTTTGATGTAGAGATGTTGACACAGTATAATTAGTTCAGTTTTCAGCTAGATAATTGTTAGGTCTTCATTCAATTCTCAGGTTTTCATTTGATAGCAATTTTACGGTAACCACAATTTTACCCTTAGATTAGAAGGTTGGGTGACCTCAAGGGTGAAGTATAGTTTTATTAGCAGAACTGCAGTTACTCTCAGTGACTTTCAGGATTGGTTCTCTTGATTTGTAGAAAATAAAAGAGAAGTAAGGAAACAAAGAAATAAAAGAGAAATAAAGAAACAAAATAAAAGGGGAGATTAACTAGTTCAAATTTCTGTGTGTGTGTGTGTGTGTGTGTGTGTGTGTGAGAGAGAGAGAGAGGAGAGAAGAGAGAGAGAGAGAGAGAGAGAGAGAGAGAGAGAGAGAGAATGAGAATGACCAGGTAAAACTCTAAGGCTTTCCCCAGGCTTTACCTGAATGCTACAGCTATTTAGAACATTGGGCAAGAACCAGAAACTAAACAAAAATCTACTGAGTAAACAAAATGGATGTATAAAAACCTTTCCTACAACTGAAGAAATGTATAAGGGAGAGTTACTGGGTCTTCACTGATACCAATTTATTTATCCATATATTATATTCAGTTTGAATACTTTTAAAATCTGATTTTGCAGCCTTTAGCAGGGGTCAGAAAACTTTCTGTAAAAGGCCAGATAGTAAATATTTTAGGTTTTGTGGGCCAGTTGGTCTGTGTCTCAACCATTCAGTTCTGCCTTTGGAGTAGAAAAGCAGCCAGTAACAATATGTGTAAATAAATATACAGGGTGTGTTCCAATGAAACTTTGTTTATAAAAGCAGGCAAAGGGCTGATTTTGGCTAGGGGCTGTAGTGTGCAGATCCCTAATCTATGGCAATTTAGAAGCATGAAACAAGAATAAGACTAAGGATCAATGGAATTATGTATTGTTTATATATGTTATATATACCCATTGTTGAAAGCTTGGAAAATACAGAAAAGTTTAGAAAAGAGAACAAAAATTGTATAATGCCACAATATAGAAGTACAGATAAATGTTAATTGTGGGAGTTTTTCCTCTTTTAACCTTTTTTCTATTACATATACTTGCATATTTTTACATTATTGAAATCATAATATTGATGTGTAGTTATAGTCTGCTTTTATTATATTGGTCATATACATTAATTTTATTATGAAATGTTTTAAACATACAATTACAGAATAATATAACAAATACTGATATAATCATCCCTCAGTGTCTGCACTTCATATGAAAATGAGAGTTTATTAAATGCAAGTGGTGAACATAAAAAGGCAGTATATGTTAAATGAAGCTAAAACTTGGGAATTTGGTATTGGAGTTCTATCAGGGACCATCACATTAGATTTTAATTCACATTACAAATTGGAGTCATCTGATTAGACTGCACACTTGATACAAGAATCCCATCTGTAACTTTCTCAATTACCAGGCCAGATGTTGAGGTGTTCATTAACTTTCAAACCAGTTATCTAATTATGTAACCTTTTTTCTTATCACAGGAACAATTGACATAGGTAGGTCTGCAGATTTACTTCTTTGCCGTTCACAGGTTTTAATCACTTTGACTCTCCCTAGTTACTCAGGACTCTCAGCTGGACCACTCTTTCTATCACTGGTGCTATTTGCAATAGGCTTTTGCAAACAGCGCTGGAGAAAAAACAGGTGAAGTAGGTGAGACTAGGACTGAATGATAAGTATATCAGATTGAGAAATAGCTTTAAAACCTGAGGTCATGACTGATTAGAAAAGGGGGTATATGTATGAAATAGGGAACGTAGCTGAGTTAAAGAAAATAGAAAAATGTCTTTCTGATCCCTGTCTAGTTCAACTTATCAGAATTCTAATGAGTAGGAATTACACTGGCAAGACTCTAAGATATTTACACATGAAGCAAGTTATTTTGTAATAGACTGATCTATTTGCTAATCTTATTTTGTTCTTTTTCAGTAGGTGACCATGGTTATGATAATTCTTTGCCTAGTATGCATCCGTTTCTGGCTGCCCACGGTCCTGCATTTCACAAAGGCTACAAACACAGCACAATTAACAATGTGGATATTTATCCAATGATGTGCCACATCCTGGGATTAAAACCGCATCCCAATAATGGAACCTTTGGTCATACTAAGTGTTTATTAGTTGACCAGTGGTGCATTAAACTCCCAGAAGCCATTGGAATTGTTATTGGTGTGCTCTTGGTCTTAACCACTCTAACGTTACTCATGATAATCATGCAGAATAAACTATCTGTGCCTCAGTCATTTTCCCGACTTCAGCTGCAAGAAGATGACGATGATCCTTTAATTGAATAACGTGTACTGGGGTTTATACAAAGTGTCTTTGCTTAGTCACAAAACCAAGGAAATACCCAAGGTGGTGTTAAGTATGAAAATGTATACTTTGAAAGACAAAGACTTTACACAAAGCATGCTAAAATTATTGTGTTTTTTTTCTTGTGTTTTATTTTGGTGCTTTAGCTAATACAAAAAAAACAAAAACAAAAACAAAAACATGAAACAAACCCTGACCACGGTAACAATTGCTAGTAAATCATTAGATAATACCAACAATTCTCTAACTCGAAACATTTGTTTAAGAAAAATAGGTCCTCTGCCTTTTTTTCCTTTTGCAATGAAGATTTAACACATCTTTAGATGAAAATATACCAAACTTAAGTAGGCATGGTTTTCTAATCAGTTTTTATATTTATAATGAAACAATGGAATCTTTGTGTAGCAGGGAGGAGAAGTTTCCTATATTTTTATATTTGCCTTTAATAAAGGTTATATCCCAAGTAAGCCTTTGAGTTAGGATATTTTCTGTGATGGTTAATAAAATCAGTTAACCAGGCAGAAAAGATCTAGCATATAAAGATACTATTTTAAGAGACGCTGTTATAAAAGACAAGCTAACAAAGACAATGTGGTACAAAGCCTCTGTCTTCTCCATTGTCTTTGTTAAGACTCCTAAGCTGTTAAAGTCTCAAAACTTTTATTTTTTGAAGATTATTGCCAATAAGAAATGAAGAAAATAGAGAAAAGTGCGTTTTTCTATTTGTGCTGAATGCCTTTGTGTAAATTATTCAGTTGTGTATGGACACAATGTGTATATGTATATGCGTGCGCAGACTTTATATGACTTAGAGAAGGTCAGAGATGGACTGGACCGTAGGCAGGCTTTCACATTCCCATAGAACACAGCTTTCAGGAAAGGTTATATTTGGAGTTCATATTTCTTATCTTCTAACTCATAAGTCGAAATCATAATTTTTAAAATTCTTTAATATTTGGTACCATTTTTAACTTTCTCATGTTGTTTATTGTAACCAAAGGTATCTGAGTGCTGCAGAAAAATTTATGACCCAATACAAATCTGGTTTTGATCGGGTCAGAATGAGGAAGTGAGATTTTTATATTCACCTTTGGGACTCTTATACCTTAAATTTAAAACAGAGTTTAGTATCTTTTGATCTTTTCCATTATTCCTATGTTATGTGGTAGGATAAAGTCTCAGCTGGCCTAACATTCCTTAGCCTGAGTACCAGGTCGTACCTTTTAATAATCAAAATTAACACGAGGAGACTGAGTCGTGGCACACTAGATTGTATCTGTTAGAGGAAAAATTGGGTTCATGAACTGTTCATTAGGACACGAGGCAAGCAGTTGATATTGATATGGTGATCTTTAAAGTTTTGATGGTATAAAATAAATTAGGTAACTGTTTTGGAGATGCAGAACTAATCTACAGTAAATACACAGCCAGTTAAATGTTGACTTTCTGTGATGGTTAAGAACAATAGTGCTAATCATGAGGTGTTTAATTTACCCTATTTGGGCATTGCTGGTTTCCTGATCCTGGTATCTAGTGCCTATTGTATTTGTGGTTCTTGAGAAGTCTTTCTACATCCTACATAAATAGTTCATGCTGTTATTGGGCCTAAGTTGACCAATTAATAACAGCAGCATAATAAATAAATGAAATAAAACCAATAGGTCTAATTTTACTTTTTGACAAATTTTATTTCTGATGTTTTTCCTCACATAAAACTTATCCTGAAGGTTAATAGTTGATCTGAATGAAATCATAGAAATAATAGAAAAATTTCTTTCTACTTCAGTTTCCATTTAAAAAACAAAGAGCATTCATGTTTAAAGCAGTGAACATTTTTGAAATAGCAGGATATTTTATACTAGTTTAGAGTTTTAGTGACTGCATTAGTTTGATTGATGGTAATGAGTTTCAGAAATCTGTACATGGCTTCCAACCTGCAAGTGGATGTTATTTAGAATGGGTTAGGAAGGATGCTCTGTGTCTTAATCTTTGAAAAAAAGACAGTTACCTATTTGTCTTGTCTTTCATTCTCAAAATGTCAACTTTAATTAAAATTGTAAATTTTTATGTATATTTTCATGGGACAAGAACAATATTTAGTCAAGACATTTATGTATTATTATACCAAACTTTGTGTAATTCATTTGTATCTTTAAAACATTATCACTGTTAAAGCCAATGACTCCTCTAGTACACGGAGAAAATCTTTTAGTTAAACTATCCTTTTACATTAAAGTTTTGGTGTACCTTGTTACATAATTGACTAATATGCTGCTGTGTTTTTGGCTCCAGGAAACATTTAACATTTATGACAATAGCACTCAAAGGTAATAGGAAAACTTTTTATTAAGCATTTTTTATTCAGTGAGTGAATTCAAAATAACTACATTTACTTACTACATAGGGATAGTTCTGCTGCTGTCATTAATGTGCAAGTTCTTTAAACAGAAATAGAATAAACATTATTTCAGTTACTGTGTATTATAGTCTTTGTGTTATTGTTCCATTAAGCTTGGTATAAGAATTTAAAGATAAATTATTGGAATATTAAAGAATTAAAAATGCCTTTTCATTGTTCTTGGGTGTCTCTCTCTCTTGCCCATATCTAGTAAGCTTTAAGGATGATTGCATTTAATTCTTCTTATTTGGAGAGTTTTACTTTATTGTGAATACATAAAGCTACAAATGAAGACAAAGATGAAATAGAAAGTATGTATTTATTGTCAATTCTTAAAATAGTGTGTAAATAAAATTGATATTTGTGTGCTTTAAAAAATTTGTGCCTTAAGTTAAAATAAAATATATTTTGATTGTATTGTTTGAATTCATGACTTTGTTTATGATTAAAAAACTTATATGAATAAAATCTACCAAAACATTTTTACTGTATTATTAAATATAGAATGCAACATTATTGATAATTTTTTTAATTTTTCATTTTCTTGCACAATATACATACTGTGACAGATTTTGACATGACTTAGTAATACTGCAAAAATCCACATAAGCGTTCATACAGATTTTTTTTAAACCAGGATTATGTTTATAACATCTAGCTGAATTTTTTAAACAGTGATAAATACACAGTCCAGCACGATGACATCATTGGAAAGAAAGCCAATATAAATTTTGCAGTGCTTCCAGAACTATAATTTATTGGATTAGAGCAGAAAGGAAGAAATTTGTAAAAGCTAATTAGAAAACACTAAGGGTAAGGGAGGATTATAGTATTTAAACTCCTGTTTTGCACATTGCTGTAACTGTTTACTGTCTAAATGCGTGCAGATTCGACAAAGTTTCCTCTAGTAGAGCAGTGATTAATTCATTTCCTACTTTCACATTCAGTGAACACTGACTGCTAGGAACTGTGGGAAAACGAAAGAATAAAAGGCACTTTCTTTACTCTGGAAAAGAGTTCAGTAGCATTTCAAAAGTGACAAAACTTTATACCAACAAATTGCTTATGTCTACTCATGGTTTAGCTCTTGCTGTATAGATCTTTGGTTCCAGAACCATTTTCCAGGCCCTGTGCTTCAAGTTTGGATGCCAGATTCACCTCTTTTACCTACCCACAGGCCTTCTTGGTCCTATGCTTGGATATCATTATATTCCCCCCCCCACACACACACAAATTGCTTCAGAGGTCATGTGAGAATCCAAATGAGCATGTTGGGTCCTGGAGTCCTGTAACACACACACTGATCATAACGTGTGTATGTCTATGTATGTGTGTGTATGTATATATATGTGTATATATACACACATACGTACACATATGTACATATACATACACATATGTATCCTAATGTGTGTGCATGTATAGGTGGTGGTTAGTGTCAACTGCTAGTTCTGTAACTCATGTCTCGTGGCCAAAGTAACCTGGCAAAGGGCAAGCCAAATGATGTGCAGACCATCTATCTTTTCACATATCGTATACCTCCTTGACATCTCAAATCTAATTTCAACTGTCAATAAACTGAATCTAGTGAGCTCATCCGCTGACAGCTCCGTAATGATGGTTAACAGATATATGTCTCTGGTCAGACCTCCCTCCTATGTTAAAGATCTGAAGTGCCAGTGACCCAATCAGCATTCTTTTTATATCTGCCATGCTTAATTTAACTTTCATTGAGGCGATGAAAGGAACAATAGAAATTAACCCCCAAATAATTCTAGACAACCCCAAATTACAAATACACATTTTTCTACAAGAATTTTCCTAGAGGTCAGACCTCAACCCAGTATGTTGATTTACATGTTGTTTGAGTTGTCCACTGAGGAGAGTGAATACGTTTTTCACACAAAATTTCTGTGAAGGCTTTTATTTTTTTACTGTAAAATAATATAGGAATTATGTTGCCAATAAAATGGTAGATATATAATTCAAACCTTTTTTTTTCTAGAAAGCTGGACAAAATATAAAAGATTGTGCTGTGGCATTGAGGAATTACCAAGAAAGTGAAGAATAGAGAGGGTGAGATTTAGAAGAAGGAATAAATCTGTAAAAGCGAGCCCCTAATGGAATCTGAATTCTGTAAGAGGTGTTGGAGAGGCTGAAAAGCTTAATCTAATCAAAGGCTGAGGGTGGGGGGTGGGAGGCTGGGGGAATAGAAGGAGAGAAAACAGGATGTAATAAAGACAAAAAAGCAGAACATTTAAAAATCATAAGAGCCTACTTTATACTATTTGGCACAAGTGATTTTGAAAACACAGATGAAATGGATAATTCCCTAGGAAAAATATTGAACAAACTTGATTCCAGTAGAGAAGGAAAACTAAAACCAATTTCTGTATTAAAGATTGGGGAGTTATAAACCGTTGTGCAATAAGAGTATCAGGCCCAAAAAGACAATAATCTTTTTTAGTGCCTCTATTGGGTTTGATTATTCATGTCACAGTTGCCTCATAAAACCAGTGTGTTTAAAAAGAAATACATGAGTTTTTGAGGTGATTATAAAATTGACATAAAACCTGTTAAAAACAGCACTAGAGAAACTACAGATAAAAGGATTGATACAAGAAGAGGACATAACCCTAGTAAACATATGCATCAATATAGGAACACCTACATATATGAAGCAATTATTGACCAACAGAAAGGGAGATATTGACAGTAATGTACTCATAGTAGGAAACTTTAACACCCCATTGACACCAATGGACAGATCTTTCAGACAGAAAATCAATAAGGAAACAGCAGCCTTGAATAACACTAGACCAGATGGGACCAATCTCAAAAAAAAAAAAAAAAAAAAAGGAAAATCAACTATGTCAATCGCTAAATGGAAATAGACTGAACATTCCAATTAAATGGCAGAGGTTGTCAGACAGGATAGAAGAGTAAGATCCAACTATATGTAGTCTCCCAGAGATATCCTTTAAATATAAAGGTGAATTGAAAAAAAACAAAATTATATACCATGTAAACAGTCAGCTGGACTACCTATATTAATATCAGATAAAGTAGTCTTCAAGACAAAATTTCCAGAGATAAAGAGGGACATTTAACAACGATGAAAAGACCAATATTATCAGGAAGAAAACACTTAGAAATCTTCACACCTAAAAAAGAAGATAAAAGTTTGTGAATCGGAAAGTGAGAGAACTAAAGAGAGAATTCATAAACATAATTGAAAATTTTAGCACTCTTAAGTAATTGATATAACAACCAGACCAAGAAAAAAATCAGGATATAGAAGACGTTAGTGATTGTATCAACCAGATTAATATAAATGACATTTAGAGAAGATTATAGCCCCACATTGTAGAAAACATGTTCTTTTCAAGTGCACATGGAATTAACACCAAGGTAGATCATGCTGAGAACCATAAAATAGGTCTCAGTAATCTCAAAAATTACAATCTTACAAAGTATATTTCTGACTGTAATGGAATTAAATTAGATTCAATAATAAGATTTAGAAAAACCTTAAATATTTGGAAGTTAAACAATACACTTCTAAATAGAAGTCATAAAGCAAGTGAGAAAATAATATTGAGCTGATATTGATAATGAATTTATAACATACCAAAGTCTGTACTACACAGCTAAGGCAGTACTTAGATGGACATTTATATCCTCTTTGAGAGGAAGAAAGGTTCAAAATGATAAAAAGCTGTTTTCTTTTAGGAAGCTAGTAAAAGATGGAGAAAATAATCCAAAGTGGGTGGAAGGAAAGAAATAATAAAGATAAAATTAGAATCAAGAAATGAAGAAGACAGCTAGAGAAAATTAATAAAACCATTTTTTAATATGAATAAAATTGATAAGTTCTTTAAAAAGACTAAGAAAAAAAAGAGCTAGCACAAATTAGCAATATCAGTAATAAAAAGGGCTATCACTACAGATCCTATATAATCAGAAAAATATGGAATAGTATACCAATAAATTTGACAATTTAGATAAAAATGGCAAATTCCTTGAAAAATATAACATTGAAACTGATACAAAATCAAATGGAAAATTTTAATAGTCATATCTATCACAAAAATGAATGTCATCAAAAACATCCCCACAAAGAAAACTCCAAGTCCTGGTGGTTTCACTGAATAGTTGTATAACACATTTAAGGAAGAAATGAATGTACACAAACTTTTATAGGAAACCGGAAAAAGAAACACATCCTAACTGGTTTTCTGAGGCCAGTATAACACTGGTACCAAAATCTGACAACGATATTAAAAGAAAATCATAGGCCAATATCCCTATGAACAAAAATTCCTTAACAAAATATTATCTAATTGAATTCAGCAGTATTTCAAAAGTATAATATGTATGAGCAAGTGGAATTTATCCCAGGAGTACAACATTAGTTTGATATTTGAAAATCAACCATTATCTATCATATTAGTAAGAGAAAAAAAGAAATAGAAAAAAAATGATTATGTTAATGTGGAAAAAAGCATTTGGCAAAATTTAACACCTATTATTCAAAACGAAACAAGTTACTGAAATTGGAATAGAAGAAAACTTCAAGCTGATAACTACACACACACACACACACACACACACACACACACACATATGCATGCCACAAATTCCATCTAATATACTGAGTTATAACAATATCAAAATTCATAAACCTACACCCAATAGACTGGTGAAATATTAAATGTGTTTTCTCCTATATCAGGAACAAGGCAAGAATGACCCCTCTAATCACTTCTATTTAACATTGCACTAAAAGTCCCAGCAAGTGTAATAAGACCAGAAAAAGCATATAAGAATTCAAAAATAATAAAACTGTCAGATCCACGGATGACATGACTTATCCACAGACAATCCAAAGGAATCAGATAAACTAGAAGTGAGTTTAACAAAATTGCTGGATATAAGCTCAATATGTAAAAATCAAGTGTATTTCTATATATCAGCAGAAAACCAAAAATGAAAATTTAAAACTAGTATCATTTACACTGGTATCAACAAGCATGAAATCTCTAGGATGAAGTATAACACAACTTATGCAGAAAAATGTTACACAGGAAATTATAACATTGAGAGAAATTAAGACCAAAATAATGAAGGCTATAGTATGTCTATAAATTGGAAGATTCAATATTGTAAAGATGGCAATTCTCCTCAAATTGATCATGCATCTAAGCAATTCCAGCAGGGTTTTATTTTCCATGGAATTATAGAAGCTGACTCCAAATTTTGTAGAAATGTAAGGGGTCAAGACAATTGAGTGAAAATAAAATGATAGGACTTACTCTATCAGATGTTAAGAGCCATAATAAAGTTACAATAATTAAAACGGCATGGTGGTGACACAAGGATAGACAAATAGATGAACAGATTGGATGACCTTTGTTAAAATGATGAATCCATACATATGCGGGGTGATAGACATGTCTTATATACCACCTCAAATCCATTCAACCCACTCCTTACTCCAATTTATCCTGGTTTAAACCAGCTTCCCACAGATGCAACCTAGCAATGATTACTCTCTTTCTTTCTGGCCAGACACTATGGCATTGGATGCCTGATACCACACTTGGCATTTGTGCATGTACTATTAGAAGTACCGAGAGTTAAGATCCATGTGGGTTTGGAAGTGGATACATGTTTTGCTTCCTTCTTCCATTGCTCAGAGAATCAGTTCTGAGATAACGTTTCATCAGGTTCCTCTGAAGGCCCCGTGGAATTGAGCACCAGTCACTCATAAACAGTGGCCAATTCTCTAACTTATACTTTCTCTGCATCTCTCTTTTATACTCTATCCCTCATGCTTGCTTCTTGGGATCACTTCACAAATAAATTGCCTGCATAACAAGCCTTTGTCTCAGACTTTGATTTGGGGAAAACCCAGGTTAAACAGTAGATCCATATACTATATCTGACAAAAAATGTATACACATATACATCAAAAGACATGTAAAACAATGCTCATCGCAGCATTGCTTCTAGTAATATCAAACTGGAAATGATCCAAATATCCAAAAACAATACATAAATTGTGGTCTATTCATATAATTTCATGAAGTACTGAAAATAAACCACTGCTACACACAAAACATGGATGAAGCTCACATAACTTGAGAGAGAAAAAGCCAAACAAAAATATATATTGTATGATTCCATTAAGATAAAATTTAAAAATAGAGGAAACTTCTATTGTGTTCCTAGTCAGGATAGTGTTACCTGTAGGCAGCAGGGAGGAGGCGGTGACTGGGAAGAGTCTTAAAGGGGTCTTTCTGGTGTGCTGGTCATGTTCTATCTTCTATTTCCTTTCTAAAGTAAAGTTACATGGATTTGCTCACTTATTAGTAATTGGCCACATTTACTATTTGTACACTTTCTGAATGTTTTACTTCAATAAAAAAGTTAAAAACAATACATATTACAAACAAACAGAACCAAAAAAAACTTTAAAAACTTTCAATATGTAAAAAAAATTAAAGGGCTAAGCCTTGGAGATGGAGTATCTCCAATGGTGTAACAAAAAGAAGAGCTAGAAGATACTGAGATGAACAATCAACCAATTCAGAAGGTTCAACATCCAACTAATAGGCACGCCAAAAAGGATAAACAGAAAAAGGACTTAAGGAAAATATAAACTAAAATAAACTATGAGAACTTGTTAGACTAAAAAAGATAAGAGCGTTTAAAATGAAAGAGAAATGTGAGTGACAAATGATGTATCCTTCTTAGTGTAAAATTTCAGGGAACTGAGGATTTAAAGACAAATGTTATTGGGGTGGGGGGGGGAGGAGGAGGAAAAGGAGCGGAGAGAGAGAGAAATTGATAAAAGAATTCTCAATAGCAACCCTGACCACCTTTTTGAATGACAATGGAATATTGTCAATGCATTTTCTTGTACAGTTTCTCATTTTTTCCAGGAGCTTTTATTGTTTTTGTTTTGCATTACCTGCCCACTCTGGACTGAATTGTGTCTCCTCAGAGGTCATTATATTGATGTCCTAACCACCAAACTGGATCAAGATACCTGGGTCCTGCACCAGCTGGCACTAGTAATTATGTCATGCAAGTCACTTCACAGCTTTTAAGAGCCCTTGTTTAATCAGGGGATTGAATGGTCCCTGGCTCTATGCCTCTTGAGTTTGTCACCCTTAATGGATAGCTGAAAAAAATCCGAACTAAAAGAGCTAGGATCATTGGATTTTCTAGAAATGATAGGTTCTTTTAAGAAACTGAAACTAATAATAAGATCCTTGTTTTACCTTAAGAGGTCAGAAAGCATTTTGAAAAGCAATTTTTTCCTCCTCCTTAATTCCCCCAACCCCACTTCCACCCCTGACCCATGGATGTTGCCGTTTACCTTTTAGAACTGGATCTCCAAAGGCGGGGGTCCCCTCCCTTCCCACATGCTCTCTGTGTGCACTCCAGGCTTGGTCCCCCACCCTGGGGCCTGGCACCCCTGGGGTATGGTCTGTGGTTCACCTGGGGTGTGAACCCAGGATCTTCTGTGTGCAAAGCAGATGTGCTAACCACTATACTATGGAGCTACCCTTGAAAAGCAATTTTAAATTGATTTATCATTCATTTTCAGCAGTTTTAAAGTTAAATGGTAGATGGTAAGGGAGAAATTACAAAACATATACTGAATAAGAAAAAAATTTTATCAATTATACAAAATTTTGCTGATGGAAGATGAGCAAAAAGTGTGGGCTGGGGAGAACGCCATTCCTCTGACCCTTTTAAAATTATTTTCAATTAGTAAGATTTGCTAGCCTAAATTTTACATCTATGTGCTAATTTTTGTTCACATATATACAAACATGCATACAAGTAAAACCAAAACAACAACAAAAGCTACAAGGATGATGTGATTAGATTTTTCATAGCAAAGTTTAAAATTTTATTTTTCTTCAGGTAAACTCTCCTGCTGATATTTTACAGGAAAATAAGTTTCTGTAAATAGAAGAAACCATTCAATAATAAAATCTTACTATCAGAATTTTAATGATATAACCAAAGTTACAGAATTTACTTTCGTCTAAATAGCATCTTCTAAAATGAATTTAATGAAACAATTAATTTAAATGTACAGATAGCACTTGATTAGTAATGCTTTTAAGTAGACAAATTTTGTCTTTCAGTTGTTATATTGGCGTCTCAATCACACAGGTAAGTTCACAGCTACAAAGCAAGCCAATGTGACTAGTCATATTCTAGAATGTCTAATCCAGAGTTCAGATTTCTTGAGTTTGCTACCTACCATCTAACTTCTCAGCTTTTTAATCCACAGTTTATTTTCAGTGATCCATTCTATCCTACTAAGAGGTTATATAATAAAATGAGAATGAGGTGCTAACATTTTTTACTGGTATTTTAAAAAAAATTCAGCCACCTCATTTTAGGAAGCACTTACATTTAATTGTATTTTTAACCATGCCACTTTTATTCTTTAAATCTAAGTTAGCCTGTCTTTCTGAAATACCTTTCCCACTTTTCCAATTAGTCAGCTGATATATAAATATACATGAAATCACAGTACTGTGGCCATGTGTCTATAAACTGGCTTTATTTTCCTCAAAGAAAAGTGTTCTTTCTGAGGCTTCTTCAAGAAACCGTAGGTAACATCTCCCTCTCTCCAACCTGACTACTTAAAAGGTTCAAAGCACAGCTCTAGGTGGTCGGAATGAGAGGAGCTGAAAAGACCAGGCAGGTGAAACTACCGAGGAGGAAAAGACTATTTGTGAACTTGGACCCATCTTTAATTCCACTGAGCACCTGGGGAGCAGGTGTTCCAATATTTCATTAAACAAAGCTACAATCTCAGCTCTTATTTCAACACCTGTTACTTCTAGGAGTTATTTTGCTAGTTTTTGCTATTAGGCACCCTACAGCACTGTTCTGGGTACACTGTGTACTATGGTCCTAATTTCCCCCCCAAGCTCCACATAGCTCTTTTCAAGGATTGAGGGGCCTACACTTTACCTAATCGAGTTTATGCTCTCTCGCAAGTCTGGATCTTCAAATATTTGTATCTAAAAGATGCTTGTGCTCTGTTACTATGAGTTACCAGAAAGAAAACAAACATTGTTTTTACCTAATTTAACTTTTAATGTGATTAACAGTGATTTCGTTTTCAAAGAAGCAAATAATTATAGAACAAGAGAAAATATTGCTGAGATCATGTCTTATCTCTAATATCCAGGCCACTGTTGGACTACAGAGGGAAATGTATATTTATAGTGTTATAAAACTTAGAGTAAAATGACCAATCAGGAAATATAGCCAAATGATTTTATAACAGAAACAATATATTTAGAATGAATGTGTCAGTAATGAATCTTTTGGGGAAAATAAAATGAAAACCCATGTCCTTTGGAAAGAAATATCACAAGGAATGCCCATAGATTCATCCTGCTGTTAGTAATGCGTCTCTCCAAAATGTAATGTACAAAAGTTGTCATATTTAATTTTCAACGGTTTTCACTTTTTCTTGCTCTCCCACTTTAAAAGATAGATTTCTATATTAATCAGGAATTATTAGAATTTCATTCAGTTTGAATGACAAATAACAAGTATTCTGTGACATGGGCGCAAATAGTTGTCTTTTTCAATCAAGTTATAGGATAGTCGTCAATAAAGTGCATTTCACATAAAAGTACCCATTAGGAGAGTAATTTAAAGTGCAATATATACTTTAAATAGTGCAAAGTTACTAAATATATACATTATATGTGCCAAGTCCAAATAAAGCAGGTTCTTATCTACCCCTAGACCAGAAAGAAAAATGGAAACATAATTCCACATTTTTAATTATTTGCAGATATGTGTATTTTGTTCCATTTGTGTGTATTCCTGTATGTGTCTGTGTGTGTGAGTGTGTGTGTGTGTGTGTGTGTGTGTGTGTGTGTGTGTGTGTGTGTGTGTGTGTGTGTTGGGCGGGGAGGGGAGGCAGGCTATGTCTGTATATGTATGTAGCTGCTTAATGGTCTGTGCAAATGTCTGAAAGTGGTTTCCTAGAAAATTGAAACCTTTAAGGCACGGCCATAATTAGGCAATCTCCACTTCAGAGGAGCATTAGGCTTGTAATAATGGTTGAGCTATTTCGGCCTGCATATCTGGTAAGGCAGGTATTTGACTGCAAATTAAATGTTTAATGAAAACTATAAAAAATACAATAACTATAATGCTACCGAGAGACCCCTATGAAATAAGCATATGACTCCTCTTGCTCATATTTTCTTGGTTTGACACTACCATGGAGGAGCGTAGTACTCTGTGTGTAAGGAATTGGTCTTGGAGCTGCTGAACTGAGAAGATCCTGGACGTTCTTCAGTGATCCGTTATGTGACATGGAAGTGATATTGAGGAGGTGGCAGAGCAGTGGATACAGATCTGTGGAGTTCATAGCTTCTTTTGTAAAATTCTTTTTGAAGGCAGGACCGTGGGCTAAAAATATCGGATGCATTTCTGCTAATGCATTGTCATAACCGTGGTTGCCTACTGTAAAGATAAAATGCATGAATAAGTTAGCCAGCCAGAAGGCATTAAGATGAAATAATTGTTGTATTGTCAAAGTCTGAACAAGTCAACACAAATTCTATCCAATTCGACTTTTAAAATAAAATAATCATTTAAAGACAACCTTTGCTGTTGTCAACATCACAATTCATTTCAGGAAGTGAAAATTCAAATGATCACAGATCTTTTTCAAAGGCCTAACAGCAGAGGAAGAAAGGCAAAGAGCAAAGCTGAGCCAAATCAGGGGAAAATAAAACTGATTTTTTTTGGGGGGGGGGGGTAGCAGGTAAACTAATAGTAAATAGGCAACTACTATGTTCCAATTATTGTTCTAAAGATTATCGCTCTTTAGTCATGGACAATAAATTCATAATTACTAACAAAAGTGGAAAAACAATAAATAATGAAAAACAAAGGCATCACAAAAACCAAACCTCTAGTGATAGCTACAAAGCACTACTGAAAAATAAAGGTCAAGACTTGAGGGTAAAATCCTGACTTTGGTGGTTCAGATCAGGATCCAACTTAGTTAGCATTGTGTGCTTTAGTATAGATACAAATAAAATAGAAACTTGAGGAGTCTTCTGACTTATCAAGTGATACAAAACTGAAGGATGAAAACTTTTGAATAATAAAAGCTACATTTTAAAGGCATGCGTGCCTAGCATATTACCAGGGTGCAAAGGTGAAGGAGCTACTGCTGCTAAGAGGGTAACCTAAGAAAACTGACAGCCTTTATTGTAAAGGTGGTGAGGGCAATGACTTGCAAATCAGTCTCTAGTACCTATACTACTACAGAGAAATATGCAATGGGAACACAACATTAAAAAAAAAAACATAAATCAATTTTTCTGAAAGTCATAAACTGACCCGTAGTCATCTCCTCAAAGTAATTCCAAATATGCCTCATCAAATCCATCTAAAGAAAAGTCTTTCTAAATGCCATGATTCTTTCAAGTTTATTCAAGGAAAACTACTGCTGGATTTATGAACTCGCTTATAATTATCTGACAGGGTACTGTGCTATTCTATTTCGTTAACTGCTAACATTAACACTGAGAAAAATGCCATTATATAATTTGTAAATTCACTGGGTGATTGCTATGTTCATTTCTAGAAGTTGGTATCTAGACCCTCAGTAATGAAGGCAAAGGTAATTCTCTCATTACACTTGGTACTAGAAAATTAGATTTGAAATGAAGTCATTATGACTTATGAAACCTTTCCCATGCTTTGAAGTGGTAGCCCCTACCATAAATGCTTGACCCAGCAGACAATATTTAATAATGGATGCCCAAGGGTGGTGGTTCTCAAACTTCAACGTGTCTGAGACGGCTGGGACAAGGGGGACACGTAAAAATAGATCGCTGAGCCCCACTCTCACAGTTTTTAATTCAGGTCTGGGCTGGACAAAAGAATTTACATTCCCAGTTCCCAAGTGATTAGGATGTTGCTGGCCCAGGGAACACACGGAGAGAACTGCTACCTTTGGACATTAGAGCTTAATCTCTGGCAGAACTGAGGCTGAGGAGGGCTCCAGAGGTCAATATGTTGTTGAATAAATGAACATAATGTAAATAGGAGCATTAGGTTTTCTGTCAAAAATAGGTGTCACCGATTCATTGTATATTCGTAGTTCACCAAACCAAATTTCAAGAGAGCCCCTTACATTCATTTTAACTGTGAAGTTTTGAGTAGCCCATCTAGCATAGGAGCTACCTGCATGATACATGAAAAAGTGGCAATTATTTTCGTGGCCAAAGAAATCATTTTTAAAGTTCTTCTTAAAACAGTTCCCCTGGTGTGATTAAATATTGGTTTAAAGATCATTAACTGTATTTAAAACAAGTTGAAGAACCAGAAACCATGTACCTATACAAATTATATGACATAATCTATCACTATGACTTATATACATATTACACGTGCCACTGTCAGGCAACCACTTTTCTTTTCCCCAATTAACATGATAGGAACCCAAGGGACTTAAAGGGACATTTTTGTACATCGTCATATATATCAAGGACCAATGCCCAAAAAAAGCATTTGGGGGTGGGGTGTGCGTTGGTCTTTGATATATACACAATGTGATTCCTTCAATATTCAAGTAACAGAGTAGAAACAAGTCCCAGTGAACAGATCAGTAGTGCATACTATTACCTAAATCAATCAGGAAACTCATGCCAGGTGGTCTAATAGAGGGAATTTAATGTGGGGACTAGTTATAAAAGGGTTGAAGAGATGAGAAACATGCGATGAACTCATTCAGTGATTAGGAACAGTAAGAGCCTTGTATGGCCCCCAGGGATGGAAGGACAGAGGAAGAGGTGGTGGTACCAGAGCCCAAAAGACAGGGCCACTTAGAAGGAGCTGAGGCCATAGAGAAAGACACTGTCCACATGGAACTGAGATCACAGAAGAAGTGAAGCCATCATTAGAGACTGGACAAATACCCCGGCTTCTCCCTTCCTCTTGGGTTTCAATTTCCTGCCATGGTCTTCTTCCATAAGACAAACCTGACCAGAAACCAGTTTGCAAAGGAGCCTGGGGAATTTAGTCTGTAGGATTTGTCACTGGTGACACAAAGTAGAGCAGAGAAAGGGTAGGGAGCTTGAGAGCAAATGTGCAAATGACAGATACAATAAGTAAAGTACTGGGGATGATTTTTCCCAAAGCTATTTATAAAAAGAGAAAATTATTTATTTTTTGCCTTATTTTGTGTGTTTGAATTTTAAAAGGAAGTTCCATTATATTCTAAATTTAATCAGTGGCAATATCTCCAAAATTATATTACTAGGTATTAGGAAAGCACGTCTTGATATATTATTTTCCATGACATTCACTTCTTTTTAGAAATGTTTCCAAGGATCAAAGCTGGCCTACATTTGGTAAAGCCAGAAAGGGGGGTCAGGGTGAACAAAGTAGAAAGCTGGCAATTGCAAATAAAAAGAGATTAAATTCTTATGGAATCATAATATAAAACAGATACAGAAAATAATTCAATTTATAAATTTCAGTTATGTTTTTCTCAGGAACATAATAGTTATAATTAGCCATATAGGTCACTGTGCATATTTTTGGTCTAATGGCTTCAAGAGAAGTAAATATTTCACTTTTAGGAGTTTACCACTTTTTAAAGCTCCAAGAATCTTAAATTTGCTATTAATGTATGATACTAGTTATTCAATGGGAAAATAAATGGCCGGCTGTATTATCCATAGCACACTTTAGCAAACAAAGATGCAGAATGAAAAGCAATACTGTAATATACTCACACAGAAAGTCATCTGACTTATTCTGTAAAATATGCCACCCTTCATCAGCCACTGCTATGATTGGTTGAATTCTATTATTATATTTGTAGTGCCATCTTTCTGGAATCTCTTCTTTTTTGTAAACAGTAAGATTAGGATGAGCATGAGCTAGTGCTTCATAGACTTCATCAAATTTACCTAAAAGAGAAGGGAGAACATGAGGCACTCAGATTAAGACACTCGCAGCTACAATCAAAGGAACAATCATGGCAACAGGGTCAATCAGTGCTGCCACTCCACTGAAGTAAAAAAGCCAGGAAGCTACACATAATGAAATATAGCCAGACACTTTGGAACTCCCATCGTGAGGAAAGAATCTTGAAAGGGGAAACAGAAGTAATTCATCTTCTCTTGTAAGTAAGTTCACCGTACAGAATTAAGAGAACATTTTCTAGAATCGGAAATCTCTAATTTGAGATGTCTTAATAACACATGTGCACACACACGTACTAAATAGTCATGTACATACTTAGGTGCTAAGTAAAATGTCTAGGGCACTGCAATACCCAAACTAAGAGTTACATTCTGGTAGTTAGGAGCGCAAAGTAGAGAATCTCTAGGAATGAAAATATGAAAACTGGAGAGTGAGGGTTGGGAAAGGACTAGAGGTGGAAAGCAGACTGTATAACAGAAAAGCTTTTTAAAACCCTGGAGATGTTGTAAAAGTACTCTCTGTAACTTCACATGCAGTAAACCTGGGTACTATATTCACTCCTTTTCTTGTTTTTCAAATCTGTTTGGTGAGGGTTCCTCCCTGCCTCCCACATAAAGCAATAACACCATATATCAATTTTATAAGGAAAATGGAAGAGTTAATGTGATTTTCTTAAACAACAAAAAGGTTGCTATTTTATATTGAAAAGTTTATGTATAGGTGGACATGCATATTTTAACATTCAGTTTCCTATGACCCTCTTAATTCCCCTGGGAGAGATAAAACTGTCATTTGTGAAGTATTCAGCTTTTCAAAATCTGTTCTCTCATTTGACACCTAGCCAACCCTAGGAGGTGATAAAATAAAAGTCAGAAGAGCAGGCCTGAGTCTTGCTCTGCATGTACATTGAGATCTGGGGATGTAACATGTAGGTGACAGGTATGAGGCTTAGAGGAGAGGTTTATAAAAAGTTCAAGGTATTATCACTTCCCCTACTTATACATAAGAAAAAGAAATTTCACGTTGACCAAAGCTTTTCCCTTTCCACACTCTATTGCTTTCTAATGGAGCAGGGCTTAACTAAGGCTCTATAGAAAGATTTAGGGCCTGAAATAACTGTAATTGCATGCAGATTTTGTATGTATCTACCCATCTCAAGTTTTCTGAGAAGGGGGGCTGTCGTTTTCATTAAATTTGATGATTCCAAATGGTTAAATATATAGAGAGCATCAATTGCAATATTCTAGCAGAGTGAAAAATTAGATTCCAAGTGATACCATCAGGTTGGTTAGAGCAAATAATATCCTGTTAGCATACTTTCCAGGGAAAATATGGGGCATCCTGCATGCTTAGCTGGTTCCTTCAGATAAGCACCTGTAGATACCCCCAAAAGAAGAAAAGAACTAGCTCAAAGTGCTTAGGGTAGCTATTATGAATTTAAGGTGACCCAGAGCTCATTATAATAGTAAAATCCCCACATTTGAGAGGAGTTTGGATATTATTTTCTGAACACGTGACCCATGAAGAGGCATGACTTGCTTGCTTCTGCGCCTGTGCCAACTCGACACCACCCCCTTATATGTTATGATGAAAAGTTCTATCATGAATATATATTGACAGGATAAAAGCACAGGGGCTCTCCACTTCCAGGAACCACAGCTTTGGAAATTATTCCCTATAGGCTTTTTACTTGCTGCAAATAAATTTTGCTTTGTGTGGAAACCCACTCTTGGTGTAATATCTGGTTCCCAGCTCACCAAGAAGAGAACCCAAGTTCACTTTGGTAAAAAAGAAAGCAAAAAAAAAAAAAAAGTGAGATTTTTGTCTTTTCAGAATCTGAACATTAAATTCCATACTATTACCATGACACGAGGGAGCAGCATACTTTAAAGGCACAGAAACAAAAATTCCCCACTCAATGGCACTGGGCATGCACAGACCTAGTCTCAGACCACCACTCTGTCAGACTTACCTTCTTTTGGCAAGATGGCTGCTACTGGAGATTGGTCAATCAGGATATAGTGGTCTTTATCCAGATACTGGTCAAGTTCTATTACCCTTTCCTCAGAACATTGGGTCATTCCGTGATCACTTGTGATAACTAGGTTCAGAGTGTCCCATAACTTGGCGTTTTTCAGCATTTGTATAAGATATCCTAACTTGTTGTCAATATCTGAAATGACAGGTCCCATGAGTGGACTGTCAGGTCCCAAATGGTGGCCCATGTCATCAGGATCTTCCCAATAGAGAAGACCAAGATTTATGGGCTCTTTTGATGTAAACCATTCAATAATTTTGGCAACTCTATCTTCAAATGAAACTGACTCATTGTAAACCATGTAGTGAGTAGGAAAGCTCTCATGTATTTTTACATCTGTTCCAGGCCACATGGCTGCACCACTAGTATGTCCTGCCCTCTGATTTGTGACCCATATTGGAGTTGCTTCTTCCCAAAACTCAGAATCATAAATATTCATGTTATCCAAGGAGAAAGATTTGTTCAGAATAGAATCAAACATGTCATTTGCAACAATCCCATGATTCTCTGCAAAGAGGCCAGTTACCAAAGTATAATGGTTAGGGTAGGTCTTCGTAATAAAAATATTAGTAACTTGCTTCACATGAACACCATATTTCATAATATAATGAAAATGGGGTGTCGGAACTCTATATAAGTAATCCCAACGGAATCCATCAAATGAAACTAGTAGAACCTTTTGCTGGTCTGGTGAAAGAGAAAATGTAATTGAAAGTGTTAATGCAGCAAGTATGACGGCCTCCAAGAGGAGTTTTGAAGTCATATTCAAAATACTTGATCAGTTCAATGTAAGAAGATCTGTATAAAAAAAATAAATAAATTAATAACAATAATTTCATTTTGTATACTTTACCCAAAACTGAGAGCGATGATACTTAGTAATCCCACTTATATCATAAATTACAGCCCAGAAGGATTATGTCGTAGAACTCCATCTTAAACACAGACCTGGAGCTACCTGCATAATAAAACTAACAAGTTTTGTTGCATTAAAAACTTTCTAAGAATTATCAAAAATCAAAACATTCCTCAAAGGAATTATTTAAATAAGCTTCCAAATATCATTTAAAAATATGATATAATTTACATACAACATTTTAGAAACATTTTCAGATTGACTCAGACTTCTGTAGCCAAATATCTGTGAACATATACATATATTTATTAAAATTTATGGGGTGACTGGTTAATAAAATCATGTAGGTTTCAAGTGAAAAATACCTGTGAACATAGGTATCATTGAGGTTAGACCAACTGTAGGAACCTAGCAACAAGGAAGTACCATTAGCAAATCCAATAATGCTTTTAAATATATGTCTGTATATATATTTAATACATATGTGTGTGTGTGTGTATACACCTTGGCTTTTTCAAAGCCAAGGCTTATGTTTGGTTTATCATGGTTAGAGATGTTACTAGAGAGGAAAAAATAAATGAACTTGGTTTCTTGAAGTGACATCAAATTTGTGACATTCAAATGTATTTGTGAAGTGTAATCTACATTCATTTAATAATCAAGTCACAGCCTTCTGTAAACAGATTCTGAACTAAGTATAAACAGAAATGCAATTTTGAAATTTGATGTTGACATTCCTAATGTCAAAATTTGTTACATTTAATCTTGTCAGTGATATGTGTAGAAAAGGCACTTCCCAGGTTAAATAATCTCTTTGGACAAAGGTTATTGGTTTTTAAAAAAATTTCCATATATTTCTAAAAAAGTTTTTATTCTATTCAAGAAAGCTAATAAAAGGCAATAGAAGAAACAATACATAAGTTAAATTTTGTCAATTCTTATAGGACTTGAAAATCGAGAATCTATTGTTCTCTCCTTTTCCTATTCAATAATTCTGTATTGTTTTATTTTTAAATCATGATTTCACCATACCTACAACACAACTTAAACTGAAATTGTCTTAGGTACTGGTCTCCAGACAACTTTTTCAAAATTAAATTTAAAAAATTCTCAAATGGCAATAATGTTTCCGATTGGAAGAACATTAACAATCAGTGCCAGTAGGGAAATGCAAATATATTTACTAACATATGTGGGCAAAGATGGTGGTTCCTCTCTCATTCTCCCTCTCCTTCACCTTCCTAAGGCAAGACTAATATGAATCAAATATAAGACTAGAAAAAGAATCAAACTATTTGAAACACCTGATTGTCCTCTAAGTAAATCGTTCAGCAGCTCTGGTAAGCAAAACAAAGGAAAACAAAAGCTAAGTGTTGTCTAAAGCTTAGGAATGTTTGGTAAGCAGAACCAACGTTATCACATCCATGACATAAAACAATAAACAAAGGGGGGGGGTGGGATGAAAGAAATCTCAGATTTCTTTTTTCATACAAAAAAAAAAAAATACTGCGGCGGAATCCCTACCTCTGAGTCCAGAATTCACTGGGCTGTTTTCCAATTCCTCCTCCACTGCAATCCTTCCCCCACAGACAGCTTCGTAAATCTGTAGGAAAGGGGCGCCAAGAACGCGAAGAATAGGGAAAGTGGCGGAGGAGATGTGTGTGTGTAGAACGAAAAGACGTCAAAAAGGGGGTGATGTTTTGCCCCATCTTCTCCACAGGCATTCTATCCTAGCCACTGGGAAGGGTCGCAGCGTAGGGTACGCCCACCAAGGCCGACAGATGTCCCAATGTGGTGGTGTGTGTGTGTGTGTGTGTGTGTGTGTGTGCGCGCGCGCGCGCGTGTGCAGTGTAACTGGGGGCGGGGGAGTTTTGGGAACCCACAGGAGTCGTGTGGGTCCCCTGGAGGCAATCTGCCCACTCCCCTGGACTCTTACCTTCGAAGCGACCGGGTCAGTCCGCATTGGATTGGGGCAAAGAGAGAGAAGATCTGGAAGAGGCTCCCTCCGGCAGACCCGGGGCAATAGCCAGGAGGTGTCGGGAGCGAAGGGCACCCCTCAAACCCGCGGCCGCTCACCTGCACGCAACCTCGGCGCAGAGCACCTGACCAGCACCGCCTCCCTGCTGTAGGCCCCGCCTCTTGGACCTCATTGGCTACAGTAAAGATTGTTATCTCCGGCGGGCTCCTGCTAGTCGCTGCACCGCCTGTCAATCAGTGGGAGCAGGGTGGGCGCTGTCAGAGTTTAGAGGATGGAGGGGGCCAATGTCCGCCAGAGCAAAGGGCTTGCGCGGGCCCAGCTGGGAAGCCCGAGGGGCTAGGAGGCGAAGACACCTAGCTGAGGTCTTCTCTCTGCCTAGTCACCAAGCCTTTCCGCACTGTGCCTTTTCTAGACGGGCAGTAGTGCTGTAGTCATCGATGCAGAGAGGCTGTAACGCGCGATCCCAGGGGTTTGTGTGCTCACTATTTTTCTTAAAAAGTACTTTGATTCTCTTATCTGTTCTCAAGCGTTTTAATGTGTTTTTCTTATCACCAACTAGTGACACCATACCCTGGGCTTTAGCGTAAGGAACACTACAGGACGTCTTTGGGACGAAATTTTCTTTAATTCTTTTTCTTTATTAGTTGGTGTTAGTACCTATTTTACCTCACAAAAATTTAATTTAAAAGGATTTAATACAGTGAGCTCTCCAGCCCCAATGTTTGTTGTCCAGGTTTTTGCAATATAAGGTCTCAGGGGCCTGCAATAGTGGAGAGTGAACAAATTCAAGTCAGGTTCAGGATTAGGTTAATTTGCATAGGGAGGTAGAACAGCTATTCTGTTAGTTGCATCTAGGTTCCAGACTCGGTTTCTCGCTTCAATTTTCAAATATGCAGTAAGGCTATGAACTTCAGGTCTGATTTCTCTTCTGCCCTGGCCCTGTTTCTTTTGTTGCCTTACTTTTTGAATTTTTCTGAGGTTTTTGTTTTTTCTTTTTTTGTAATCGATGATATTTTTAGGCCGGTAAAAGTGTGGTGGGCATGTGTATATTTTGCCAATTTGATGCCAACTATAATTACCATAAATTATAGCAGTGACTTTGAGCTTGCCTTAAAGGTTTTACCCATCTACACAATTCCTAGGCCTAATTTGGACCACTCTGCAGTGGACAATAATATCTGCTTAGCTGTCACAACTTAAGTTTCAACATCGAATTAGCTCATGAAACAGCAAAACCAGTGGCTTTGGCTCTGTCTGGAGTTCATGTTCCTGTCTGGTATACTGGAGCTGTAAAATGCATAGATTTTCCTGTTGATCTTTAAATTAAGCAAGACAAACATTTGGTCAGAGATTTTTCTGTTTCTCTCAACTTCTTATAGAGGGGACAATCCCTATTCAATGGCTCCCTTCTGATTGTGTCATACCATCCTAAAGAGAATCTGGGCACTCTTCAGTTTATGGTTTTCCACACGTGGGATGGAGATTAAAAGGGAGGCTGGTTTCTGTATTTAGCCAGACCCAGTGACAGTGAAATTGTACAGATTGTTCCAAGTCTCCAAAGCCCTGTCCTTTGAAATTGTCCAAACTTGGAACGGGTGGTCCCACATTATCAAACCTTATCCCCTCTAAAATAGGCCAACCCTACGTTTGCCCAAAATACTCAAAGAACAGCTTATGCTGATTAGAGAGTGGAGGAAGGAAAAATGGCCTTTTATACAGGTCATTGAACATTGCTGGACTCTGTTCAGATGACACACTGCCTTGCTCTGCAAACTTTTTGTGGGAGGCACGATTGTATTCTCCAGCTACCCCTGTAAAATAGGCATGGTACAGCTGTTAACCACAGTACTCAGAAAATGACTCATGAGGGGCTCAGGGAGTCCCAGATGCACTTCCCAGAGCTCCATATAATATCTAGTGTTCAATTGGTAGGCTGGTTATGTAACTCATGTTGCTAATGGGGGGGGGGGGATGAGGCTTAAATAGTATAGATAGAAGAATGATTATAAAAACATGAAATCCTGCTTGCACATCTGTACCAGCCCTCCTGCCCAGCCTGTTACCTGAATGTCTGTGCAATTGTAATAACTACTCAGCAAATTATGTTAGCATTAGCATAAGCCACAAACTGATATTGACTGTAGCTTTTTTAAAATTTTGTATTATTGAACTAATATACTCATCATTGGGCTAATAATTTTTTTTCTGAATAATACAGCGACAGAAAATCAACTTTTTTCACAGATTTTGGGGTAGGATAGGGATCCCTCTCCTGCCTAAGGAAGTCTAATAGGGGTTTTAGAATAGGAGTTTTTTCTTCCTCAGGAGCCGGAAGAAGTTTGTGCTGAAAAGGAAATATGATCTGTTCCTTATGAAATAGCCAAGACTGGCTCTGCCACAGAAGGTTTGTTTTCGAAACTGGTCTATACCACATGATAGGAAAAATGAACTAATAATTTTACACTTTAAAAAATGTGTAAGTTCACAAAAATATATTATACCACAAATGACAGAACTAAAAGAAAGTATCTCTTAATCCTTTATAGAACATTCTGAAAAATGTGCATCTCACGTATTCATCAGCCATGTGTTAGGAACCATTGGGACAGGTTATGGACTGAACCTTAATTCTTGTAAATAGTAGGTCTTCACTAATTTGGACTCATTAGTAGAAGTTCAGCCCAATGAGTAAAAAGATGAATTATAGATTATTCAAAGACTTAGTCCGGGTATTTTTATGTCTATCAGTAATTTAGCTGCTAATAATATATGTATACTAATTAGAACTATATCTTCACACAAACGATTATGGTTTTATCCACAAAAGCCTTATGTAAGTCAAATATACCCTTCTAAACTTCTTTGTATTATTGTGTTTTGTAAATTATATTTATAGCGTGTTATTTTCCTAGGGCTACTGTAACAAACTGCCACGAAATGGTTGGCTTACAACCACGGAAATGCATTCTCTTAGCTTTAGAGACTGGAAGTCTGAAATCAAGGTGTCGGCAGGGCCACACTCCCTCCAGAGGCATTGAGGAAGAATCCTTCCCGTCTCTTCTAGCTTCTGGTAGCTTCTAGTGTTCCTTAGCTTATTGCAGCATAGCGCTTATTATTGCCGCCAGTGTTACATGATGTCCTCCTCTCTGTCTCTGTGTCTTCACATAGGCTTCCATCAGTCATGGAATTAAGGCCCACTTTAACCCAGTAAGGCCACTTCTAAACTTAACTAGTCATATCTGAAGAGGTTCTATTTTCAAATAAGGTCACATTCTGAGGTTCCAGGTAAATGTGAATTTTAGAGGGACATTATTCAACTCAGTGCATGTAGCCAGCAGAATGTTTAATTTTATAGCCCAGATAAAAAAAGTCCTTCATTATTACCAAAATGGCTCAAATCAAGAAAAAAGACACCATCTATGACAAGAATGTAGAGCAACTGCAACTAGCATACGTTGCTGGTAGAAATGGAATAGCCACTTTGGAAAATGGTTTGGAAATTTCTTGTAAATTTAAATATATACTTATCATACAATCCAGGAATTTCGCTCCTAGGTATTTAGCCAGGAGAAATGAGAAACATATTCTTTCAAAAGCTTATAAGGCAAATTTTAGTAGCAGTTTTATTCATAATTGTTAAAAGCTAGAAATAACCTGAAATGTCTTGAACCATGAATAGATAAATTGTGAATAGATAAACTCAGTCAGTCTAGGATGTGCTAATGCAGGCCAAAGACAGAGTTGTCTTTTGGTATCTGGCTTGAAACCTATTTTAAAAGACTATTCTCAGAAGAAAGCCAGTACAAAATTGTACATGTATTTGTGGGGTATGGGGTATGAAAACATTAGAGGCCAAAACTGCATTCTCAGTTCTTTGTAAAGAACATGTCTCTTAGAAACTTCAAAGGAGTAAGTTTAACCTCGCCATTTATTTTGAAAAATGTTGGCTTATCATGGGTATTGTAATTCTGCAAACTTACCATGAGTATGGACCAACCTAAATATATATGTGTGTGTGTATTTGTGTGCGTGTGTATTGCCCTACTCCACAATCAAAAAGACATATTTCTACTTTAGATATTTACATTTAAAATGTAAATGTAAACAACCTTTGCAACTATTACATAGCTTGAGAGTGCACTGAGTTCTTTGGTAATTATTAGTTTATGAACAGACAAAACAGGTAGAAATTGCTTTATGCCTTTATGGCTTTCTTGGCATGGAGGGTAGGGAAAACAGGAGGAGGATATTCCTCACCCAATTCCTGGATGGCTATAATTTCAAAATTGGAAATTCATCTCTTTGTCTTAAAGCCTTTTTTCCCAGGAGAGATGCCAGATCCACCTCTATTAGCCTTTTTCTGTGTGTGTGTGTGTGTGTGTGTGTGTGTGTGTGTGTGTGAGAGAGAGAGAGAGAGAGAGAGAGAGAGAGAGAGAGAGAGAGAGAGAGAAGACTAAGTCTATCTGATTCACTCAGAATAGTATAATTTGTTGGGGAGAAAGACCTTGAGAGGAATGGGTCAGTAGATTGAGCATTTTCTTTTGAGAGGTGACTAAATATATTGGGTACCCTAGAGTAAAGTGAAAACAGAAAAAGAAAAGAAAAGGAGGAAACCCAAAGCTGACATCTCTCATAATTTGTTTAAATTTAGCTCTGCTCTTTAACAGTCATTAAACAGCAGGTCACTGAAGGGAACTAACTATAAAGTCATAGGTGACAAAGAGGATACTTGCCTTCAGAGGCACTCTAAATATTTCCTTCATTTTTTAGAATAGCATTTGATGTAAAAAATTCATATGAAATGTTAAAATTCATCAAAAATTCAACATTTCATGAAATTTTCTGATATAAAATCCTTGAGACCTTTGTATTCTTTAAGTACTTTCATCTTTTTTTATCCACACCTGTTGTAACGTATTTTCTGATTTCACAAAGGACTCCATTCCCCCCACACCTTGCTATGAGCCACCTGCTGGCCTTGTTCCTTCTCTGCTCTGTAATGGGGACCCTATTTCATAGGAGAGTCGATCCAGGTGAATGGATTTTTATTGATTCATTCATCAATTCTTGCTTAGAACCAGAGACGTATGCATGTCTGGGCTTATTGGCCAGAGTTAGCTGTTTTATTTATGGTAGTGGGGCAGAATAAACCTACTGACCCATCTGTACAGATATTTAACCTGTTATTTTCTAAATAACAGCTTTATAGTGATATAATTTATAATTATAGCAAAAAATTCACTCATTTAAAGTACATACAGTATAAAGTATACTGTTTAAGGCCTCATTGGTCTGCTTTAGCCAATGTGACTAAGAATGTGACTAAGAATGACCATTCTATGGAAGTCAACCAAATTTCATTCACAGGATAAAAATAAAGTAATAAGACTATTTTATAATTGTATAGTGTTTGATAGTTCTTGAATTACATTTTGAAGACCTTCCAAAATTTCTAAGTTTCTCATGATCATTCATTATGTTCACTGTGAATGAGTGATTTAACCAAAGCTATGTTCTAAAATTTTTAATTAGGAAGCAAAATATAGTAATTTTTGCAAGAGAGAAACAAACAGAAGTGATACAGAAATACATAAGACTGAGAGATTAGCTCTGATTGAAGAAGGCATTAGGATTTCATGGCAGTAGTAGGCATGGAGAGTAGATCATAGAAAGGCTGGCATTCAAGTAAGGTCTTGAAAATGGGCAAGATTTCAACAGAGAAGATAGAGCTGACCAAGATAACTGTAAGCAAAAACGGGGGTGAGAAAGTTCAAGGTATAGTTAAGAGAAGTGAATAGAGACCTCGTATTGAAGGGCACTGAACGCTGTGCTGAGAATTAAGAGTCATCTGTGTGGGCAGTAGGGGACAGTTGAAAGTTTTTGAGGAAGGGCATGTTGTGACTAGAGCAGTGGAGATCATTTTGAATCACCAGTAGTTTCAGGTGGCATAGAGGTCCATCATGCTGACATTTATGTCGATGTTTAACTGACTTTTAAATTAACATTACTTCTTTAAATAACTCATTTGGGAGGATTTCCCAGTTCTCACACCATAGCCAGGCTAACCCATTCCTTTGACACTTCTGAAAAATATACTTTGACTTTTTGTTTAGTGCACATTGAGAATGGTATGCTTTTCTTTTTCTTTTTCTTTCTTTTTTCTTAGTAACTAACATCTCTTAGCCTATTTCTAGTACACTGTGTGGTGCATGTTGTCATGTCCTATGTTCCAGTACCACCAGTTTTGGATATGAACCAGTCATCAAATCACAGCCTTGCAAATCAGAAGAAAGAATCATGTGAGTATCAATGCATATATACTTCCTTATCATTTATGGAGGCCACCTCATCTTATGCTAAAAGTTTATCTGCACATTTTTATAATAAAAAGTTATGGCATGCAAGGCATGGGGAGAAGTAGGAAGGCATTTTAGAACTTTCCAGAATGGGTACTATAGCATCATTGAAGAAAATAACAAACTCCACTAGGCAGCTGTATGTAGGAATAGGAAGAGCATAGAAAAGATGTGTACAGAGGAATGACTATAAAGCTAGAGTAAGGATTAGCTGCATAGAAGGGAAAGTGGGCATGAAATAGAGTAAATAATAGTATTAGTATAATTATACTAACAATGCTTATTATTTAGTGTAATCAGATACCAGACACTGTGCCAAGCAAAAGCACAGCCTGGTGAAATACAAATGGGTCTTTTCCTGCACTAGATCGGGAAAGGGATCACAGGAAGACTGAATAGCTCATTTAAGTTCACACAACTACTAAGTTACAAAACCGGTCTATTCACTCAGCTCAGAAAGACCCTGAAGGGTAGACACAAGAGAGTCATTCTAGGGACAGACTTGATTTTCAGACTGACCAAGACCTTAATGCTGCGTGAACCAAGCTGACAAGGGGCTATGGATTTAATGTCAGAGTTGGTATTCTGGACGTCACCCTCGCCTGGAGGGCCCTCGATGGTGGAATATGAGGTGGTGAGCACGGTGGTGGAGTGCAGGGCCCAATACCGCATCTGTAAAAGGAGGATTCGTTATTTTGCCAGCCAGTCGAATAACTCAGTTGCCTCATCAGGTGATGCAGAGACAGGGCCATTTCATAATCTCTTTCTTCAACAGCCAGCAACATACTGTGAGAGAGAAGTGAGCAAACAGGACTGCAGTGGTCGTCTAGAGAAGGGCCATCTTTAGAACTGAAGTAAAAGGTGGAAAGATCTCTGCGTGGGGGTTTGAAAACCTTGACAGATAGTTTATAGAAGGAAACCTGGGCATCAATTATTAGAGGAAAGTAATCATAACAGAACTGAGACAAAGAGCCCCAAGAAGGCATAAGTGAGGATCCGTCAGTCAATTTGAAACTGCTAGTTGGATAGCCGTTATGATCCTAGCCCTGTGATGGGTTGAGGGAGTCAAATACAGGAAAGCATAAGATACACTCTGCCTCCAAAGACATAAAAGTGCTGATCAGTGAGATGACACCAAAGCACATGAAATCATTACAAACAATACAAAATTGTATTTAATCAAACACTAAGTTGATACTTCTTCAAGTTCTCAGGGATTCGGACCATTTTTTTGGAGAAGTATTATCTTCCACTGCCTGAATGCTAAACATTGCCTTCCCAGCTCACCCTATGCTCACTTTCCCTTTAACTGAATGGGTCCTTTTAAGGAATTTCACTACTAGTGAATGCTTTGAAGGAATAGCTTTAGAGCGAAAGAGTAGTTGTCACAAGGAGTGTCTTGAGAAGAGTTTTTAGGCCACCTCCCATAATCTTCTTTATCACTTGTCAGATCTCTATGTAACATGGGCAGAGCTTTGAGCAGCATACCTGATAGTCTATTTTGTGTGGAAAGAAATGGCCTCAGGTATGGAAATTGAATATGGTGAATGACTTGGCCAATTTATCAGGACCCTGGAAGGACCAAGATTGGAATTGTGAGGACAAGGAGGTGGGAGAAAGAGTTATAGGATCCATGGGTGTGGGCACTAAGCACGTAGATCTTGCTGTCTCACGTTAATGCCACAAAGCTCTTTCTGCAGAAGGGGATCTCAACCATCTAGTGGACAGGATGCCTAAGGCTGTAAATGTCAGCCAAACTCTATTCTTGGTCATTTCAGTACTAGTGCAATGGGCTTATGAGCAGTCATGGTAACAAGGATGGAGGTGTGCCGGCACCTAATTGAATGGGATTCAGCTCACCAAGGCTTATTAGCTACTGTTGAATGTCAGCATCAGAGACTGATGCTAAGCTCTCACTGAGGAAAAGCAACAATTTGTCCTTATGAAATTTATATCTATGCCAGTAATATCGCCATCAAAAGGCATCAAATGCCAATCTATCAACATGGTATCCCACACCAGCATTTCTTCAGACAAGGGACTAATTTTACTGCAAAGGGGTAGCAATGATCTCAGGATTCACTGGCTTTACCATGTATTCCACTTGCCAGATGCAGCTTGTCAAGTTGAATGGTGTAGAGGCTCTCAGAGAACACACCCTGAGGGGTAGAGTTTAGTCCTCTGTTTTAGAGTGTATGACTAAAACAAGGCAATATATAGTGCTATATCCTAAATAGTTAGAATCTACATATCTGGGAACCAAGGTGTGGAAGTAGAAATGGTCCCTATATCATTGCTCCCAGGCATCCATTATGGAATTTATTCTTTCTATCTGTAACTTCTGGCTATGTTAGGTTAGAAACCCTAGTTTTCAGGAAGGGATATATCTACACTAGCAAAGTAAGGGCTCTACTAACTTGAATATGTGTCTACCACCTGGCCATTTGGGGCTTCTCATACCAGTGGATCAGAAGGGAGTCATAGCAATGGCTGGATTATTGACCCTAATTCTCTTAATGAAAGAGGGTTGAGCATATATAATAGGATCAGGTTGTGGTAAGTTAGCTTTTCCATTTTCTATGTCTTTATCCTGCTTGCTGGGAGATTTCCTTCATGTCTGATTTTCCAATTCACTAATTCATTCTTTGTTCGTTTCCATCCTGTTCTTTGTTCCATCTTTTGTGTAATTTTTTTCAGTGATTATATATTACGTAGTTTCCATTTTTAATGATTTCTTATTCTTCATATTGCTAATGTCTTGCTTTATCTTTTTAAAAATATGTATTATGTTTACATAATGTTCTTGATTCACCTCAATACTTGTACTTTAGATGGAACTCCTTTTTTGAGTTTGAGGTAATTGTACTCCTTTGATACATGATTTTTTTTGGAATTATTTAGGTTTCTCTAAAAGTATATTAATAAGGTGTGGGGAAGGACCAAGGCCAGGTCCTAGCCTAGACTAAGTAGTCCTGATGCAGGGTAGGAGATGGCCTGAGCCTGTGGGCAAATGCTTTCTCTTACAAACTATACTTTGAGGTTCTCAAACACCTATTCACAGATCTTCTACCTTGTAGAATCAATTTTGTGTATGGAATGAAATAGAGAATGCAAGGTTTTTGTTTCATTTTGTTTTCATGCGGCTAGCCAGTTGTCCCAGGACCATGTGTTGAAAAGTAATTCCTTTGCTTTTGAATTTCTTTGGTTCCTCTGTCAAAACAATCGACCTCATAAGTATGAGTCTATTTCTGGACTCTGTATTCTGGCCCATTGATCCATTTATCCTTATGCTAATACTATACTGACTTGATTACCAAAGCTTTATAGTAAGTCTTAAGGTATAGTGAGTCCTCCAACATTGTTCTTTTTCAAGATTGCATTGGCTAATCTATGTCCCTTCCTTTCCATATAAATTTTAAAATCACCTTGTCCATTTCTATAAAAATGCTGGCTTAGATTGTAATTGGGATTACATTAAATATTTAGATCAGTTTAAGAAGAACATTCATCAATATTAAGTATTCCACTCCATAAACATGATAAACACCCTCAATTTTTAAATAGAGGGCCTAAGGGACTTGTCAGGGTTATAAACCTAAAGCAGCAGAAACTCTCTTAATCTATTAATACTTAATTGACTCACCAAAATGGCCTATGCTCTTCCTCCCCTTTGCAAATCCATTGCATTTTAAACTCTGTTGGTTACTCTCTTTCCATCTAATATTTATACTTCTGCCAGGTGGATTGTAGGCTTATTAAGAATCAGTTGTGTTTTCTCCAGGATCAATTTTTGCAAATAATACTTGTTATAATTAAGTAATTTAAGAAAAGAATATTAAGTTTGACCTAGTGATTTTATTTTTTAGTATTTATCCTATCAGAGATGGGGACAAAGATTTTGGTATGACAATATTCACCAGCCTTATTACTAACACTCCTCATTGAGGGACAATGTAAGCATCTCAAAAAAAGAAATGATCAAGAACTTTTTAAACATTTTCATATGATAGCTACTATTCAGCCATTCAAATGTACATTTTCAAAGACTATTTCATAATAAGGGAAATTTTTATGACAAGATGTTAAAAGAGAAAAGCGGGATATAAAACTCTCTATATTAATGGATATTGATATTTAAAGTATTTTAAGTCCTGGTTTTACAACTAACTACCCGTTGCTTAACTTTTGGTGGTCGGTCTTGTTATTTGGAGGACATGTTTTCATAATTCCCCCCAGTTCTCTGTGTAAGGCATGTAAGTGGCAAGGGAGCACTGACTCTCTACTCCCTTACCCCTCAGTGGCTTTATTACCAGGCGATTCCATCTTACCACTGTTCCCTCGACCAACTGTGCCCTGTGGACACATTTCTTTGTGTCCTGTGCCACCCAGAATGGTGTTCAAAAACATAAGTTCTTGGGAAGGCAGGTGAAGAAAAGTAAGACACTATTAAAATCTGACGCAAAGAATATCCTTTTGAGAATTGCCTTGATTTGCGTATGTAACAATTTTTCTAGTAGAGGGACAATCAAAATAAAAGCAATCTCTCTCTTCCCCTCTCTCTTTAAGAACAGTTCAGTACTGGAGAGTCAAGTCACATTTAAAATGCCTGCCCAGAGCTCTGACCCTATATATGTGCTCTTCTTTCTCCCTAATATGATGTCCAAGCTGCTGTGTACTCTGTGAAGGACAATTTTGACAACTTCCATGATTAAGGGCATCTCATGACATTTAATTTCCTCTATGAGATCTTAGCATTATCAGGTAGAACATCCAGGGATGTGTTTTGTGCCCTAGCTCTGGCCATAAGAATTCCTCTTTTTTATAAATGATGTTAGATGAATCTTCTCACATTCTAGATAATGGCTATGTGACTCTGTTAGGAGTGCTGTTTATACTCAAATGATGATTTATTTTCCTCTATATAAAAGTGGGCAGAAAAACAAAATAAGCAGGACCAACTTTATCTCAGGATTCTTATGTCTTCTATTTATTTACTCATAATTTTCCTGAGAAATTTTGAGGTCTTGTACATTAGATTCACTGTCTAATGCTCATCATGTCAGAGTTAGAAAAGGAAGGAATCTATGATGGAGGAAGGTAGAAAAGAAAGCAAGGGATAAGTAATGCTTATACATAAAAAGAAATGACTTCATCAGTACAGTCACTGGCTCAATAAGATATAGGAAACTCCATAGATATTACTGACAAGAAGTAAATAAAGAGACTGGCAAGGATGGATGATTGTAGATATTTGAATTGAATATGGTGTGGGAAAAAGAGGATTGCTACTCTAGTATAATATATATTTATACATAATATGTATATTATAGTATATATATTATATACTTTATACTTTCCCTACTGCTTTAGCTCCTGAACAGGCTATGAACATGCCTGTGCTAAAGAAAAATACATAAGCTCAGTAAAGGGCCATGTGGAATTTCCAGAGTGCCTGGATATAATCCAGTGACTGCATCCTCTTCCTTCTTCCTCATATGAGAATATTTGAGGACCCAGAAAACATAATTTGCTAGGGGATTTGACAAAATACTGCTGGAAGAAGCTACTCATTGATTCAATAATGATGGAAAGTCTGTATCGAACCCTTAATCAGGTTCCTCCTATTAATTTCTTTAGTTCTCATGATGGCCCTGTGAATTGAGTACTATTATTATTCCCTATGTTATATATGAGGAAACTGACCTAGAGATATTAAACAACTTGCCTAGTTCACACAGCCAGGATTTGTTGGAGCTGGGATTTGAACTTAGAAAGTTTAACTCTAAAGTACACACTTTTAATTGTATCCTGTCTGTCTCCAATATATCCCCTGATGCTTATAGTACAATGATAATTTTTAAAGCAATTTATTAGCTTGCAGCTTCAAGCCACAACTTTGGCATTTCCTTTAAGTCTATTTACAGTTGAATTTATTCTCTTTCTTTTTCAAAATGATTAGTTCTCAATTTAGCAATACTGTGGAAATGATTTTAGAAATCTCACCATCCCACTGGTACATGTTTAACTTGGACTTATCACTTATGACAAAAGACTAATATATAAAAGAGCAAGGTACATTTTCTGTGTCAAGCCATATGCAATCTAATGAAAAGAAAACCAAGAAAAAATAACCCAACTTCTTCTATAACATTCTCCCTCACCCCCCTAAACCCCTTCTTGGGCAAGCATGGTGCTTCTAGAAAGCAATAGTACTCACAGCTATAGATGAAGTAGCTGAGGGGAGGAACTTAGTCTGGACACTTCTCTGTCTACTCTTTGCCTGGCTACCTCTTTCGGATTTTTAAAGACCAATTCAGGGTAACTTCCTCCAGGAAAGCTACCTCTTCCTCAGCCCTGCCTGGTTATGTGCTTCTCCTCCACTTTCCCAGAACGTCCAGCATACCTCAGCCATTGCACTTATAATTGTTGGTTGATGTCCCAGGTGGACCTGATAAATCATGCATGCCCTAAAACTACTCAATAAAAGTTTACTGAATGAATGGATGAATGAATAAGTGGATGAGAAGGAGAAGAAAGTGTGGAGAGCTTCAGAGTTACATTTTTTTGCTGAATTCTAAACTTTGGTGTCTTTTGAGAACAAGGACTCTTGCTTCATTCATCACATCCAGCCTGACGTATTAGTCTTGTTCAATGTTCTGAACTCACTGTTCTTTAATATTTAAGGATGAAACTTTTCATCAAGTTATACAAGGCTTATCTAAGAACGGTTTGCCACATAGTCACAACAGCTTTTCTACCAACTCAACTTTATTTTTAGTGGAAATATCTGGAGCATTTCCAGGATGAGAGATTGGCACGTTCAACAGAATGAATATAGCAAGGAACACTTATGTCTTGATAGTGAATCACCCAGCTGGTCTTATATAGAGTCCATGTGGGGAGTAGTGAGAGAGAGGGGAGATTAAAAAGACAACTGTGGACTGGATTACTGACTATAGTCAATAATATTGTAATAATCATGTATGGTGTCAGATGGGTACTAGACTTATTGGGGTGATCACATCATAAGTTATATAAATGCCTAATCACTATATTGTACACCTGAAACTAATATAATATTGCATGTCAATTGTAATTGAAAATTTTTTAAAAGTAAAAAAATAGTGAAAATAAAGTTGTTTTTCTTTTTCTTTTCTTTTCTTTTTTTAAAGACAATTGTGGAAAGCTCTAATAACCAGCCAGGATTAGCAGTGTGTACTCTCTGGCCTGTAGGCAAATGGCAATCACAGAAAGGTTTTGAGTTATAAAGTAACAAGAATATATATTTACTATGAGAGATTTTTAAGAAGATTAAATAAGTCTAATATCTGTTTGAAATGTATCTTTAAGCCACTGGGTTTGGGGCTTTGTTGATATTCACAATTTACCCTTAGTAATATCTCAGTGCCTAGCTCGTTATGGGAACTCAGGAAACACAAATGCAAGCATGACTTCAGAATATTAGTCACCACAAAAAGTAAATCCAAGAAATAATGCTAATAGTGTTTTTAGACCAGAAAGATAGAGCAAATAAAAAATGCAAGCTTAATTTAACAACCTGAAGATGAATATATTAGCCTTCTATCAGGCCACAAAAAACAAAAAGACACAATAGAACAGGGGTCGGCAAAGAGCCAAATAGTTCATATTTAAAGCTTTGCATATCATGCATGGTGTCTGTTACATATTGCTCTTTGTTTGTTTGTTTGCTTGCTTGTTTTGTTTTGTTTTGTTTTATAATCATAATGTGAAAACATTCTTAGTCTGATGATTATATAAAAATGGGCTGTAGCCTGGATTTGGCCCATGACCTCTGCTCTGGGAATTTGGGCCATTAAGAAACTTATTCTTGACTCCTTTTCTTTCAATATTTTTGTTGTTGTTGTTGTCGTTAATGGAATATGTCATAGTAAATTCAAATTTTGCAATGAACCTTTTAATGTGTACCTTTATGAAAAACCTAATATGTGCATTAGTTACCCTCAGGGACAGAATCTCAAATAGGAAACAATGATGCAAGAGAAATGTCAGGTTTTTAAAAGTCTTTGTAAAAAAAATGGGGAGGAGGCAGGGAAGGCAGGGAAAAAGAAAGAGCAGCAGCAGAAATAAAAAATAATTAACTTAGAACTATTTACTAAGAGCTCCTCAGTGTTTATTTATAAAAGAAAACAGGGAATCACTTTCTCTTGGTCATCTAAACTCACTTAACATAGAGGTTAGTTGAATTTTGACCTGGAAATATATTTTCTTGTTCTTTCATACTGCCAAAACAGTCCCATTTCTTAGAATCATGGTACATATTTGTACAGAAAGCTGTTTCATAATGAGATATTTTAACTCTGTTTCATAAAATCAGCTCTGATAGACAATGAACTACAAAAGCTATAAATCTGCTTCAAAAACCAATTCCAATCCTGCAACTTATTTCATTAGAATAGTAGATAGGAAAAAAGCCACCTATTCTCTGTCATAGCCTTTTTATAAAAAGGTGGTTTTGCTGACCTCAACTTTTTGGAAGATGCTGTGGGCAGAAGAGAAAGTACTTTTGCTAATGACCTTAATGCCCCTTCTTAGATTGTCTGTTACAGAAAATCAATGAACAGCTTGCTGTGCTATGTCTCAAATATATTTTGGAGCTGGTCTCTTCCCCTTGTTCTATTTGGGAATATCCTAAATAGTCTGAGTTCGGTTGACTGTTCAAGCTTTGAGAGGAGTACAGATGAAATTTCTGAAAGCATACAACCTGCAGGACAGACTTTGATAATCACAAGGAACATGAAAGAAAAGAATGGAGGACAACTATGAATCACCCTGTCTCAAACACATGCTCCATCTAAACTCACTTAACATAGAGGTTAGTGATTCTAATCCTTTCTTTTTAATGAATGGCTCACATGCATGTGTTTGTGTAAATACACCAATGATCCAGCCAGCCTCCTGCTCAGCTAAGAGATAAATCATAAAGAAATCCAAGAATCTAACTTCTCATTTATCTAACCTTCAACTATCCAAGCACAGACTATTATTCTAAAATGTCCTTAAGTAGTAAGAAGTTATCAACTTGCATTATTCTAACACTTAAGAAAAATAGCAGAGAATTGTTTGTTTGTTTTTGAGGGAGGTGGGGTGGGGTTGGAGACATATATCTTAAATAGAAATGAAAAATGGAAAGGAAACAAAATAATAAAAGCAGAAGCTGGAAAAGAGAATGTGAGTACATGGTCCTTTCTAGTTCTGCCTCCTAGTTCTGACCCATCCCGCCCTTTCTCTAGCAGCATCCTGAGTGTGCTTTGTTCTATGTTGCACATCTTGTTAGGTAGCTAGTCAGACATGAATGACAGGGGGAACAAAATGGGGGCCAGCCTAGAGACCACCTAGAGAACACCCCAATGGTAGTAGAATTCTGGGTGTGCACATGTGCACTGGGCAGTTATATAGCAGACAGGTGTCAATCAAAATGACCTCACTTGCCAATCACCTAGAAATGCCTTTGGAACCACCCACCATGGCCTAAACAGAAGGCAGATATTCCCACTTCTGGGTTCTCTTTTTGTAGCCCCTTTGTGTTGATTACTGTGACCTCATGCCTTCTTGGGGCATGCTTTGTCTTTCTAAAATATACTTTTAATAAATCTTTTCTAAATCTCACTGACCTATGATTCTTCACTGCATCAGTGAGGAAGAATCGAGGGAAAATGCTAACTACACTTTTGTGCCATTATCCCTTCCCTCCCCTCTGCCCTTGGGGCGACAGGAACTCAGAGGACCCCAACAGTAACAATCTTATATGTGAGTTTTAAATTACACTGGACTAACTGAGCTAAGTAAACCAGGCTGGCTTGGCTAAAGGTATGGAATCTAAAGGAAATAACTAATATAACTCCATGTAAAGGAGGGTTATCTTCCTTGAAGCTGTACATGGCATTGAAAGAGTGGGGTTTCAGTAGGACATTACTCCTGATTTGGGGGAGATAGCTTTTAAAACTACATAGACACTGGAATTTATTTATTTAAATAAGAATGTAGTACTTACTATTGTTAAATTAATTAAACAAGGAGGCCCTTAGATTGAAGTGGCTCTAAAGCTGTGGCAGCGTATGTAAGCAAACCAAAATCCAAGCCTGGAGAATGCCTCAAGATTATGAAATCGAAACTTAAGGACAACCGATCACAAACTAGGCCAACTAGGCCTTAAGCGATAGCCAGTCAATAATTTCTTCACTTTGCTTTGAACTTTTCTCTGTTAAAGTCTCTCCTGGAGCGCCATCAGTGGAGTCCTCACTCCCAGACACTTTCAGTTTGGGTCTGCCTGATTAGAACCGAATTTTTGCCGAACTACACTTAAAATTTTACATATGCTTCAGTTTGTCTTCTAACACTATGTTCCAGATCTTTATCAATGTTAACTCATTTAATAATTTTTCTGAATTTCTTCACAGATGAGGTAAGTGAGGCCCAGGAAAGTTCAGTAACTTGCCCAAAGTCACACAGTTAGTGAGGGACAGAACCAGAATTAGAACTGGTGCAGAGAGGAGGCAAGAAAATTAAAATGTTAATCAGGCCCCTTTCAGAGACTGCAATATGCTGATCAGCCCTGAAGCCAGGCCAGGAGGACACCTACCAAACAAAGATTTCTGCTGGGATTGCTCAAGACCCATTTCCCACACCTGTGAGGGGGAAACTGGAACAACAGAGCCTTTAAGTAGATGCTCGAAACCAATAAAAGCTTTCATTCCTTGTGGCTAAACTTATGGGGAACCTAAGGATTAAAGGCTGGGAACTGCCAGCAGGCCTTTCAGGCTACATTCTCTTCCTCTTCCCTTGCCTCACTGTATGTCCATATCAGAGGAAATGGGAACTAAAGAATGTTATATAAACTGAGTTCCCTGAACACTCGGTGTCCCTCTCACTCGCTGACTCTGAGAGAAGATCACAATCTGTGGAGCGTTACCCCTTTTCTAATAAACTTTCTTTTTGACTCTAGCTTTGGCATTTGTATTGAATTCTTTCTGTACTCTCTGCCAAATGACCCTCTTCCTCTCTGGGTGCAGGGCTTGGTCTCCCTGCCCACTCGCGGAAAGTTGCCCTGTCCTGCGTCAAAACTGTGAGGACCTACCTGGGATATTGGAGTTGCATTAAGGATTATTTTAAGCTGGAGCAAGACATTTGAGATTCAACAGATGCAGAAAGAAGCCTTCTCAGAGCTTCCACTTACCTGACCAAAAGCAACTTCTGAGAAATGTGTCTGCCATGAACCCCCTCTTGGGCCTTCTACTCTCAAGAGAGGGACCAAGGGTAAACCTATGATAAATCCCTCTGGGGTGTTTTGTGGTCTAGGAGAAGACTAAAAGACCACTCAGATCTGTATAGACAAATATTAGCACAAACTTTATCTCCTGTTTGTTGTTCTAAGAACCCTTTTATCTTTCCTAAAGAAACCTATTTTGTCTTCCCAAAGAAGCATTTCTCCCTTCTCCTTTTCCTTTAGTAAGTTCAGCTTATAAGCCTTTAGCCATCTAATGAGCCAGTGACTTATTTTGTAGGCTTCAGGTGTGCAAATAGAATATGCCCTTTTCTCCTGGCTCTAATCATTAAACCTGAGGGTAGAGAAACAAGTTTTTCCTCCTCTAAAAAATGCAGGCTTTCTGGCTATGGAATCCATGTTCTAAAGCAGGGTTTCTCAACCTCAGCACATCAAGATTTGGGACTGGACATTTCTCTGTTGTGGGGCTGTCCTGTGCATTGCATGATATTAGCACCATCCCTGGCCTCTATCCATTAGATGCTAGGAGCATCTACCCCCCAGTTATGACAACCAAAAATGTCTCCAGACATGGCCAAATACCTCCTGGTGAGCAAAAACCGACCTGCTGGTTGAGAACCACTGCTCATTATGCTGCCTCTCCTTGCTCCAGGGCTCCATTTTCTGGGAAGACTTTCTTCTAAGGCTCAGTCAAGTGCTCTGTGATTCTGTGATTGTGATGCTAATCAATACTGCTATTTAATGAGTTCTTATCATGTTCTAGGTGATACCTTGCCTTGCACAGGTACTTTTTCGTTTCATCCTTACAAGAAATCTTTGTGGCAGGTTTTATTTATTTCTTCTATAAATGAGAAAATGGACAAGGTTAAAGTCTTGGCCAAAGTCACAGAGCCAGAAGCCCTGAAGCTGGGATCCACACTGAGTGCTCTGAACCACCCACTCTTATATTCTCAGGCCCTGTTTGTATCTTGGCCCTCTCCATTTGTCTATGATAGCAGAGACCAGTGTGTCCCTAACACCCACAACACAGTACTCAGCTCAGTGCTTTTTAATCTAGGAAGATTAAAATCTTCCTAGCTCCAAAGGGGAAGATTGTGTACACCACACAATTTTCCTACACAAGAGAGGGCTGCCATTTCATCTGTGTGAAACAGTGTCCAGGACCTAGCTGGACTCTGATGCCAGAATATTCTGCATCCATAAACTTAAATTCAAATGACCCAAGAGACAGGACACAGTTAAACAGACTGCACTTTCTTTCTTGAAATAGAAAAACATACTGTATAGCCCTTTAGGGTTAAATCTTCATTCCCAAACTGTTTAATAAATTACTTCATCTTAAATAAAGTTTTATAGGTAAATATTGATTAATAAAATGTGACATGGAGCTAATATAACTTCCTTTTTCTTATAAATAAAATATTTTCTAGAATATCAGAGTCTCGGCATGGAAGGAATGCTGAAATGGAATCTAGGCTTTGAAGACAGGCCTGTTGCCCAGTGCTTTGTCACACAATTGACCTTATTGCTCCTCTCCAAGATTCTATCTGCCCCTTTCTCACCTAACAACCCTAAGGAAGGAACATTAACCTGGGAGTTATAATTGGCTTGACTCTTGACTTTGCCACTTATTAGATGAGTAATATTGAGCAAATCTCTACTTCTCTGGGTTGGTTTGTTTATCCGTACAATGGGAAAATTTCCATGATCTTTTTCTTGCTTTCTCCTAGTGCTGTCATGAAGATAAATAATAAGGGAATATATTAGTTATGCCTTAAAAATTATTTCTCTAATTTATCAGAGAGTTTAACTCTGTTGAGGGTGTTGGAAATGGATCACGTGTTTCCTAGGCAGCTGTATGAGGGCCATTGTGCAACAATGTTTCTTTTGGGGCAGTCCTAGTTTTGTGTTTGTCACTCCCCCTCCCAGACACAATGGGCCAGCATTGCTGGGGAAAGCACAGAACCATTCTTGGGGGCTTTAATCCAGGAAAAGTTACATTGTATTCTTTTCTGTCCCAGCACCCATCAGTCCCTAGGCTAAGAGAAATGCACTTGGTGCCTTTCAGGGAATAAAGGAATGTTGCAGTGTGTGACCTGAGGGGTTTGTGGGGAAGCAGGGCAGGATGGTCTCATGACACCATTGTGGTGGTTTGGGCCAGGAGGTGTTTCTGAGCCAATTGTGAGCACATGTCTCTTCAGGTTTTATTAACCCCTGCTTCTTTTGGTAATTTCTTTTTCCATCATTAACTTTATTCTGGAGCCAGATGCTCTTGTTTGGGCGAGGTCAGTTTTGCTATACATAGGAACAATTACATACTTCATTTCTCTATCATCTCTCTATTTTCTAGCTTAAATCATTCCGCATGTTTCTGTACTGAATATTGTAGGCAATTGTAACACAATGGCGTTTTCATGTATCTAGACATAGCTAAACATAGAAAAGGCACAGTAAAAATACTATAAAGTATGAAAAAAAGTATAAAAGATACAAATGGTACACCTGTTTAGGACACTTACCTTAAACGGAACTTGCAGGACTGAAGTTGCTCTGGGTAAGTCAGTGAGTGGTGAGTGAATGTGAAGGCCTAGGGCATTACTGTATACTACTGTAGACTTTACAAACAGTGTCCCACAAAACCTTCTCTGGATTCCTTCCAACAGGGTCAGAAACAGAACATCGTATCTGTCAATGCTGCTCCATGAACAGGGATGTAGGCTGGATTGATTGAAAACATCAAGGGAGAACTGGCTGGGTAAGGTGTAGTTCACCACAAAGGTGACTTCAGGAGGCTGTAAAAAGTGGCCTGAGGATTAGTGGGAAATAAGAAATCAAGATGGAAAGATAAAGGAACTAGGGGATTGTCATGGTAATATAATTTTGGATATTGCATGTTGGAGCAGAGGTCAGATTAAGAAGCTTTTTGGTATTCGTAAAAAGGAGGGTCTTTAATATGGAGAGGGTGTAGAGCTGAGGACTCAATAATTTGACTTTGGAAATTTATTTTTGGTTCCACTGAACCTATCTGGTACAAAGGGTTCTCTCTGGCATTGAACCGATGGAAGAAATAAAACTTATCTATGCTTTACATCACTGAAACCTGAAAGTATTTCCAAAGGGCAGGGACAGGCTGGCTCCGTGCTACCACAGAAAGCTTTTACTAATGTGGCAGTGACACCTAATACTTATTAGGTAGCTTTCGTGGACCTGTGTCCTGTACAAAGTTCCTCAACAAAGAATTTACAGCAGTGTACTCTGAAGACCATCAAGCTAGATCTTGGAGGGCTGTAGCACCCTGTGAATATATAGCACTGGGGTGACAGGCTCCTCTGTGCTCAAATAAGTCAAGGGCTGGCTGATCTGGATATAATCTATGCACTCAAAATTGAGATGCTGTGAGTGAGAGGGAATCTATATTGCCAAGCCTTACAGATATTGGTACTATCAGAGAAAAAAATACTCCTCTTGAACCACATCTCCTTCCATTTCTTAGAGGAAATTCCATTCCATTATCATCTTATGAGACCACCGTCATATATGTGGTCTATCATTGATGAAAATATTGTTATGTGGCCCAAGAAAGTTGTCTTCTCTTTTATAGCTTGGGTGGGTGATAGTGTAGAGGTAACAGGCCTAGTTTGGCTATTTTGGATATTTTGTAACTAAATCCCATGAGAAATGTGCCTAGTTCCTTACTTTAGAATGTAGATGTACTTCATTTCTGTTATTCTCAGAGTCAGGGCCTTAGATGCATTTTTGAGATAACTGGAAACAGGCACTATGCCAGGCACTGAGAGTACAAAATAAGCAAGACTCCCAGAACAGCTACTTGGTGGAGCAATTTTCTAACTTTCTGATAGTTTCGTTCTCCACAGTGGGAAGACCCTCTCTTTGAGCACGAGTGGGAGCAGGAAGCCCCAGAGTGGCCTCCGGGAAGGGAAAGAGGAAAATGTCTCATGAGCGCAAGCAATCATTTGTAAATCTTACCTGCAGTGGTCCTTTTCAGAGTCCAGACCAAAATTTGGAACTTAATGACTCTTATTTAAGGAAATATTTAACTCACAGACTGCTGGTGTTGACAGTTGACTCCCCAAAAGACCACCAGAAAGCCTGTTGATCAAGCAAAGTTTATTGGACCCACTGCAGTGAAGGAGAACTTCACTTTGACAGGTTCTATGCCCCAGAGGGGAGGTCAAAGAGGTTATTTATAGGCTTTCGTTGTTGTTGTTCGGAGTCAGAGAACTGATTGGGAGATGGGCAAATTTATGGCATCGTGTATTGGTAGCTACAAGAAGCATGATCTTGAAGTGCGTCTGAACAAGTAAACAGCTCTTTGGTCAATGGGCTGTTTGCCCAGGTGAGCAAGCACTCTATTATCTTAATAGAACTGCTTCTCCATTTAAGCCAATTCTTTGTATGGACAAACGTGTTTGCAGGAATTTCCTGACATGAACAATCAAGTTATTTATTGCTTAATAGGCTCATTTTCCTGGGCAAAAATTTTGGAATAAATAGTTAAGTCATGTTGACTCATGAATGAAAGAGTTTACTTACATTGGTCATTGAGAAGTTGTTAGAACAGTCAGGATCCCTAGACATAAAAAATTATGATTTTTTACATAGTTAATTTCCTTCCTGTCTAGTGTTTTTAGAAAGAGTTAAAGTTATGAATGATATGCTGTCAGTTTCCATTATTGTGTTTAAAACCTGAGTGGAGGAGAAATGTGAGAGAAAAAGAATGCTTAGAATTGGGATTAAGTTGTTGAACTTTACTGAAATTTGTAAGATGTGAAAATGTCCAAAGTAGAATAAGGAAAGTCAAGATAAGACTATTCTAGAGTTTTCTTTCTATGTATAATATACATAATGTATAAGAATATTGAGTTTTCTTTCTATATATAAGGTAGGGTTTTTAAAATATAAATAAGTATTTATATTGTACATATTATTCTGCAGATTTTTTTTTGTACCAGTTAATAGGTCTTGGGAGATGTATAAATATTTACACACATAATTATATACATAGAACATATATAAGTGTATAACTACATACACTTACATAATATATGTATTTTGGACAGGCAGGACTTAGGATAAAATCAATACACAACTTTATCCCTGGTTCTGCCATCCCTTTAAATTTTATCACTGGGGTAATTACCTTGCACTGGATGAAACCTATGATTGTTGTTCTTAAGCAAGTGGCATTTCTATGGTGATTTTAAAGGGCAAATCTAGCCTTAGTTCAGAAATGTTGGTGACTGGGGGATGTTCAGTTAGAAATGAATTATTGTAGATGGAAACTGGTGGTTTCTTCTAAAGTGGGTGGCCGTAGTTCCCATTGTCATCATAAAAGAATCAGGTCTCCAAAGGGTCTGAGACCTTCTTTTTATTTCTTCTCTTGCTTGCTGATTTCTCCTGTTCTTTTCACAGTGTCTTCTCCACCCTTCTCCTTAATCTAGATTTTAAGTGAGGGGTAAGGCAATCAACACAACTGGTATTTTATTTATTTTTATTTTCCTTTTGCTAAGTCAATTTCCCTTGAATCTTTCTGAGATAAATACTGGGTCATTTTATAGAAACAGTATGGCATGGTAGAAGGCAGCATGTGTGATAATTAGCTCACAGAATTTGAAACCAGATGGATATATATATGGACCTAAGAACTGGATCTTACTAGCTAGCTTTGTGATTTGGGGTAAATGTTCAACTAATATGTGCTTTCGGGTTCCTATTTGTAAACTGGAAAGAATAATATTTTAGAGGAATGTTGTAAGAATTAAATAAGGAATGCATGAGTGACACACACACACACACACACACACACACACACACACACACACGCACACCGAGAGAGAGAGAGAGAGAGAGAGAGAGAGAGAGAATCAGATATTAATTGCCTGGCATAGTACTCGGAACAGTATAAACACTCAAGGAAATAATGGTAACTATTCTCTGTATATGAAATGCGAACATGTGTATTAATTCTAATAAGAAACTATATTACTTGCATTGGAAATCCACAAATAATTCAAATGCAATCAATTTTAATGAAGGATTTTAGTATTCAAGTTGATCGAGGAGCTGGTAATTTAGTGAAGGTTTCCTTTGCCTCAGCAATGTGCCACAGGTAAGAGTTAGATGATTCTGCATCACTATTCTCATGAAGCTGTTTTTTCAGGGTAATAATACATATGCAGAAAAATAATTAGATTATAGAACATTATAGAAGGGAGTATTATCAAAAGGTAAATTATGTTAATCAGAAAATGTTTTTAAGAATAATAGCAAATATGACTCATTTACATTTAGCTTATCTTTATCCTTATCATCTTCTCAGGTTAAAAAAATTCAGTAGTTGTATCCATCAGGAAATATTAAGCTGAAGGTAATGCAATACTCAACTCCAGGTAGCTTAAACAGTGAGATTTGTTTTCCCACTTATAAGCAAGGCTGGGGTAGATGATTCTAGGTTTGGTTATGTCAAGAATCCAGCTGCATTCCTTCTTTCTGCTCTGGCATCCTTGGGATTGTACCTCTGCGATCACAGGTTGGCTGCCACAACTCCAGCCATCTCAGCCTTCCTCCACTTTTAGGGAGTGTGGTAGGTTGAATAATGGCCCTCCAAAAAAATCCACATCCTAATATCTGAAACCTGTGAGTGTTATTTTATATGAGAAAAAAAGACTTGGTGAGATGTGATTAAGTTAAGGATCTTGAGATGGAGTGATTATCCTAAATTATGTAAGTAGGCACTAAATGCCATCACAAGTGTCCTTATAGTAGAGAAGCAGAGGGAGATTTGACACACACAGAAGAGGAGAAGGCAATGTGACCAGAGAGGCAGAAATCGAAGTGATATGGCCACAAAGTAAGGAATACCAACAGCCACCAGAAGCTGAAAAGGGCAAAGAAACAGATCCTTCCATAGAGCCTCCAGAGGAAGTGTGGCTATGCTAACAACACATTGTTTTTGACGCAGTGATATTGATTTTGGACTTCTGTCCTCCAGAACTATGAGAGGATAAATCTCTATTGTTTTAAGCCACCAAGTTTGTGGTAATTTGTTTTAGTCGTCATTGGAAACTAATACAAAGAATAAAAGGCCAGTTCTTTTATGTTTCCTTTTGTAGAAAGAAAATTTTTCCCAGAAAACTCACCAGGTCCCATGAACTAAGTTCTAGCTTCGAGGACGCTGGAAAACATTATCCGGCATTTATAGCCTCTGTAAACCTCTGCCAACAAGGAAAAAAATGGCACAGTAGTTAAGGGAAAAGTGACCAATAATAGCATTTGCTGTAGTAGTAAAACGACTGCTTCAGAGACAGCAGAGGGAGATGGGACTGAACATAGTGTTCTGGCCAAACCCCAGAGTCAAGAGTTGGTACCTGAAGAATTCGGAAGTGGACTGCACTCTTCAAGTCAACAGTTCACTAGCGTCAGGATGTTGCCCTGTCTTTCTTACCCAGTGAGTCAATGGATTCCCAAGTTCTTCTGTGAAGAAGTGGTCGAAACTGCTAAGGAAGCCAGCCACTTCTTCCCAGGGGTGAGTTCTTTTCTAGCCATAGCTTGGCTGGCTTTCTGAGTAACACCTGGCAAGGGAAACCCTGCTTAAGGTAGGTGAGTTCCCTTGCAACATTCCTGTATAGCATTTTGTCTTCTAACTCTTGTTCTGTCTTCCTGGATGCTGTCCCCAGGCACAGGAGGTATACTCTCAGTTTTGTACTCCTCTATAGATGGCTGCCCTGCAAGTCCAGATTTCTCATTTATACACCATAGTAGGTCATCTATGTGAACTCTGGGTGGCTATTCACCAGCTGATTGTTGATTAGGGTGGGGAGGAATCTTTCTTCTTGCATTCAGGGTTTAGTGCCTCCCTTTCATACTAACTGAGCTGGCTAAGGCCAGAAGGCTGTGGAAATAGCTCGGCTTCTACTATAAAGACAGGGAGAAGCCCTTGCCAGGAGACCCTGTACTAAGGGCATCCATTGCATTAAACATTCTTCAAATCTGACTAGTAGCTCCACCTCCAAGTAAATGTATTTCTTTTTGCTTCATTAACTTAAAAACATGTAGGAGGTTTTGGGTTTGGCTCAGAGCATTGTAAAACACAAAGTCTTGCCATCTGGAGAATGCCTTTTGCTGATACCTGAAAAAGGACTCAGTTTAAAAGGAACCCACACTTGAGACCACCAGGTAATGTAGTGGCTCTTTGCCCAAAAAACATTTGGTGACAAATGCTTCTGCTGACCCACAACTGGGGCCTAGTGGGGTTTAAAACTATTACCTATAAGATTGTAAGTCTCCTAGTAGGCCATTAATTGATTGTTTATTAAAATTCTGCTGACTTCTTCATTTAATGAGTTTCTCCAGTACAGCCAATGCTCTTCAGATAGAAAGTGCTATGGGATTCCAGGCTCTTAATGGAAACCGACAATATATCACAGGGGATGGAGACCTTGAAAACTTTAAGCAGAAAATGGATGAGATTCTCTGCTTGTAGCTCATTTCAAGAAGAGTTCAGCAGTTCTATGTCTGAGTTAACTGCTTAGGTCTCTGCTGTGTAGAAAAACATTTGCTACTTTTGTTCCATTTGCTCACCTTGCCACTCCCTCCAGCCTTGTATAAAACTAATTAAGCACGCTCTCTATTTGTCAGAATCATATCCACTTTCTGCTTAGACCTCTCCTTTTCAACCTTTCCGTTCTCCACATAGAAATGTCTACGTCCTGTGTTTAATCTGTTTAAAGCTCAACTCTTTCAATCTGGTAAATGAAATTGGGCCTCTGTGCTAATGAGAGCCATCACGTTCTAGAGCAATATTTCTAATAAGAATATTGTGAGAGCCACTTGTGTAATTAAAACAGTTCTAGTGACCATATTAAAGTGAATTTTTAAAAAATAGGTAAAATCGATTTTAGAGATATATTTTATTTCAGCCCAATATATACAAAATATTTGTATTTTAACATATGGCGCCAACTACATTTCAAATGCTCTATAGTCACAGTTTGCTAGTGGCCATTGTAGTTCTAGAGTTAGTCTTTTTGTTTTTGTCATCTGTACTTTAATAATTTTGACAGCATTTTCAGCCAGATATTTGCATTTATAGGTAGGACTGTAGACCAGATATTTTATAACAAGTAAGTCTTTACTGGGCCCTTACTTACCACTAGTTAGAAGGCACAAAGAAGGTACATTCTACATTGCATATTACCCATTTGATAACTAATATGTCTAATATGATCCTAAAATAACTCCAGAATTTTTAGAAAAAGACTGAGAGGGAAAGTATCATAACAAGTTTACTTTTATAGGTAATGTCTAAAGTCAATACTGTAAAAACTTTGGAAATTAGAGGCTAATGTTGTATATGATTATATCAACATTCTTTTCTCCTTCCTCCTTTGTTTGCTTTCTCTTTCAGAAGTTCTGCTTTTTTTCTGCTCATGCTTTTCCTTTTCCCCTTCTTGATTTATTTTTTGCTGTAATATTGGAGTCTTAAATATATGGAGCTTTTGTTTTACTGTCAGGAGTATAATTTTGAAGTAAATGTAATAACAATAATAAGGAAAAAAGAGAACATATTATAAAGTCGACACAATTTTTCCTGCATTTATATCATCTACATGAAGTTACTCAATGTGGATAAAGATAAAATTTCAAATCTTGGATTGATAGACCTTGGACAAAATTTCTAACCTAAAATTTCAGATATTTGAGTTCTAGGCCATTAAAACATGTATCTTTTAGAAGTGCTTTCAACTGAAAATAACTGTTTTCCAAAATAGTTGTACCACTTTACAACCGCTTGACAACAGCCAGCGAGGCACTACACCCCTTCTTTCAGCAGCCCTTGAGGAATGGAATTCTGCCAATAATCTGAGCTCATTCAGAAGTGGGTCTTTCCCCAGTTAAGCTTTCAGATGAGATCACAGCCCTGTCAACAACTTGCTACAACCCTGAAGTAGATGAGAACTTGAACTCGAACTTGGTGAGACTCTGGAGTAGAGGACTCAGCTAAACTGTATTTCTGACCCACAGACATGATGAGAATAAATGTGTGTTGTTTCAACCACTAACTTTGTGGTAATTCATTAAATGGCAATAGATAACAAATATAAATATTCCAAGTATAGCTGTCAGAGCAGGGACCATTTAGCAGTTAGCTGGGATACATGCTAACCTAATTCCAAAAGCCGAGGGAGGGCAGACTGTCTTGGTGATTCAGAAATACTGCAGAAAAATTCCTTATTTTTGGAAACAAATTACCCAGTTGGCCAATTAAAACCAGAACTGAGAATCAAAGCATTTGGGTCACAGGAGAAATGAGAAAACCCTGAGAGGGATGCAGCTATATTTAGGCCAGATGCTGAACAGCAGCAGCAGCTGGCATATGAATGAGGCTGAGATTTGCCGTGGGAGTAGGCTATGAGCCTCGGGAGGTAGATAAATATTAAACATAATCATACAGTGAAAGGCTTTCGGTAGGGTTGAAAAAGGCAAGTAATCATTAAGGGAAGTATCGAGAGGAGTTGTAGATTCTCCTCTGCTGGAATCCATAAAAAATTTGAGTGATCATAACTTGTTAAGTAATGACAAGATTCATCATTTACTTACTGATGATCAAAATTGTTCAGTATTCTGTTCCTGTGAGTAATTTTCTTTTTTTCCCTTTTTCCTATTTTCTTAATAACCATTGACGTTTTAGTCTGCTCAGACTGCTGTAACAAAATACCACAGGTTAGGTGGCTTAAGCAACAGATTTATTTTGTCATTGGTATGAAAAGTGGCAGTTCAAGATCAAGGTACCATTGGGGTTGCATTCTGGTGAGAATCTCTTCCTGGCTTTTAAATGACCACCTTCTTGCTGTGTCCTCACATGACCTTTTCTCTGTGTGCATGTCTCTTTCCTTTTTATAAAAACATTAGTCCTATCAGATTAGGGCTCAACTCTATGACCTCATTTATTATTAAAAATTGTTCCCTAAAGTCTCTCTCTCCAAATACAGTCACGTGGGGCTTCAACACATGAATTTCCGGGAGGCATAATTTAGTCCTAATGACTTCTAACAACTAAATACCTACAGAAAGTAAACTCAGGGCAGGAACTTGGATCGTCTTTTTCATCAAATGTCTCATTTTCCCAGGCCTATTACAGTGCCTGAAACATAGAAGCCCTAATAAACATTTACTCAATTCACTCTTTTTCCTCTATCAGACTGAGATTGTGATTGAGGAAATCTGTGAGAAATTGCCAAGTAGACTTTTTTTTCATTACAAGTGTGCAGTTTTTATGTAGTTTGCATAAACTCCTTTTCAGTTTTGTTATATATAATATCGTGTGTGTGTGTGTGTGTGTGTGTGTGTGTGTGTGTGTGTGTATCATTCTGGGATTCAAATTATCTAATCTGTTCACCCATCTCATTCATTAAAGATTTACAGAGCGCCTAATAGATGCTCAGTATAGGATCAGGGGCTATGGGTCAAGCTAAGAAGGATATACCCTATCCTTGCTCTCAAAGCATTTTCCATGTGCTTATTGAAGGATGTGGTCAGCGCAGGAAGCAGTTATGTAATTACACAGTTAGAAGTTCTACAAAAGAACACTGAAAAGGTCACATTTCCCTTTCCTGAGACTAATAAGAGAATACAGTCCAAAATAAAACAGAAAGGATACCTGGTAGGTAAAAGGTAGAGATTTCTTTATGAAATTGCTATTTAAGTATTGGTCAAAAGAGCTCAGGTAAGCTTAAGAAGCACTTTAAAACTCATTAGTGTAAAATTCCACTATAAGGCATCTGAAATAATATGAAGTGAGCATTTGATGATTACCTCTCATCTTCTGCCAAGCTCCCATACACAAATAGGGGCAAGCTCAAATGATAATCTTCAAAGATGTAGGAAGGGAAGAAAGAACAAAGAAGGGAGGGAAGATCCCTGTGGGGAATGTCGGGCAACCTGTCTCCATAGGCAGGCAAGGGAGTATGGGTCCCTGTATTAGGGATCCTCTTAGTCTGACCTCAGACTGAGCTGGCACTTACAAGAAAGTACCTTGAATCTTTGCTGCTGTCCTGGGAATCTCAGACAGCCATAACACCCAGAGTTGTCCACATTGATACACTGGAGAGGACAACCACTACCAGGCAGAATTAAATCACAGTCAGATCTCCGAGCCCAGCACCAGCCAGCTGCTCAGACTTGCCTAGTTCCTCATTAATCTAAAAATAATGTAACCCACATTTCTGGATCCCACATATTTTGTTATGAGTTCCCTCCAGTATTTATAACTTAGTTACCTATGGGCTCCGAATAGATTGGATACAATCTCATCTCCCTCTAAGTATAAGAAACTGAACCCTGGTCTTTTTCATGTTACTTTCTGCTCATAGATCTATAAATTAAGGGGCCCATTGCCAACTTCTATAGTTCAATCTGTAAATAAAGAACAAAGAGAACTATCAGGGATATACATTCTTCTTACCTGAGCACATCGTGCCTGGAAAGGTCTGCCTCCTCTTCTGGGACCAGAAACAACCTTAAACACAAACTGAGACGGCATGCTCTGTTGGAAATCACTGATCTGGGACTGAGCAAATCCAAGGACAGGAGTAAATGGTAATGTTTAAGTATTCCTCCTCTCTCTCTGGAGATTTCACACTTTGTATTACCTCTGCCAAGCTATTTGGTGTGTGGTATTCCACCTTTGGTATCATCTAGCTTCTCATGGGCGTTAAATGTGTTCAAATACTATAGCATGTGTGACAGCACTTTATAAACCCTTAGGTCCAATGGAATGAATAGATTAGCTGCCTTCGCTGCCACTTGTCATCATTACTACTCACCCCACTGTGGGAGAGTGCCATGTTGTATTCAAAACTGTAGGCTCTGAACTCAAACTGCCTGAGCTCAAAGTCAAAGACTTTGGGCTTAACTTTTGTTAATCTAGTTTCCTTATCTGCAAAATAGAGGAATAAGAATAAGAATCAACTTTATAGATTGTCATGAGGATTAAATGAGGAAAATTCATGTAAAGGACGCAGTACCAGGAACGAAGTACTAACAAATGTCGGTTACGATTCCTCCAGAGAACAGAGCTGGATGCTAACTTTTCTTTGTCCCTTTTCCTTTATGCTCTTTTCAACACGTTGACTCAGCACTATCACCTAGAATATAATGGTCTAGCTAAAGGCCAGAATGAGGTTTATCTAATGATTAGGAATTGTAATAAAACAACAACAAAATGAATGCACTTCTGTAGGCTGCAGGGGATCACTGCCCAAAGGACATTCGTGTAAGGCCTTGAGAAAAGCATAGGTTGTGAAAAAACTTTTGTCCAGTACTCTGATGGTTTGTGGGAAACTCATTTTAGAGGTTTAAATATCTGCATTTGCTTGTCTTTATTCTGCCTTCGCCCACATAAGTTGGTGACACATTTGTTATTGTGACACATCCAACGAGAGAAGAACCTCAAGTTCCATTTTCAGGAATGCAGTAATTCTGCAGAGGTGAGAGGGTGTGAATGACTATGAAGTAGAAGTTTCCTTTCAAGAGGACTCCATGCCTCTGAGCCCTTGAGCAGTCCAAGGAAAATCAACAACATGTTTTGGTCAAGGAGATAGCTATGAAAGAAAGGCACTCTGATTTCTGGCTACATATGATAAATTAAACCCAGGAGTTTATTTCTATTATTTTCTAACCTTAGTGGAAAGAAAAAAGTTATAAGTCTACAAAACAAGGAAAATGTGAAAAGAGAATAGCAATGACATTTTGGAAACTAGAAAGCTGAAGAAAGCATGGTTACTTACAGATTAGAGAAGCAAATCTCAGCAGAAGCTAACAGCAGGCAGGAGGCTAGGGCATGGTGGGGGAACCTCAGTAATATTAAGCACCAGGCACCTTTGAAAGTGGGGTGATGTTGGGCTTAAAACAGAAAGATTATTTGAAACATGAATAAGAGGCAGTTAGAATCCTTACTCAGCCTCCTTGTCTAGCCAGGCACATGGTTTCTTTTGATAGACTGTGATCAACAATTAGAGTTGCTAGACTGAAAGCAGCCCTGTGGTATCTGGTACATGAAATTTCACAACAGTTGGGACAAAGCAGTCCTAAAATCTTCCAGGGAGGAAATAAAGGCTACATAAAAGAATCAGGAACACGAATAACACGGGCTTCTAGAAGCTAGAAAGCAATGAAATGATGCCTTCAAAAATTCTGAAAGAATTCCAACAAATCAAGTTATCTTTCAAGTGTGAAGGTGCTTCCAGACGTGCAACGTCTTGTAAAAGCTATCTTTGGAGCTTCTCTTGTCAGAAGCTACTGGAAAATATCCCGTGTCAAAACCAGGGAGCATACTTTTCCCTCATCCATGGTTCAGTGGAGGTAGAGTGGTTCTGAGTCTCTGATGGGGTCCCAAACCCAATTAGGTGTACACGAGGCAGCCCTTTTGCTTTGTTAGAAAACAAGTCTTGAGGACTTAGCCCTGGGGCAATTCTGCAGTTGCAGCTAGGGATAGTGGTGGGGAGGAGCTTAATTGGTCTCAGGTCTTCCAAAAGGAGTCCTTTTATTTCCTGCCCACTCTTTCTCTGTGTATTTGCTGACTGAATTCAGAGTTTCTCTTAGGCTCAGCTGGCAATAATGGCTCATTGTCTGCCCTTTTTTCCAAGCCTTTAGAACTTTTTGGAATAAGGCTTCTACTGCTACTGCCCAAAAGACTGTAATTAAGGGTTCGATCCAGTTCTAGGATTTGAAATTGTTATGTTTCTCTATGTTGGAGGAGGTCATCAAAAGGGCGTGACTGCCACTTGACCTGAAAGCTAGGCCTGGGCAATTGGAAGCTCCCACCTCCCCTTCCCAGTCTTCGGATTGTATGTCTTGCCCATCATTCCCATGCGAGGAGCTGTTTCAAGGATGTGGCCTTGAGAGAGCAATGCATTGATCACTGAATACATGAGTGAACTCAATTAAGACCTCTAAACCAATGTTTAAGATTCTGACAGGTGGGTGTGGAGATCTACTCATCTCACGGCCCCCAAGACAAGCCTCCTATGTGCGTTCCCCTGCTTATTAAACTGCCACCTACCAATCTAGAGTGGTCTGCCTCTTTCTTTGGTCTCCCTTTGCCCATTGTGTATGGGAGACTATTTTGTATCTAACCTGGGAAACTCTCAAGGTCAAGTATGAACATCTATAATTGGATTCATCAGTGTGGGATCAATAATATCATTTCCCACATTCAGAGTTGGTATCTGAGAATAAGAAAAAAGACCGTGGTTTTCTTGGTTGTTCACTTATTCTGCAGGAGGAAATATCTTTATTTTTATGTTAGCCCAGTATATACTTCTTGCTTGCTTGAAACCATCCTGTTATTCCCAGTATCTCCAGGAGCAGCGATAGCAGAACCCTCAGAACTCCTGGGGTAGCTGCCTTTCTGGAAATCACTCTGTAACTCATTCAGAAGCACTTTCCCTGGAGAGCCTTGAAATGGCCATTGGCAGAGCTTTATCAGAGCCCAAAGCATGGCAGCAATAGACTGACATGGCAGAATACACTGTGGATAGCAACAGAAAAGGCAGCTTGGTCAAACTAATAATTACTATGGAAAGGAAATTGTATACTTTGAACATTTTTTTGATGACTACTGTATACATAGAAGCAGTTAAAGTATCTGCTCTGCAGTCCTAGCTCTGCTAGTGGTATGCTTTGCCCTTGATCTTGAGTGTTTTTAAAACTATACGGTGCATAGGAATAATGAGAGCGAGGATCTTGTTGAAATGCAGATTCTGATTTAGGAGGTCAGGGCTGGGGCTGAGACTCTGCATTACTAACCAGCTCTCAGGAGATGTTGATGCTGATACAGGCAGTGCATGGAACACTCTGAGTATCAGAGACATAACTCTTCTGGGATTTGATTGCCTCACATGTAAAATGGGATATCAGTACCAGCATCATAGGATCATTGATAAAATTAAATAAGAATCTATAGAACTTAGAAAAGGACCTGACACAGAGTAAGCACTAAAACAATGACTATCACTTATGAAAAATGGGAGCAATAAAATCACCACCATGAAGATTAAATGAGACTTTGAATGTCAAGTGCTCCACATGGAGCCTAATGTATCAAAAGCATTGCTTGTGGACTTTCTATGTACCCAGCTCTTGATGTGTTTTCTCATTTAATCCCTTCTAACTCTATGAGATAGGTACTAATACACTGCCTCTTGGCAGATGTGTATACCAACACTTAGTCTAAGAAACTTGCAAAAGACCACAAGTTTACTAAGCAGCAGAGCTGGGGGCATCACAATTTGTGAACTTAGTCACCTATAATAATCACTACTGTTATTAGTATTACCTTATTAAGTCCTCATGACAAAGGTGGGGTATTATGCTCATTCTACAGGAAAGGAAACCGAGTTTCAGGGACTTTAGTAACTTGCCTAAAGTCGTGCACACAATCTCTGTCCCTTCCCCATACACAAGGCTGGGCTAAGGGTGGTACACAGGGCAGAATTTGGGTCCTGACCTCTGGGCCACAGACCCCTCTGTGTTTTCCATAAGGGCCCCTGACACCGTCCTCCTCACACCGCAGCAGTGTGGGAGAAGACTTCCTTCCTTCACCATGGGACTTGTTAGCAGCACTTTTCCACCCACCCTGCAGTTAGCCGTACAACACAGAGAAAGCGTGGAATGGAGCTTTGCTGTGTTGCTTTTGGAAAAGCTACTAACTCCTCTTATGACTGATCCATATTAGGAATGCAAAGGCAATGGGTGGATGGAAAAGAGTTGTACAATTCCAGAGATCACGTGATGGAGAGAAGGCTACTAAAGATGTGTTAGGTTAGTTTCTCTGAGACACAGACTCTGAGGGGGAGATGTGCATTTAGGAAGTTTATTGGTGAGCCTATAATGTCCCAACTTGTGTTGGTGTGAGGGAAGTATGTTTAGGAAGAGGGAAGAGTTGAACTGAGATGCAGAGGCCTCACCAAACCCACAAGTAGCTCTGGGGCTGAGGTGGCCCTCCAAAATTGTTGGACAGAGACTTTCCACTCCCACATGACCAGTCACTGCGCGCAGGCTCTCCCTATGGTGTGACCTTGAGTGAATGGGGATCTCTCTAGATGAGTGCAATGCCTCAGTACATGGGGACATAAGTGCCTCCACCCCAAAGGGGCAGCTGGGACTCATACCACAGCACCCACTATAGCACATTACATGGTCTGTCAGGTGCCAAGGTTGGCAACATTATGGAAACATAAACCTTGCTCTAAGAATAAAATGACGCCACAGGCAAATCAAAAGTCTGTTTGGGGAGCAGTAATGATTTCACTAATGATTGCAACTTGTTGAGGAGGCCCCAAGTCCAACCCAGCCCTAAAAGTTTTCAAACTAAGAATGGAAAATAGTACAAAGGAGCCAAGGGGGTATGATGCATGAAAACTTTTAGCACAGAATATTTCAACCATTTCAACCTGTACTGAATTTCTCATTTCCAACTTATATCAAATGCTCTTGGATACACACAGTGCGCGCGCGCACACACACACACACACACACACACACACACACACACACACAGGAACACACAATCTTGGATGTGGCTTCCTTTTAGAGACATAAAATCTCCTGAATCAACTCCAATCACATTTCCCCAGACTATCTTTGAAAAGAATGGGTGAATGAGTTTGACAGAAAACTTTTTGCTTGAAATTTCCCCTGTCTCAAATTGCATAAATTTAAGGGGAAAGTCTGCCAAGTGTTCAGTGACGCTCTGCATGGTGGCTTCTGGCAGGAACACTGTGTACCAGCAGCTAAATGAATGTTTTCCTGAACCACCGACTTATCATTCTTTATCACCTGCTCTGTTCCCCCTTGCCTGCGCCAAGGCCTTCTAAATGACTTGGGGAGGGATAGGGAAAAAAAAGCAAACTTTTCTAGAATCGTGAAAAACATTGCAAATTGACGTTGGTTGCTGAGAATTCATTCGGTAGATAAGACTGCAGTGATGAACACAGCTAATCAAAGATATCTTTCCAAGCCTAAAGTAGACAGTAGGGGGTCAAGCCCCAATGCTAGAGTATCTAGACATTTAGGGCTATAGATTTGTGGTAGGAAGCATCCCTTAGAACAGGATGCCTTACAAGATGAATTGAGTCATATAATTCCTCTGCTGAAGCCCTCCTCATTGTGCTTAAAATGAATTCCAAAACCCCTAGCTTGGCCTACCAAGCTCTACAGAGCCCAGACCCAAACCCTTCCCAGCCTCATTTGGGGCCACACTCATTCTCTGTGCTTCTGCCATAGTGGTGACATCCTTTAGGTTCCTCCAACATGAAGAGGCCTTCCTGAACCCATGGACTTCACCCCTAAAGCCTGGAATGCTCTTCTAGCACTTCAGTGGCCAGTTCCTTCAATGTCACCTCTTTGGAGAGCCTTCCCTGACCATGATCCCTCACTTTTATTCTCTATTCTCAGAATGCAGTCTTGCTTTTCTTCACTGTGCTTATCTGTTAGAATTTGTCATTCTTTTTTGACTTATTTCTTTGCTTATATTGTCTCTTTCCCACACTCCATTCTATTTTCTGAAATGGCAGGGACAATATCCACCTTGTTCACCACTAGAAACCCAATTTCAGGCACATGGTAAGTTCCTGGTAAATATTCAACACCTGAATGAACAGTGCCTCATCCAGCGCTTAACTTCTATGCTTTCTATTTTATAAAATATTCATTTATAGATTTGAATATATGGAAGGCTTTGTATATAGGGAAATGTCTCACGGACATAAGATGGATGTGTTTTTAGGATGAGGGGACATTCCACATTCTTTTCTCGCCTTCCTTTTGTTCTCACAGTAGTTTGTTTCAGTTGGAGTGTGATTTACATACAGTATGTTGCTCACATTTTAAATGAATTCTACATATGTATACCTCCCTGGAGATCTAGATGGAGATGTAGAATGTTTATAGCACCTCAGAAGGGTCCAATGTGCCACCTTCCAGTCAATACCCTCCAAAAGGTGACCATTATTATAATTTCTATCACTGTAGGTCAGTTCTGACAACTTCTTAACATCATAAATGGAGTCGTACATACATCGTGTACTCGTTCATGTCTGTCTTTTTTTAGTCAAAAGTATAATTTTAAGATCCACCATATTGTTATATGTCTCAGTAATTTGTGTGTGTTTTTTGCTTTATAATATTCCTTTGTGTGAATATAACACAGCTTATTTATCCCTTCTACAATTGAAGGATATTTGGTTTATATCCAGTTGAGAGCTATTATAAGCAATGCTGATGGGGACATTATTATATTGTATGAGTCCTTTGGTAGAGACGAAAACTTGTATCTACTGAGTGTATGTCCCAGAGTGGAATGGCTCCCTAGTAGGCAATACTATCAGTGTTTAGCCTTGGTATATACTATCAGTGTTCCAAGGTGGTGTTCCCAGCATAGACTCCTCCTTGCTCTATATTGTCACTAGTATATTTTCCCATATTTGATTTTTGCCATTCTGATAGGTGTGTGGTATATACCTTTGAGATATGACTTGCCTTTCTCCGATGAAAAATAATATTGAATGCTTTTTTAATGTTTATGGGCTCTCTGGGTATTTCAGGTATGTGTATGCATGAATTGTCTATATATGTGAAGTTCCTGTTTAAGCATTTTGACTATTTTAAAGAAAATGAAATGAATTGTCTTTTTCTTATTGATTTGTAAAAGGTTTTTGTTTGTTTGTTTGTTTGTTTTACATTTTGGGTATGAGTTATTTAACTACATGTATTGTAAATATCTTCTCCCAGTCTGTGGTTTTCCTTTTCATTCTCCTAGTGGTACAATTTAATGAACAGATGCTCTTAATTTTAATGAAATACGATGTATTGATCTTTTATTTTATGATAGTTTTTTGTGTTCTAGGTAACAAGTTTTTGCCTATTTTGGTTCTCTTATAGTGTTTTAAGCTAAAGAATAGAGTTGGGTAGATGTTAAAAGAGGGTCCTAGTACACTTGAAGTGGTTTTTAGGAGCAAGATGGTGGACACATGACAATAAAACAGGGCTTTCCCACTTTCCCCTGTCAGAACCCAGCTGATCCTTCCAGATCTTGCTCAAATGCCTCTTCCCTGGTGAGACGGCTGCCAACCAGCTCCCACTCTGCTCATTTCAGGAAGAACTCAGATGAGTTAACCTCATCTCTGGGTAATGTCTTAGGAAGATTATAGGCTGAATGCCACTCCTCCACAGTTACGACTCAAAAATTTTCATCTCAGGCCGACAACACAAAAATTACACCACATGGACAAAGAGTCATTCACCAGATATATTTGAAGTCTAAGCTCTTTGAGCTATACACGTGCACAAATGATTCAGTTGGTGGAAATCTCCCCATTCCCCGCCATATTTAAACTTTTCAAACTTAAAATAGTGCTAAAGAGGTTTGCATAATGTGCATTATGGAAATGCTGAGGCAATTCTGACATTCACAGTGCTAGGAGCTTTCAGTGAAATACTTCAAGGAGTTTTTCCTGCTTCTTATCACTCCCCTGGGAAAAGTTCCTCTTCCTCCCTCCCAAAATCCAACTTAATGAAATAATTATTGAATCTGAGACAGATTAACATTGCCACTTTGCATGAAAGGTCACCAAGACTAAATACTTAGGTCGTACACTCCGCTGAATCTTTATGACTAAACAGAACAGTCATTTCAAGTTTTACTAAATTTGGTCGGAAATGTCGGATGTATCTGTTTTAAAACATTTAAAAATCATTTCCAAATATTTTCTCATCCAGATTTATTTAGAACCTGCATCCTAAAAATTCTGAGTAGCTTAAAAATTAAATAACTCTCAGATGACAGATTCAGCAGAAAATGGCTGATACCCGGTGGTCTCCGTTCATCTCAATAGCTGAGGGCAACATTTCTTCCACTAGAGGGCAATATTTCTCCACTATTAATCTAGTCTTTCGTTTGTCAATGAAAAACCAAAAATCTCCATAGCAAAGGAAAGTCAAAGCGTTTGCTTATTAAACTCCTCAGATTTTATTACTAAAAGGAGCCTTCATTTTTCTTTTGGAAACTCAGGATTTTACAGGCAATGCTGTCCTCAGTTTCACCTGTACTGTATCCAGTACTATATTGCTATATTCACAGTAAAACGGACTTTAATTTCTGCGTGATCAGTCTAAGTTTCTGATAAAACTAACATACACCTTAGTCAAAAACCACAATAATCCTTCCATCAGTTGGCTGTGTTATTGTTCTTGGGTGTTTTTCTGAGGCTTGGGTAATGAAAGTATTTCCCCACTCTGTCGTAATTAGCATTTGCTTCTAAAGGAATTCATTAATGCACAGGAGTAGATGGCACATATAGCAGAAAGTAATGGTTCTATAGGTGTATCTTCTGTAATGCACTTTGGGCTAGAGAAATAGAAAAATCACATGTAACGAAAACTAAGAAGTTTTTGAGCAATATGGGCATTGCATGAGTAGGATCAGCACACATTAATCTGTCATCCTTTCCTTTTTAATATGCTTGGTGGCTGCTACTTTCTGGAGATTCAGGTTCATCCAAACTGTCTACAACTGACACTTGCATCTTCACTTTATTTAAAAACAAGTAATCTTGATAGCAAAGATGTTGGCTAATCATTTATATATTGGCATGAGAATTTTTGTGATCTTTCAAAATTTAGCACTATCCATATAGAGCGTAATATTATCAGATTATCTGTATTAGTATATGAAGTCATTCATAAGCAATGCACATATTATGCTTTTAAGCAGCTAACGGCTGAACAATCACTAAATAAAAAACATCCAGATTTTAAAAGCACAGCTGAAACATTTGTACAAATATACAAAGAGAAAAACAATCGTTCAGACACCATGAAACTTTTATAATAAATAGGTTTGTCTGAAATCGGTCTCTATCACCCTGGACAAGCCTCCCCAGTGAGGCTGGGAAAGTCCTATATGGAAGTGGTGTTCAAAATCTACTGAGGAGTATCTTTGGGGCCAAGCTCAGGTTTGCCTTCAAGAATTTTAAGAGTTGTGAAGTATTGACTCAAATTAGTGAATATACCCAGGCTTGTTGAGCTGGACGACACTGATAATTTTCCTAATCTAAGTAGGACATGGCTGGATGCTGACAATCTGTGAGTTATAGTATCTCCTCAAATCATGAAAATAAATGCTGGTGATCATGCATGTCCTGGGAATGTCGGGATGCAGAGGACTGAGTGAGACCAGATAGGAATATCTCATGCAGTCAAGTTTACTTATGGTCCTACTTAAGTGGCCAGGAAAAAAACAACACATACACATCAGGACTGGGACCGAAACAGCTCACAAACAACATAGGTGCTATTTGTAACTGATGTCTCTGGCTTGGATCACCATGAGAGAATGAAGATATAGACTGTACTAATTGTTTATTAAGAAAATACTACTTTTTGTCCTATAACCTTCTAAATAATGGATTATACTTTATGAATATGATATGATCAGGAAACGTATCACCTTTTCCTAGCCCTTTTGTCCGAGAGGCTTGATTACAAGGAAGGAATCTCAAACAACCAAACACCCAGGGATTTAAAGGCAATTCTTTTTTTTTTTTTCCGACAAACAATAGAGGGGAAAAAGCATGATAAAGAGGAGACAGATATTATCATTGAGGCTGAGCAGTGAGCTCAGTTGGACACAGAGGGTGGCAAGCCAGGACGCCGGGTTTGGATGATTTTTGGCTTTGGGGACGTCTTTGGATCCTCCTCCTCTTCGATGTCACTGTCACACACGTGCACAACGACACTTGGGGTGGACTCAGTCCCTGCATGGAGTTCATACTTCTCTCCTGAAAAGCAAGAAAAGTAGGGGTAAGAAAGGCGGAGGGCTTTTAAAACAGGCTCTTTGCTGAGGTTTGCTTAGAAAGTGAGAACAATTTACAGTGTCTCAGGAAACCTGGGCTCTTGCCCACAGATAGCACGGGGCACTGGAAAAGGAGTGAGATGGATCTGTCATTGTATCCCAGCCCTACCACCTACCAACAATACAACACAGAATAGGCCCCTAAACTCTCTGAGCCTCAGGTCCTTAACCCTGAACATCGAAAATGGCAATACCTTCACTCCATAGGGTTGTGGCAAGGACTGAAATGGGTCTGGCAGTTAGTTTTTGGTTTCTCTTCCATTTCTGAGCATTGCTGCTAATTGCTGAGTAACCTTGAGCCATTCTTTATTCTTTATCTTTTGGATAAGGCAGTCTGGAAGTTCTCCTCCAGGTGTCTGTGTCATAGCAAGAGTTGCCCCAGGATGGAATAAGGAGGGATCATTGCTTATCTGGGATTTGCAGTAGCTATTGGGTAGCTGGGTTAGATAACTATCAAGGTCCCTTCCAGCCCTTAAAGTCTATCATCCTTGACTTGCTCATCTTACAATCAAACTGCTGTTAGCAGACAGGATTCCTGTCTTTGTTTCGCTTCCGTAGGTATTTATTGAGCATCTCCCATGGTCTGGCCCATTGTTAGTCATAAAGGCTACAAAGCACTATATATATATATATATATATATATATATATATGCTTTTTACAAGAGCACAGCCCAGTGGTGGCATCTGGAAATAGAAAGTGTTCCAATATTCCATGGTAAGTACTGGGATGGCAATATATGTCAAGGAGTATGGTACCAAACTGTAAGGAGAAAGTAATTCTAAAAGGCTTCTTAGTGGAGGTGACAGTTGACCTGGGTCTAAGAGACTGGGAGAAGACCAAAAGGGGTTGTGGCAGGAAAAAGGGGCATTCTCAGTCTGCATGCTTGTAATGTCTCAACTGCTGACATATTCTACTTAATCTTCTCCTGACATCCTATTCTTCAATCCCCATCCTTCAGCAATCAACAGAAAACTCTATAGACAATGTCTTCCAGACATCTTCCTGGTCAGTGGTTCCCTGGGTCTCACTAGAGATCGAGTATTAATTTTTGAGAGTAGGACAGAAGACTGCACAGTCTCATCAATCTTTTTTAGTATTACCTCCATCAATTTCCTGTTTGCTTTGGTCAAACTGGTTTACCTGTTGGCTGGCTCCTAATCATGACAGCCATATTTTTGTATCCACCAAACTAACTACTTTTATTTGGCATAGCATCACCTCTCTTTCTGAGATTCTCTAAATCCTGAACACCACCCAGTCCAGGAACCGTGCTTGTTATCCTTAGTCTGTAGTGGAAAGTACCCTTTCTGGGAGGCTAGAGAAAATGTTGTCAGTTTTAAGTCCAGGGTACTATTTATGTGCTACTGTGCACACCTTTGTGATAACAGCAAACTCCTGCAATGTACATTGTTAAATTCTGGTTGCTGACATAAGGGAATGAAGAACACTGATAATGCAGTAAGTATCAAAGCTCTTCTAAGTCATGCTGGGAAGGATGTAAACATTCAGAGTGAGCTATTGTTATGAGTTGAATAATGTTCCCCCAAAAGACGTTGAAATCCTAATTCCCAGTGCCTGTTAATATGGCCTTTCTGGAATTAGGGTCTTTGCAGATGATTAAGTTAAAATGAGGCCATTAAGATGGGCTCTACTTCCAAATGACTTGTGTCCCTATATAAAAGGGGAAATTAGGATGCAGGCTCATATGTACAGGGAGGATGCCAAGTGAAGATCACAGAGTTATCTCGGTTGCCACCAACCAAGGAACTGCTAGAAGCTAGAAGATAGGCCGGGAACAGGTCCTTCCCTAGTATCTTCAGAGGGAGCATGGCCCTATCAACACCCTGATATCATACTTCTAACCGCCAGAGCTTGAGTCAATCAATTTTAGTTGCTTAAGCCACCCAGTATGTGACACCTTGGTATAGGAGCCCTAGAAAACTAATATAGTCATACCCTGCTAAGAGTGTTCTCTTTCTGTTGATTCAGAGATGTCTTTATTGGACCCTCCCCAGACTTACCATCCTGGTGAGTAGAGCAAAGGCTTTCCAGGACGAGGACAACAGATATTGCACAAAAAATGGAGCATTACACCTACAGCATTTCCCTGGAAATTGGCAGTAGCAAAAAGGGATAGAACTAGCCAGAGCCATAGAAATATGGCTCAAAAAACCCTCTACAATTTAAAGTCTAGATTTGGTGAAAATTGTAGGTAGAGAGAGTCATGTCAACAAATATTCAATCTCTCACAAAAGTGGACCCGTTTGGAATCAGAAGAGGCAGTGACAAAAATGGGGGACACAGAGCAAAACCAGGAAGGAGATACTTGACTATGTCGCTCAAGCTACACTTTGCTTGTCCCTCATGGAGAATAAGAATTGATAGTTAGCGGTAACCTAACCGCACTGTCATCCTCTCTGAAGTTATTATCTTACATATACTTGGCAGTTGGGGTGCTACTTACAGCTCATTTAATTGTGTTTGTTCTGTTCTCCTTACAATATTTTGTCAGTTTTATCAAAATCCATTTTTATCAATATCTGAAGAACCACTTCAGATACTGCTAAGGAGAGGAACCTACATGAAACTGGCTTTACCTGAGAGTTGCAGGAAAGGCTCTGGGCCAAGGGTGGGCAGAGCTGGTTGGTGGCCTCTTCGAGCACTGTTCTCAAATACCTGACAACTCACTAGGGGTGCTTGTTAAAAACAAAATTTAGCAGTGTGAGGATGAAACCCTGCAAATTTAAGTGACGTCTGCATTGGTATTCCACATTCCAAGGTGTTTCTCAGTGTTTCAGTATCGGGGGGGTCACTGTTACAGGGCTTCGTGTGCAGGCAGGAGGGCACTGGAATACACATGACGTGCCCCCTCCCTTATGCAGCATGCTTTTTCATTTGAAAATAATAATAGTGCCCGTAGAAGGTAGTGCAGGGAGAGACATCAAGGACACACAAAGGAAAAGAAGCGAGGAATCCAGATCAGCTCTGCAGCCACTCCCAGCCACCAGCACTCGTTAATCTTTGGCATTCTCATCTATGTTGCTGGAAGAACAGGAAGTCCCTCAAAATTCCGTAGCAAACAGTGACTGAGTTCATTTTATCCAGGGTTTCTAAAATTTTCTCTATTCTTCAGGAGCGTGTTGCATTCTGAATGAGAGAGAGACTCCCTCCAACAAGAGACAGAGGAAGAAATGGCTTCTGAGTAATTAAACGAGGTGGTCCCTGTTTTTGTGGGCAGGACTTGTTCCGCGTGTTTGGAGAAGCTGCGCCTTCTGAAGGAACACTAGTGGCCTCCACAGCCCCATTCATGGCTCTGACAGTTGTGATGCGAGGATGAAGGGGATGGCAGTCTCTTGTCCTCTGATGTGGGGATGGCAGAAAAGAATCTGCCATAGAGAGTAAGTGTGAGATTGTGGGACATGGGAGTGAGGGGTGATGCAGGGAGCTGACCAGACACCCTGCCCTTTCCTCATCTGTCGGTAAGAAGCTAACTTAAAAAAAAAAAAAGTAGTAAAGTATACATAATAAAATAAACCTTTTGATTAAATTATTTGTTTGCCCTGGCTCGGATAAAGAACATTCCCTTAAAGCCCCCTTTCGTTGTAATGTATTTACTGCCTCAAAAGCCGAGGATTCCCCCTCAGTCTAGGTGTGCTGGGGACCGCTCGGGATGGAGGAGGGGCACGCACAGGGCGCCCTGTGCAGATCAACTTTTGCATCAAGTTAACAAAGTCATAGTGCTTGGTAGTAGAGATATTTTATTGCTGTGGTCCCATTAACTTTGACATTTCACTGTTCTATTTTTGAAAACTCTCTTACTATCAAAATCCAGCAAAGCTTAACAGCTGCTGAGAGCCCACAAAATAAAAAGAAATAACTTCGGTCTTACTGGATGAAATTTTTCTTTCTTTCTTTCGTTCTTTTTTTCCCCCCTCCTTTCTTTCCTTTTGGGCTTCAGCTTATTCCTCTACCATAATGGCCGATGTTAATGCCATCACTCTGAGCAGGGGCCAGCAGGGCTCAGTAGGGGACAAGGAGCCCAGAGGCAGGTCCTACCCCAGTGTAATGAGCAGAGCCCACAGAGCAGAATATCTTGCAAAGGACAAACAGTCACTTATCACACTCTCATTCCTCTAGTCTGTATTCTGTGAGCAGAAAGGAGGCCAAGACCAAAAGCCCTCAGAAAATGCATTGATCAGGGTTTTTCAACTATCGCCAAGAAACAAATTACCAGCCACGCAAAATGCAAAATCCTCTAGCACGTGGTCAAATGTTAAATCCTCATTCAGGTCTTTGGAACTGATGTAAGCTTGGCCTCTGCTCAAAATAGATGTATGCGTGCACACTGTAGTTAAGTCACCAAGCGTTACTGAATATCACTTTGAAACATTTCTCTGTCTGCTGCCTCCCCACACTCTGCTTGTAATGACTTATCCATGGTTCACCTCCTCCTATCCAGAAGACTCTTAGCTGGTTTCTCACCACAGGGAGTAATCTTTCCTGTCAGAATAAACTTCCTAAAAACCTTTGGAAACTTCACTTTTTGCTTACTAGTGATGTGACACCGAATGTTACATAACATTTTAAGGCTCAGTTTTCCCTCGTCAGTAAGATGGGAATAACCACAACATACCTGGGAGGTAACAAAAAAAAAAAATATGTCAAATACTTTATATAGCCTTCCTGAGATGCATGATATAATTATTTAAGGTGATATTGTGGTCAGTGCTGCCCCCCCCCCCCCGCCCCACAGAATAATTTCTGGTTTTCAATATGATGAATGAATCCAGTCACACTATACACAATAAAGAACTATTAAAGAAGCAGCTAAATAATTGCAAAGAGCCTTTACTCAGTGGAGTACGTATTGGAAACAGAAATAGGGGGTGAATGGATCTCACAGTTCAAATAATAGTGGGGTTTTATAAATTCTGATCCTCAAAATTGAATAATCTTTTTCCCCTTGACCACTGCTCCATTTCTCTCCTCACTGGTAAGTTTCTCTCATTTTTTTTCTTTCTTCTCACCCATTTCCACACTTCTATTCCTATGAGAAGGAAAATCTTAAGTTGCCTTTTAATGAGATCTCTGATTTTCTTTTTCTGAGACAATGTGAATCATTTATTTATAATGCTTGATTATATCACCTTTTGTATTATTCATTAGTCATTTTATCTGGTAATTTCTTATATTCAAAACTGCTGAAGCCAGGACTTTAACTTTGTGATTGCTGCGGCTTAGGGTGCATGTAAGTGCTCAATAAAATGCCATTTATTTACAAAAGCATTAAGCGTGACCATTTATGACCTACTTATGTAATGTCCAGTACATACACATACATGAATTTTTCTCCTCTAGTTAAACTAGTATAAGCTTTAGCTTTTCAACTGAGCTGAAAACTATTTATGAGCAGCTATTTCTCTTATTCAGTATGCATTCAGTGCTAGGATATAGGAGATGTCATAGAAACTTGCTATCTGCCTTAAACATAACAACTATTGACTGAGCACTTACCAAATGCCAGACACAGCTTAAAGTACTTCAGGTAAATTAGATATTTAATTATGACAGCAATTCTGTAAAGTGGGTTTTATAATGTCTAGTTTATATAGGGGAGGGTCAGATCATCATGTAGGCAGTAAACGACAGAGCCAGGAGTCAATGAAACTCAGGCAAATCCTGTCTGACTTCAAAGAATGTGCTCATAACCACTCTCCAGCCCTACTTCTCGTTATTTGCACTGTTTTCATATTCTATAAGAGACTCTACTGAAAGGGAGCCTAGTTTTAACCTTTACTTTTAATACATTTTCATGGCAACTCATATTTTTAATGAATATTGGTTCTCTAGCCAAAGAAAGACTATTGATTCCTTTTGCATCTGCCTTCTTTTGTTTGGCCAATTGCTAGTTTTTCTAGGCTTGGTCTCCTTGGCAACAAATTTTCTCAAAGGACAATGCTTAATAAATTATAAAAATAAAAGGATTTAAATTATATAGACTGAGTTAATTTATCTCTTTTATGATAGCTTTGGATCTGAAAAAAGTTTCCTCTGTTTCCTTCTTGCTTTAACTTTATTATCTCTCATGTTAAAGGTGAATTCTCAATAGGAAAGTGATGTGTTCTATCAGATTGATTGTGTTTTGCGAATATGGTCATAATATTTCCTGCCCAACATTACTCTTCGAGAACCTAGAAGCTTGCCACTCCTTAATCAAGGACTGTCCCCCATGTGTTTCCTCCCCTCAAATCTGGGCAGGCCTTTATGACTGTCTTGACTAATACAGTATGGCAGAAGTAACCAGTGTGACTTCTGAGTTAGGTCACAAAAATGCTATGTACTTGCACCTTGCTCTGTCAGAACGCTCACTTCTAGAACCTCCCCTCCATGTTGTAAGGAAGCCCAAGCAGCCCATGAAGAAGCTCACAAGGAGAGAAACCAGGGTCCCTGACCCACAGGCTGTCTGAGCTCTAGCCAACAGGCACCTGCCAGCCACATGAGCGAACCATCTTGAAAGTTGATTTGTCAGTCCCCAGCTGAGCAACAACGCATGCACGAAGCAGAGATGAGCTCTCCCCCTGAGCCCTGCCCCAAAAGCAGACTGGGAAGCAAAATAAACAGTTGTGGTTTTAAGTCCTTCATTTTTGGCTAGTTTGTTACATAGCAATTGATAAGTAATGGGTCATACAAGTTCTCTTTGTTTGGAAGCAAGCTAAGCCAGTACACTTGAGTTGAAATCAACTATCTTTTAGCATTCTTTCTTCTTTTTCTCCTACTCAAGTGCTGTGTTAGGGTGGGTACTTCACCAGTCCCAGTGGTTCCTTGCATGTGGAGGGAGCCCCATTAACATACCACAGGGACCTCTCTCTCTGGTCTCTCCAGTACTCCTCTCTGGTGGAAGAGGAGTGACACCTGATGGGTAACTTTGGGAAAAGAAACGAAATGCTCGATTCCCCGCCTCCCACTTTCTTCTTTGAGCCAGCCCTGCCTGCAAAGGGCCTGTGCTCTGTTCTCAGCCATGTGCTAATAAGCACAGCAGAAAAGACACTGCCTTGTGTGTGGCAGCCTGACATTTTCCATCTATGTGACAGGGTAAGGCAAACTGCATAGTTCTGGATTTCAGCATTAGGAAGCTGCTGCTTGACTAAACCACATTCTCAGCCATAGTCTTTCATCAGACACAGAGCTGGCATTATTGAGCTCACCTGTCATACTTCTTAACTAACTCTCAGTGAGTTCTGAACCAAACAGGGAAAAAACACATGTCTGTTCTTAATCTATAGAGAATTTTAAGAATGGGTGATGGCTTATCAAGGCAAGTGCTGGGACATTTCTAACAGAACTTTTGAACAGAACGGTGCTGGGCTGTTTGCTGAGCACTAAACATTCGTTTGGATTAAGAGCCTTTTATATCTGATTAAGAAGAATGGAAATTCCAATATTAAAATCAGTTTAGACTTGGCCATGCTCAAAAGGCACTGCAATCTTCTACTCACAATATTTTTTACTGTAAGTGTCATTTTTTTTTTTTCAGGAGGAAGTGAGAACATCAGTCCTGATCTATGAAATAAGAAAAATGGAATTTCTATGTGTGTTTACCTTTATAGAACATGCTGCCTGTTGGTGAGATTAAACACAGAGATTGGGGGAAGAATTCAGAATGATTTGAAATGTGCTTGAAAGGTGTTCACTTTTAGATTTCCTTTCCCTTCACATGTTAAGTTTAGGGCTTAATCAAATTTGGCAGGCGGAGAAAGGCCTACAAGGCTGCCAAGCCCCAGTTCGCTGCCCCCTTGTCATTTGTAGAGACCACGCAGGTGCCTGACACTGATCCAGCTCTCAGACACCTGGGAGAGGTGGGAAAGAGAGTGACATGCCGGAAGCAGGGAAGCGTGAGGAGTGAGGGGTGAGGGGTGACTAGCACTTCCTTCCCTCTCCCCTGCATGGCCAGTATTTGAGCTCACTGTGTCTTTAACCTTCTGTCAATCCTGGTAGGGCTAAATGCTGGTTTGGTTGGGGGCCAAAAGTATTCCTCAAGAGAAAGACTGAGTTATAGCAAAAAACATCAGGAAATTTCCCAATGCTGCACCCCACTCCCATCCAGGTATGCTAGTTAACACTATATTTAAGCTATCTACTGTCAATCTTGTCTTCCATATTTTCCCAAAGAGAATGAAAGAGAGAGAGAGAGAGAAGAGAGGAGAGAGAGAAGAGAGAGAGTATGTGAAGGGGAGGGGAGTAGGTGACACTTCTCCAATTCTCTGTACTGTCCACTGTTCCCCTCTTCCTCTCTACTGTCTCTTCCACACTGGTACTTCCAATTCCTTACGAGGCACCCCTTGCCTCTATGTCTCTGTCACATTTGGGAACCACATGATAAATAGTGCTAAAGTATAATCAGTGTGTTTCTCAAATAAGGGTGCTATACGCCCAGTGGTGTCTGGAAATGTGATGGGATTTTTTTCTCATGGAAATGGGTTGGGTGTGGAAACTGGCATTTAGTAGGTGAGGCCCAACAATGCTAAGTGTACCGCAGTGTGTAGGACTATCAGTTCCAAAATATCACATTGAGCCAAAAGCTTAACATTAGCACTGAGATTTTAATAGGAGACTAAGATACGGTTTAAAAACCAAGTGACAATAAATAGGTAATGCACACTGAGCATTTACTATGTCCAGGATTGGATATATGGATGTGTATAGATTATCTCATTTGAAGCTCCGAACAATCCAATTTTACCCTTCAGGAAGCTGAGGCACAGAGAGGTTAAGAAAGTTTCTGAAGGTCACATAGCTACTAAAAGGTAGAGTCTGGATTCAAACTCACATCCATGATGCTTTTTAATCATCATCCTAAAGCACGAGAAACACCTCTCTTCAGGTTGGAGCTTCATTCATAGCTACAAAAAAAGAGGAGGTATTCCAGGGCAGAGCAACTTATTGGAAACTTAAAATCATGGCTATCTGGTAGCTGCCTATTCGCAAGATCAGTGTGAGAGTGGAAAAAGAACTATTTCCGAAGTAGAAGTAGAAGGAGGGATTTAGGATCAAAAGACATATTGCAGGGAGGAAGGAATACTCCAGGGAGGGAAGTCCTTTGCAAATTTTTTTCTCTCTGATTCTTTTGTGTTTCCATGAGCTCATATTTAATTTTGGGAAGTCCTGGGGAAAACATTATAGGTACACTTGAAGGCAGGATCAATTACTGAATAGCAATGCTGCCCCTTTTCCTTTGTGCAGCAGCTATTTCTATCAAAGAATGCCTCTACGCCTGGGTGCCAAAGAGTATAAAGTAAAACACAGACCAATCCAAATATTTCATTGGAAGTTCAGAGAACAGGCCCATTTAAATAACTACCACCACCACAAAAGGCATGCTCATTGCTCTTACTGGCTGGTAGACACCATTCTGAGTGCTTTACATATCTCAATTTATATACTAGCAGAAAACATATCTCTGAGGGTACCGTGCTCAGAGCAGAATGGTCACCACCATGAATTTGATGGTTTCGATGTGCCAGCCCTTGGGCTAAGTGCTTTACATATATTAATTATTCCATCTCCAAGATGACCTTGCAAGTTGTCAAATAATCACCATTAAAAAAAAAATGCAGTGGGTGAAGTAAATTGCTCAAGGTCACCACAAACAAGTGGTGGAGCCAGGATTCCAATCCCAGTCTGCCAGGGTCGAAGCATATTGCCTCTGATGTTTAGGAATAAGGTTGAGATAGTGCAGAAAAGACGTCAGGGCAGAACATTATAGACTTCCCTGCATCAGTAGGTCTAGTATGAAAATAGATCTAGTGACCTAGTTTCCTATATAATAAAATATCGACATGAATGATTGGAGTCCCCCATGCCCCCATCCTCAGTCCTGACCAACATCAAAGCAGGAAACAGAAGGAGTTCTTGGTAAGATGAAGAGGGCGGAGAGAGAGAGAGAGAGAGAAAGAATACTTCTGCAGTTTCGTTATAAGAGGTACTCTGCTTCAATAAAAGAGAGTTTGCTTATCTTTTGGGGGATTCCATCTAAGACTGGATTAGCGCAGCCATTTGTCTTCATTCCCTCCTGAATCACTTAGGATCTAAAGTACTTTATAGGGACAACGGATTGACTGAGGACTTGAATTAGTGGATCAGACAAGATGTGGAGCCCTAGAAAAAAGGGAGAATAAGAACAGGTGGGAATGTCAAGGGAGACCAGAGGAGAAGGGTTCTCTGAAGCTTGTGAGGAGGGCTCGCCCACGTAGGGTGAGAGGAAAGTGGCCAACATTAAAGAAGAAAGAGCTGTCTGTCTGAGCTCTCTGTGTGCTTGGTCAACAGAGTCATGAGGTTTTTTCTCTGGGAATGGTTACCCTGTTCTACTTTCCCAATATTAGGGGCCAGGCTAAGCTATCAGATGTGTGAGCATACTTGTATTTTGGTTGTGTGTCTTTTTTATTTTCTACAATGTGCATATTTTACCTGTGAAATAAGAAAAAGATGTATTTCATACTGCTGCTCCATAATGATTAAAAATAATTGTGGAGTATATGCTGAGAAAAAAAAGTCCCTTAAAATTTTTCCAGGGAAAAGTCTTCAAAAGGAGATGGAAAATTATGAGCATGTGTTCCAGGATCTGAAATCCGTGTCCCTTTGGGGGAATGACACATAGAGACTGCGCTAACTGGCACTTTGGAGACTGGCTGTTTTATTTGCTTTTCATATCTGTGATCAGAAAATAGCAATTGTCAAGCAAGAATAGAGTCTTATATAATAGTCATACCACATGCACTCAAAACACGGGTGTCCATCTATATTTTAAAAACGGAATTTTCTGTACCTTTTGAGTCAATGAGCCTGGAAGAGAAAATGTTTCTTTCTTTTAAGTTACATGAATTCATGAAATATATTTTCCATTTGGAGGAAACAATATATATCAAGCAGCAAAATGGAAAGATTGCTTTACTATGGCATGTTTTGATGGAGAAGAATTTGGAAAAAATCTAAATATAGCAGATACACGCAACTTGAAACTTGAGCTCTGTTTTTAAGCCTTCCTCTGCAGTTAACTAAAATTGATCTCCCTAACAAGAGCTAAAAATAGCAGGTGGAAAAAAGGGAATAGACAATGACTTTTCATATCACTCCCTGCAGGCAGTTTCAGTGACAATGAACACGACCTTCCAGAGCCATTCTGGAGAGAAGAACAAAGGCTGGCATTTCACATCCCGCCTCTGATTTACCACCCATTTAGTATGGTGCATCTCTATTTTGCCATTTTTGCTGATTGGTATAGATAAGCTGTTTTGCCAGGCTGGGTTTTGTTTTTCCTATATTGTTTTACATCCAAAAAAGAACACAGTACTATATTCTTTCTGGAGTCAGGAACAAAGGGTATTATATAATAAACCAAAATAAATATTCAATTCATTCTTCACCTGGTCAAAGTGCATCTTATTCGATGGGCCTCTCTAAATTCACCAGGGGGACTAATACAAATGTGGAAAGCTTCTGTTTCATAGGGATGATGACTGTCCTTTAAACAGAACAGAGGAAGATAAATTCTGATCCGCATGTCCCAGTGGATAAAAGAAGAAAAAATGCAACATGCCCTAAAGAACAGGTGCAGTGGATATGTTTTTTGTTTGAAGGGTAGTGTCAATAAGTAGAGAAATGAAATTGGGAGGAATAAAATGTGCAGGTTGTTTTGTATTTTTAAAATTTTCTTTTGCAACAGTCTTGAATTTCTTCTGGAGAAACTAATTTTACTCTTCAAGAAACATCTGTGGTTTCTCAAGCTTTTGATTTCTCAGTCTACTTCTTGCCAGTGGTAGAGGGATATATTTTAACTTACCAGCTGTGCAGCCCTGGGCAAGTTACTTAATCACTCTGTGCTTTACATTCCCTAGCTGTATAAATGAAGAAAATAACAATACCTGACTCAAAGAGATATTGTGAGCATTGAATGAGGAAGGTGTTTAAAACAGTGTCTGCCTGATACACAGTAAGCCATCTATGCAAGTTTTAGCCATTATTTCTATTTAAGCATCCCTGTCACCCTTCCTAATTTTCTATTTTACTTACTTCTTGGATCTAAAACAGAACATACAGTCATGAGGACAATGATTAAAATATTTGAAATTGTGCTCTCAAATCTTCTAGAATATAAACTTGTTTCCACTACGATAAATAGAACTGAGAGATGCTTCTCCAGTGTTATGTGGCCCTGGTCTCATGTTGTAACATCCTGTTAGGAATTTTAAAGGAAACTCACAGGTTTGAATTCATCATGGTTCCTTTATAATTGCATTGTTCTGTCTGTTTCAGGAGCCTCTCTAGAAGTCTCAGGGCGACCGGTGTTTCTTTCATAAAGAACAGGGGTGTTGTTTTACCTCTGCTTGTCCGAGCCCAGTCCTGAGTCTCCCCCTCACATTCATCCTCCATGAAAGGGTCTTAATAATGCACATCACTGCCTTCGGTCTATAGCTAGACATAATAAAGCTCCCAAAAGCCAGCCCTTTTGCTGACGTGACTCTGAGCCTGTGGACTTCTCTTCCTGGATGCCAGCTCCAGGATGTGCTTTCTTTAGACTCAGTTTTTCTCAGCATCCTCAGATTTCTGCTACTCTGCCAATTTAGTGCTAGTAATCACTCCTGTGAAGCAAAAAACTCCATTCCTTTGATCATTTGAGTTGCTTTTCCTTGGTCTCTTTCTAGTTTATTTCTGGACTCCTGAAACAGATCATTATCCTTTAACATGAATGAGTTATATATAATTTGTTACTAAAATGATTCTGCCAAAGGATTAAAAATGAATTTTACTAATTTTTATCTCAAATAGAATGTTGGAAGTCTTCTTGTCAGAGAAAACATTAATTTAGTGCTGCCTGGTTCAGTCTGCCTAAAGCCATAAGAAAGCAACAACTTGCCAGTGAAGAAATTATCTTTCGGCAGGCTAATAGCTTCATTCATTCATTTATTCATTCATTCATTATTTATTGAGCATCTACCATGTGCAAGGTGCCATCAGGCACTGGGAATACCAAAATGAATAAAACATGCATTCTCCCTCAGAAAGTAGAAGAGACAGTAAGTTGAATGATAGAAAATTACCATCAGAAGAGGTGAATATTTGTGAAGGAACAACTCCTTTTGGCATCTCATAGGGGAGGGGGCAGGGTTGTGGGTGGGGAGAATGCAGGGTGTGGCCCTGTTCCCTCATCTTTGCAAATGAAACAGCTGGCAGGGGCCAGGTGACTACTGTAACCTCGGTGATATTTTCAACTCAATTGATGCATACAAATCATTCGTCTGTGTGGGGTGAAGAAGGACACAGGAAAATGACAAATGGATAACCAAATATAGAGAAGCAGCTTCAAATTACTGTCAAGGAATGGAGAGAAAAGTATCCCAGGGAATACATCCAAATTGTAGCTGTTCCATGGGACATGATATCAGTCATTCTTAAAAAGCAGAAGGCCTGCATATTCACTCTTGCTCATGGAGTACATGGGCCCTCATTTGCGTACTTATCAGACCCTGGGTTAGGCTTTATGCAAGTTATAGTGGGGTTAGAAATAACTGTCAATTCAGGGTTAGGATAAATGTCGTGCCCGTGTCAGAGCAGAGTAAGACTAAAGTGCACTGAGGCAGCCACTTATAGAAGGCCACTGGATGTGGCCAAGGGGTGGGTGGGGGGGGGGTCAGAAGAGCCAGCTTTGGTATTTGCCTCTGCCACCAACCAGCTGTGTCAACTTGAGCTAGTCTGTTCATCCCTCTACAGCTCAGTGTTCTGATCTGTAAAACGGGGATATCAATTGTTCCTATCTCTGTGCTTATCGCATGGCAGAGCACTTCAGAAATGGTAGACACACATTTAATTGGTAAGGAAAAGTAAAGCTCATAGGTAGAAGCACAATAAAGGTTAAAGTCATGCATTTTAAAAAATATTATTGATAAGTTATTCGCAGCTCTACAAAGAACCCCCTTTTCTTAATCTGCCTCTATAAGGCCATTTCATTCCTCCTCCTCCCTCCTTAGTGCCAGACTCTGAGAGCATCCCTTCTGAGGCTGAATTCCCACTCTGTCTGTCCCTTCTGCTTCCATCAATTCCAGGTCACACTGGTCTCTAGAAGCGCCTTCCGGGCCTGGACTCAGGTCCATTAGCCAGTGAGGGTGTGTGAGACTTGCCCTTGTCTTGTCTTTGCATTAAGCTTTGTGAATTTTCTTTCCTGTTCTGAATAAAAAATGATTTGATTTTACTGAATTACCAGCTCAAAGTGAGTGGACCAGAGGCCAGCTGGGACCTGCTGGTCAGAAAGTCTGACTCGGCCTGAGCGTCCTGTACAAAAAGTGAATCAAGAAGAGCACTGCATTGGAAGCCTTGTCCTTGGCAAGTTATTTCTCACCATCTCTGGGCTTCTGGGTTTTCCCTCCTGTAAAATGCAAGTTGGCCAATGACTCGTAAGTCCTCTAGCCAATACCTTTGTGATTCAATGAAGACCTCTGTTTGCTGACATTCAAAACAATTGCACAAAGTGTTCAAATGTGTTCTTGTTACTATCTGTAACAAGAATAACAGGCAACTCCAAGAATCTTGGCTCTAATCAGTCCATTTTGGACAGGGGTGGGGCAGGGAGGAGGGGTGCTTGCCTGCTTTTGAAATGTCTTGAATTACTGTCAGAAATGGTTTTACAAGGCTCAATTTGAGCAGACTCAACTTATTTTATACAGTCGACATTAATCCATATCATAGACCCGGCTCTCCTCAGACAGAGTACACAAGCTCAGGATTCCTGTATATGAACCAGACTTTCAAGGAAATCACATTTCACACATATCTCCCTTATTTTTATATTGCTACTTTCATCGGCGCATTTTAGTTAGACACCTACTGCTTCTCACAATGGCTCTTTGATGGTGAAACCATCTTTGATGGCCATTTTAAAGGCCCTAAAAGCCGAGTGACTTGATAGTGATTACAAAGAAACCCCTAAGAAGCTTGTTCTTGAGAGTCCTATAATTCAGCTTTCAGACCACACCTGAGGCAGCAAGTACCTCTCTTGCAGGGAGTGCTTTATTAAATCAGCCTCATCCTAACTGGAGGACCCCATCGGGTGACCAGCTATTCCTGCTTTGCTTGGGGATTTCCTGATTTTCGCACTGAAAGTTCTCAGGAACCCCTGAGTCCTGGATGAATGAGGAAAGTGGGTCACTCTAATACCCAGGTTTCTCGAATTTTAGTATATGCAAGAAAGAACACATGTGATGATTAAAACTGCAGATTTCTGAGGTAGGTGATTCTGGTCCAAATGTTTTCCTGACCATACTAAAGAATACTGGTTAAGTCTTATAAATATGTCATCCATGGCATTTGGCATTTGGCTACTCGTTGTTCTAGAACTCATCAGCACCTCAGAATCATGTGGGAGTTTTTGAAAAATACCGATGCCTGGACTTGACCCAAATCAATAAAATTAGAATCTCCTGGAGTACACTCAAGGCATTGGGATTATATTTTTAAAGCACCCTCCACATCAGGAGAACTACCAGGAGATGGGGTAGACGTAATGGCCATTATTTACCTTGGGATCCACAGTGCCTAAAACCTCAACAGGCAACTGGCCACAGCCCCTCCACTTCCCACCATTCCCCCTCCTGCTATAATACAGGACACATACTTTGGAGTACAAGGTGGCAACATTTGCTGAAATTGAGGACAATATCACTTCTAGGTATAAAACATAAAGAAACTTTTGGATAAGTGTATAGGAGATATGTATAAGAATATTAAACTGTAGTTTAACATTCATGTAATAACAAGAAACTGAAAACAATCTAAATGTCTACCAACCCGAGACTGGATGAATGAAGTGTGATGGTATATTCACCCAACAGAATACAATACTGCTGTGAAAATGAGTGAATCAAAGATGCATATTCCAGCGTTGGATCAAAGTTACCATAAGATTTTTCTAGTTAGAGGCTACTGTGACCAGTTCCATGGAGACTTAGAGACTTCACTTTGGCAAGCAGATTGTCCTTTAGCACAGGGTTCCTGACATCAGTAACACTTGGTTGCACAGCACAGAAGCCTCATGCCAGCTGGTAGAGCTCATTTTGCCTGTTCTCAGGAAACAAATTTCTTTTGGTATAGAGAGAAATCCCATAAGAATTAAGTAGCTCTTTGCAATCTTAAAATATCTGCATTGTAATCCAGAAGTTTCAAAGACTGACATTTTAGTACTGGTTCCTGAATTGCTTTTAAACAGCTACAAAGTCTGATGCTGCATTCTCATTCATCATCCTCTCATTGTCCACACATAGCAATAGATCCATTAGAAATGAAAATGTGTCCTTGAACCCAGGATTTCAAGGTTGTTAATCTTATTTGGCTTTTCTACGTTGCTGACACATGTTTATGTTTAAAGGGCTCCAGGGCTTACCTGGTCCTAGTTTGGCCACGGCATAGAGGAGGTCGTAGTTGAGGACTGGCGTGGCATCGCTGATGGGCTGCCAGCCAACGGGAGGAGATGCAGGCGGTGAGATGAGAAACTGTTTGGCGGGCTGTGGTGGAGCCAAATGAAGTTTGTCTCCATCTGTCTCTGGAGTCTGAACCTTTAGAATAGAGTAGAAATGAAGACCCATGATTAATTACGGCCTCAGGTATGCTATGTTGGTACACTAAGATACAGAGTCTCACTCTTAGCCTGTAACAAAAGAAGCAATGACCCAGGGTATATAATAATAATAATTATTACCTCACACTACATGCTCAATTATCTTATTTTATTCTTAAAACAGTGAATCTTAGCCTTTAGTGTGCATCAGAATGACCTGGAAAGCTTATTAAAACACAGATGCTGAGCCCCCTCCTGGAGTCTCTGATTCAGTAGATATGGGTTGGGGGCCAATAATTTGCATTGCTAACCAGTTCCTGATGCTGATGCTGTTGGTTCTCAAACCTACCTTTTCCTACTATCCCCTTTTCCTCCCTTCCTTTCTTCCTGCCCTCTGTCTCTGTCTCTTCTCTTTTTCAGTTGACATGAAATACACATAATATGGAATTATCCATTTTGAAGCAAATAATTTGGTGGCCTTTAGTACATGCCCAAGGTTGTGCAACCACCACTTCTATTTAGATCCAAAGCATTTTTATTACCTTAAAGGAAAACTTGCATCCATTAAACAGTTACTACCACTTCTGTATGAAGTCAGAAACCACTGATGTGCTTCTGCCTCTCTGAATTTACCTATTCTGGATATTTCATATAAATGGAATCAAATATGTGAACTTTTGTATTTAGCTTCTCCCATTTAGCATAATGTTTTCAGGGTTCATCAATGTTGTAGCATGTATCAATGCTTCATTCCTTTTTATGGGTGAATAATATTCCATTGAATAGATAGATCACAATTTAATCTATTCACCCACTGATGGACATGTGGGTTGTTTCTGCCTTTTGGCTATTGTGTGTATTGCTGCTATGAACATATGTGTATACATATTTTTTTGAGACTTATTTTTCATTCTTTTCAATATATACCTAGGAGTGGAACTGCTGGGTCAGATGGTAACTCTATGTTTAACTTTTTTTTTTTTTTTAAAAAAAGTCAGGTTTTAATAGATGAGCAAACTGAGATTTCTATAAGTCACCCAAGTAATTAGCAATGTGGGATTTGAACATGGGTCTGATGTCAAAGTCTAAGTTCTTTTTCTTTTTAAGTTTTTATTTTATTTTATTGTGGTAAGAACACTTAGCAGGCGAGCTGCCCTCTTAATCAATTTGTAAATGTACAATATGTTATTGTTGATTATAGGTACAGCAGATCTCTAGAGTTTATTCATCTTGTTTTACTGAAATTTATACCCATTGATTAAAAACTCCTCATTTTCTCCTCTTCCCAGTCCCTGGTAACCACATAAGTGGAATCATGCAATATATGTCTTTCTGTGACTGGCTTATTTCACTTAGCTAATGTCCTCAAGGTTTATCCATATCACATACTGCAGAATGTCCACGTTACCAAAGTAATGTACAGATTCAATGCAATCCTTATTAAAATTCCAATGAAAATTTTTTACAGAAATAGAAAACAATTCTAAAATTTATACATAATCACAAATGACCACAAATCAGCACATTTCCTTATTTTAAAATATATTACAAAGCTATAGTAATCACAATAGCATGATATTGGCATAAAGATGGACATGTACATGAATAGAACAGAATAGAGAACTCACAAATAAATCTACACATATAGAGTCAACTGATCTTCAACATGGGTGTCAAAAATACACAATGAAAAAAGGACAGTCTCTTCAACAAATGGTGTTAAGAAAACAAGATAGCTATATGCAAAAGAAGAAAAATTAACATTATTTTACACCATACACAAAAATCAACTTGAAATGGATTAAAGATTTAAAATCTAATACCTGAATCTGTGAAACTCCCAGAGGAACGTATAAAGGAAAGGTTTCATGACATTGGACTTGGCAATGACTTCATGAACATGACACCAAAAACACAGACAACAAAAACAAAAATAAACAAATGGGACTATATCCAACTACAAGTCTTCCATTCAGACAAGGTAACAATCCACAGAGTGAAATGGTAATCCACAGAATGGGAGAAGATATTTGAAAACTATATATAGGTTAAGGGATTAGTCTCCAAAATATTTGAGGCAATCCTATAACTCAATAGTGAAAAAAACGAACAACTAATAACTGAATTAAAAAATGAGCTAAGGACTTAAATAGACATTTCTTCAAAGAAGACATAAAAATGACCAATAGGAATATGAAAAAAATGCTCAGTTCACTAATTATTAGGAAAACGTAAATCAAAATCACAAGATATTACCTCACACCTGTCAGGATAGTTAATTTAGAAAAAAAACAAAAGACAACTAGTGTAAGCAAGGGTTTGGAAAAATTGAAATCCTGTACACTATTGGTGATTCCTCAAAAAATTAAAAATAGAACCACAATATAATCCAGCAATTCCACTTCTAGGTATTTATTCCAAAGAGCTGAAATTCAGCCCTTGAAAAGATATTACCACTTCCATGTTCACTGCAGCACTAGTCACAATAGCCAAGATGTGGAAACAACCTGTCCATTGACAGATAAATGGATAAAGAAAGTGTGGTATGTACATAAAATGAAATACTATTCAGCCCTAAAAAGAACCAAAGTCTATATTCTTTTCATTGCATCATCTTTCCAAAGATGGAAACAATGCTTACTGACCAATAAGAGGTGAATCAAGATACCTAATGCCGAAATGAGGATATTGATAGAACATCATGCACACTGATTTTCTATGCTGTGGACTTTGTGTACCTTGCCAAGAATTACCATCCCTTTTTAGAATAGACAGAATTTATTTTTGGATTAAAACACAAAATTGATTTCCATATGTTTGTAACCTTTTCTCATAAATGTGAATCACTGAAAAGGTATACAGTCCACTATCATATAATTTAAATTTTAATTATAACCTTTCCAGTAAGGTTAGGAGTAGTTATTAGAGCACTCTTGACAACTATTGGCTAGCATTCATTGTGCATTTACCAAATGCTAGGCACTTAAATACCCAATAATTAATTTAATCTTCAAAACAACAGTATAGGGGTGTATATCATCATCCCCATTTCATAGATGAGGAAACTGCAAGCCTCTGAGTTACATAACTTACCCAGGTTAGAGCCCAGGCTCTCAGCCTGCATAGCCTGCTTTCTAAACCTCTATGTTGTCCCTGCCTGGGAATCATAATATAGGTTTTTTTTCTCAGTGGGCTAATTATAGACTACAGACCAATATGAAAGTAGAAAAGAGTTCCATTTACAATTTTAAAAAGGAAAAAAAAATACTTAGGGCAAATGCCTTAACTTTAGAAAGAATTACCTTACCTGTGCAAAGTAGAGTTTTAGTTTTTTCCCTCTGAACTGAGTTTCATGAAGCTCTATCCTGGCTCGGGCTGCAGATTTGGGATTGCTGAAGTTTATCCGGACACGTCTGAAACTCTTAAATAGCTGGAACGTCACACATTCATCGTAAGTCCGGAACAGACCCTCAAATTTTTCCTGATAAAAACAAACACAGAGGAAAATTCATTGGTCTCGTATCTTACATGATGCCTGATGTGACAAAAACAAATGTCTAAGTATATAAATAGTCTTTTCCTAACATAAAATTAAACCAAAACACTGGTTATGTTTTGTTTTTTTTTTTATCTGTCCATCTGTTACCAGGTGCTAAACATGCCTGAAGATTCAGTTAAAGGACTCAAAATCCAGGTTCAGGGATCTGTAGAGGATAAGTGAATGAGGTCTGAAGTGCATGAAAACCTGAAAATTCTGCAAAATGCTGAGTAAGTTTCTGCTATGTGTTTCTTTCTGGGGAGAGAGATCATAGCTTCCGCAAGGTTACCAAAGAAGTCTATCATCTCCAAAATATTAAACCAATTGAGCAAAGCATATGGTAGACATTATTAGTAAGTCTCAATCTTGGAGGCACTTTTCTTGCCTAAAGACATGAGTTGAGAGCCCACACTCTCCAAACCCTTCTAGCCAGACAGTGCCATGTGATTAGTCCTGGTCAATGAAATGTATGTAGAATAGGAAGAAGCCCTTAAGAAAATTTTCAGTCTCTTTCTCTGAAGATACTATGTGATCCAGATGATACAGCAGTCAGAAACAGAAATTTTCTTCAGCCTGGCTTCATGAGTGGCTGTATGGAGTACAGATACTGTTCTCCCTGCTCACACCCCATCCTATAGAAGACTTTGCCTTGACAAGGAAAAAAAATGGACCTCTATTGCATTAAATCACTGAGATTTCGGGGTCCTTTTATTCCTGCATCATAAACAAGCCTATCACAACACAAAGCTATCATTTAAAATTTTAATTCAATGCAATTTTCAATTCAATTGAATAAATCTTTATTAAATGCTCATTTTGTACAAGGCTTGGTTTTTAGGCTTTAGGAGGATACAGAGATGAGTACCATTTTGTTTTGACTCTCAATGATCTAATGATCTAATGTGAGAGGTAGACACAGAAACAAATAAGAGAATGCTCATATGACTTGGAAAGGCATAAAAGGAAAATTAGAGAATTTAAAATATATATGTATATATTAATGCCATCTCTCTGGTGATTCTTAGTTTTAAAAAGAATCCTTGTTATAAGTAACAAAACCATTGCATGTTAAGTTACTGTGTGTTCTTAATGGAAAATTGCCACTAAGGAAATAACTTTTATTAAAAAAAATTAAAGCTCTGATTCTTTTACTTTCACAAAAAAGATATTTTGTCATAAGAGTGAGTGTAAGTGGGATTGAAGGTGCACAAAAGATTAATACTGCAAGATTCATTGAATTTTGATTTGTAAGGGATCTAAGAGATAATTAACTCAACCTTTCCCTCCTCACCTCTATCAATTTACAGATCAGAACCCTGAGGCCTGAAGAGATAAGGACCTGTTCAGGCCACATGGCCAGTTAGTGGCAGAGCTATGACCTGGCCAATGTCCTTGTGACCCTGAATAGAGAGATGCTTTTAACTATAGAGAAAATTACACTGCTAGAATGAGAGAAAGAGAAAGTAGCTCTAATAAGAACAAGAGATGGATAGCAATCAAATGATCCAAGGCTCACATGTGGCCACGTCTAAGAGGATCAATGATGTGATGCAGGGCTCTGAGGTTGCACAGGAAGAGGCTCCCACACATTAGAGAAGGTCTTCCTGCTTCTTGAGCATCACGATGAGCTCATCTCAGACCCCCAAGTCCCTGGCTTGTGATCTTTCCAAATGCTGTTGCCCATTTCTGAGATTCCCCAGGATGTGGCCCTCCATAGTTCCCCCATTTTTGTCTCCTGTGTCTGCACATATACTCTCTTTTATATCATGTCTATCCAGTCCAGAGCATCAAACAATATTCTCAAAGCATTTTTTTTTAAGTTTTATGATACATGTGGAGATTTGAGGAGTTCTTTCTCCTCTTTTTAGATTGATTCTTACTCCTCTTTCCCTATCAAAAGTGAAACAAGAGTCTTCTTTACTAATCCTTGGATAGTTTTTTCTTATCTCTCAAGGATTTGGATCAGCCAACAACCAGGCCTGGGGCCTCAGCTACCAGGCCAAGTGGTCTAGTTAATAATATTGCACTTTTCTGAACAGAAATCTTTGTGAATACAATCATTCTGGTCAAATCATAGCTGATTAATTTGGGGAATTTTCTGGAATGGAAGGAATTAGATTAAAAACTCTTATTTCTATATAGAGTGTCATCTTTTTTAAGGACAAAATCCCTGGGTTTTCTTTGTGGCTCTCTGTTTTTCCATTTGCCCTTCAGGAGCTCCACTTCCATCCCCACCCCAAGGCCTCCCCACTGGCATTAAGACAAGACTTGGAGGGAGAGGCACTCTTTTCCTTTGAGTCTAACTCACTGCTTTTTCATTTTATACTTCTTTTGAATGCCTCACATTCTCAGTTGTTTAAAGCTGTTTGGCCTTAAAAGCCTGGAATAAGAGAAGGAAATCAAGAAGTCCAGGCTTTAGGCTTAGGGGAGGGGTGATGATAAAGGCTATGTGCTGCCTCTGTTAGGAGTCCTTGTCAGGTGTCAATAATGATTGCAATTGTTTTCTCCACTGCTGCCCAAAAGAGGGCTCCAGGCAGCACAAACATCAAGCTGGAGTTGGAAAATGACAGAAACCTTGTTGATATTCCTTTTTGGGCCTAGGCCAAAGTCAAAAGATCCTTCTCACCACATCTGGTGCTCAGCCCAGAGCTTAGGGGCCAGGATATTGATTGGACCACCTGGAACCAAACTCTATTACTGTAATAATGATAATAATAATAAAGTAACATTTACTTGACCTGTCCTCTCTGCATAGGTCTTTTGGGAACTGTGGGGGTGGGGTGGCAATGACACATGACCATGAATTAGGGACTTGCTAGCCATCCCCATTTTTTTCATAAATGACACGACAAACTTTCCATTTGCTGAGGCAATATAATACCAGACCAAATTGGTTAGAGGCAGATTCGTACAGTGAACCTGCTGGATATCCCCTTAGGCAAAACAGTGACGTAAAAAGAGTCAGCCATAGGGTTCCTCCACCTGCCCTTATAGCAAATCATCCATGGTTTTGATGCCCAGGTTTCTACCAGTACACAGTAATATTTTGCTGTCCACTGGCATTTCCTCTGGTGTGGTGCCACACAAACCCAACAAATTCCTCATTTCCTCAATAGTTAGTTCTCCTTGTAGCCACTGGTTTGAGTAAAGTTCTACAGCAGCAATCTGAAAGGTCTCAGGACCTTGTTATACACTCTTAAAATTTATGGAGGATTCTAAAGAACTTTTATTAATGTGGGTTTCATCCATCAATATTTATCATAGGAGAAATGAAAACTGAGAAATTTAAAAATATTTATTTATAAATTCATTTAAAAGTAATAATAATGAACTCATTATAGGTGAAAATAATCTTTTTATAAAAAATAACTGCTTTCCAAAAGAAGAAAAAATTTAATAAGTTGCATTGTTTTACATTTTTGCAAATTTCTATAATTTCTAACTTAAAAGAAGATACCTAGAATTCATATCTGCTTCTGTATTCAAGCTGTTACACTCTGCTGTTTTGTATGAAGAGTATGGAGAAAAACTGGCCTCACCTAAATATATGGTTGGAAAAGCGAGGAGTATTCTCTGCTTTTCAAATAATTATGAATATTTGTCCTTGATACGTCATTAAAACTAGATGAGTGTCAGTCTTTAAAGTATACTGCAATATTTTTACTTGATTATATCAAATCCATTTACCTATTTTGCACTTTAGAGGATTTTTTTTTTTTTTATCTATGCATGATTCTATAACAGTATGCAGTGGTCATTTGGAAAATATTCGTTCCCTGAGTTATGAAGCTTTTCCAAATGTTGACACATTTCATTACACAATATCAAAAATCACATTCATTGATATAACCACTTATCTTATCAAAAAGTCCTTAGAGATTGGAAAGCTGTCAGATTCATGTTAGTGGATACAAATTTTTCAAAATTGTAATTTTTGCTTGAAAGTTCATTTTTTATCATTGGCAACAAACACTGTAGGTTATTTTCTCTGAAGTAACATGCCCACTCATTCATTTTTGAGAAATGGCTGTCAAATATTAAAATCTGCATAATTCTTATTTGTCTATTATTTTTTTCAAGTCAAAATGGTATTCCATGAGAAAAATTAGTGCTTAGTTCAGTTTAAAACAGCTTAAAATGTTTCCTCAAGTCAAACATTGTATTTTGGCATGCTACAGAAGTGCTTTATGGGTAATTCCCATTTCATTATTCAGATTATTTAAAAGACAGAAGGGTAAAGAAGTAATAAAATTAACAACTTCTGCTCCTTCATCAAGAACATTCTTATGCAAAATTGGTATTTCCTTTTTTTTTTTTTTTTTTTTTTTTTTAAACCGTGGGTTTGTGGCTGTGAAGAATACAAATACTGCTTGTACAGTTTGGTGCCACTGCACTGATTCATATCGAAGTTACAACTACTACTGCTTTTGTTCCATGGGTATAAACGTCAACATGGTTGAAGGGGCAATCATATCTTAGTATAGTATAAGGATAGTTTTGACCTCAAGGAAAATGGTCTTGGGGATTCCTAGGAGTTTGTAGCCTACCCTTCGAGGACTGCTTGGGGTGAAAACAAGAGGTCTAGTGAGAATCTTCAGGAAGAAGACAGATCACACAAGGATGTGTGATGATAGCAATTGAAAGCTGCAGGGATGCAAATAGGATGAGGGTGGTCTTGGCAAATGTGAGACGACTGGTGATCCTGAGAGCTGTGTGAACACATATGCAGGGGAAACAGATTATTATAGACTGAGGAGTGAATGAAAGGGAAAAAATTTAAGAAAGAGAGTTTGGCAATGACAGAGAGAGAGCTCGGAGGATAACTACATGGGAAGTCAGGGTCGCAAGAAGATTTTTAGTCGTGTGGGAGACACTTATTGGTTGAAGAAATAAAGCTACCGATGAAGGAGAGAGACGAGACTAGAAAGATGAGAGGGTAGTAGATGGTGGAGAAAAGGAGAAGTCTTCAGAAAGAGTTGTAGGCATTTCTTCTTATGAGGGAG